>CM055269.1:29607528-29957454 GCA_029237695.1 Conchocele bisecta | reverse complement strand
TATTATGTCGTAATTACGAGAATGATGTCGTAATTTACGACCTTAATTTTAATTTTTATCTCGTTGTTTTTTTTTTTTTTTTTTTTTTTTTTAAGAATTACGAGATGATTGCTAGTAAAATTACGACATAAAGTTTTAATCTGTCAGTAATTACGAGGATGATGTCGTAATGTTAAACGACCATAATTTTATCTCGTAATTACTAGATTGAATGTCGTAATTACGACATAAATTTTATCTTCGGCAATTACGGAGATGATGTTCGTAATTACGGACATAATGTTTTATCTCGTTAATTACGATCGATTGATGTCGTAATTACGGACATAATACTTATCCTTCGTAATTTGACGATCGTTAATTACGAACATCAAGTTTTTATCCTCGTAATTACGAGGATTGAATGTCGTAATTACGGACATAATTGTTTTATCTCGTAATTACGAGATGAATGATCGTAATTACGAGGGGATAATTATATTTTTGACTTGACTTTGTTGAACCGCCATCATCTGGGCTTTCCTGTTACTGTTGCAATCATTTGAATAATATAAATTGCCAACAATCAGAACAAAACACACTGACTGGGAATATATTTAATAAAACAACCAAGCATTGTTAAATTTAGAATTTGACTCCAACGGTCATGGTTATGGTATTTATGATAATAAATAATAAACCACGATTAAACTTACAGCAATAGGATTTATAAAACACACTGACAAGATGTTCTTCTTCGTGGTTTTGGTTGCACGACGACGGGACTGACTTGATACGCCAGCATCCGGCCTGTTGGTAGTCTCGGGGTGCTGGATTTACTGATCGACCGAACCGATCATGGTAAACCTGGTAGTAGGGGACGAAGGGACTACTCCCCACAAAGGGCGGTTTAGCGCCGGGGTTCATTCACGAATCACCAACACTACCCCCCCCCAGTTTTATGAAAATGGAGGGCACATCGGTCCGGTGGTCTGGCGCTGGTTCACCAGGGCCTGGTCCCGCTAAGTGACTATGTCCATTAATCCGGGTAGAGTAACCCGCCCAGCCCAAGGCATTAGGCCAGGGGGGCTCTCTTTCTCCGACGTACCCGCCCCTGCTATTGGCCAGGGAGGGGGGGTCTCGTTTGCCGCAGACTCTGGTAGGTTTGTAACAGCGAACCTCCGCGTTGGAAGTTGTGTTCTGAGGAGTATGTTGCTTCCAGGACTGTGCCCTCTTCCTGGCCACAATCGCCGTTCCTTACCATGGCCATACCAGAGCCGGGGCGGATAGAGTGTCGGCCTCCTAACACGAAAGTAGGGGGCAGTCGGTTCTCAATTGAGGAGGCGGGTCCATTATCCGGTACACCGGCGCAAGTCCCTCATTCGGAATTCCCGGTACGAAACGAGTCGGTCCAATCGCCGTGGTAACCCGATAAGTACGTGTTGGGGAACCTCCTGCAGCCAGTGGTCAATTACCGTTTTCCGTATTATACACAGACGGGACTACACCGGGAAAAGCCCCCTCCTAAAACCGGTTGAAATCCCAAAGTTTGTCTGGTTTGGAATCACCAGTAATGGGCCAACCTGGGCTTATATATATTAACACAGGACAGGGGAACTGAACTACAACAGGGGACCTTACGTGAACCAGTTGTCATGGTTGGAATCACCAGTAAAATGCCCACCTGGCATATATTTTACACCAGCTGACGGGGACTGACTTACACAGGGACCCTACGTTGAACCAGTTTGTTCTGGATTGGAAATCACACCAGTAAAAGGCCACCCTGGGCCATATTATATACACAGACAGGGAGGGGACTTGACTACACAGGGACCCTACGTGAACCAGTTGTCTGGTTGGAGAATCACCACATAATGGCCACCTGGACCATATATAAATTATACACAGACATGGGGACTAACACCGGGTACCTACGTGAAACCATTGTCCTGGTTGGAATCAGCAGGAATGGCAACATGGGATCTATGGTACACAGACAGCTAGGGAACTACTCAAGGACCTTACGTGAACCAGTTGTCTGGTTGGAATCATCAGTAATGGGCCACCACCTGGGCATATATATAACACCGACAAGGGTGGGGACCTATACCGGGACCTACATGAACCAGTTGTCCTGGTTTGGATTTGAAATCAGCAGGAATGGCAACATGGGATCTATATACACAGACAGGGTCTTACAACTGGGACCTACGTGAACCAGTTGGTCTGGTTGGAATCATTCAGTAATGGCCACCTGGCAATATATATACACAACAAGGGGACCGTATACCGGGACCTACTCCTACATGAACCAGAGTCTGGTTTGCAAGCAGCAGGAAAATGCAACATGGGATCTATATACACAGAACAGGGCCCTACACAGGGACCTACGTGAACCCGTTGTCCGTGGTTGGAATCAGTAGTAATGGGCAACATGGGATCTATATACAACCAGGGGCTGCTAACATGGACTTACACGAACCAGTTGGTCAGGTTTTCAATCAGCCAGTAATGGCAACATGGGATCTATTAATACACAGACAGGGGGACTACACAAGGGGACCTACATGAACCAGTTTGTCCGGTTGGAATCAGCAGTAAATGGTCCACCTAATGGCCCAATATGTATACACAGACAGGGTGCTGGCTGTTTACCATGGGACCTACACAGAACCAGTTGTTTAATCACTAGTATTAAAATGCACCCTCCCCCTTTGTAGAATAAACCATTTAAAGCCCCAGTAAATAGATGCGCAGTAGGCGAGGCAACATGGAATGTGAAATTCCCCACTGTATGCCCACGGTAAATGGCACTTCCCTTCCCCCCAGAGGGGATTTACAATTGACTAAGTGCAATAAACGGATGATCAAATATACACATGATAACATGTTGGTAGACATCAAAAAATTGTGTTTTAATCATTCCTCAAATTGCAGCAAGCTATTTCCTCGTTTCAAGGCCTGTGGTAAAGTTTAATTATAGGTGCCTTGGCTGTCTTTAGGATCTTTCACCATTGGCGCCCTTCTGATGATGCGCGATAGACCAATCAAGAATCCATGAAACATTGTTTTCCTTCCTGAGTGACGCCTGTGGAGAGGTCCCTCAAAAGAACAACAAATCACCTAATTATATGCAGATACTTTGAAAACTTGGATATTGGAAAATTGTATACCTGGCACACAAGAAAAATAAAACCAATTCCTTTTCAATCCAGTCATTTTTAATTCAAGGTTAATGTGTGTGTTTCTTATTCTTTATTAGTCGCTGGTGTTTTACATAAACTCTTAATAAGTCCAGATATAGTTTTGATCATTTTAATATTTGTACACAAACTGTTTCAGGCATGAGGGCTTAATTTACTTTATGCAGAGGCCGGACCATCCTGGATTAACGGCAAGGGAAGTCGTCACTATCGCTAGGGTGCCAATAATTTCTTTGGAAACATGTATTTTGTTTTTAGAATGAGCATAATTTCGGTAGAGTTTGGTTTCACTATTCCAAAAACATCTCCCCTCGGTTTGCAAGAAAAAAGGTAAACATACTTAGAACAATGAACCCTTTTTGCAGGTTCGAGGTCAAGCTTGTTGTTGATATAGGCCAATGTGCTATGCGCACTGCAGTAATCCTGGGATGTGAAACTTGATACCTTATGGATGAAAGTCCAACTACTCGGGAATGTTTGCTGATAAGCTGCAGGACCAATGAGGCATTGTTTGAATGAAAATAATATCTGGAGGAATTGTTTACCTGACCCCAGATTATAATCTGCAAACTGTTTGTTGTCCATGATAACATGTGAAACATATTGATTTAGCCCAGCCATCCTAAAACAAACCATTATTAAAATCAGACAAGTAGCAATTTTATAATAATGGATATAATTTTGGTTTCTACAACTTTTCCGTACATGTGCATGTTATATACCGTGTGAAATTAGTTGGTACCCAGGTAACTGGTAAACCAGTCTTTTATCTGGTCGTCTTGCTTTATGTTTCACAAGGCCTAGCATATTTCCATGGAAAATAGGCTAACTCTAATGTCACGATGACAGCGACCTTTTGTTCTGTCATTCATTATTTCTTTCTTTAATTCGCGCTTTCACCATAATCGCAGAGGTTTGGGCGGGACAACAACCGGCCACTTCTGGTCACAGTCACTGTTGGATCTGCCGATTGGTGCTTGTTCAATGCATGCCCAGACAAAAATAAATAATATTATCCACTATACTAAAACATGGAACCAAATTAAAGTACCTAACAATATTTTTACTGTTTGGGTACAATTGATACAGCTTAGTACATTGATAGTTCCACATTTAGACACTATCCCCAGTAGGCATTTGACGTCTAAGTTGACGTTGTCCCGGATACGTCTTTTTCTGACGTTGTAATAGACGTTTGAAAAAAAATAAGTTGTAAAAATGGAAGTTTTTTAGACGTCATAAACCTAACGTTGATAGGTACGTCTTTAATCTAGACGTGTTCCATACTAATGATCACCAAACCTGACGTTGACAAGGACGTCTTTAACCAGACGTTGAGACAACATCACAAAATCTTGGCGTTTTTAGATCACGTCCACAAACCTGACGTTGAAATAACGTCGCACACAACGAACCTCATAAACAATGTCGCAAAAACCCTGACAAATGACGTAAGACACAAAACATTGTCACAATGATGTTGAAACACCGTCACATAAACCTGACGTTGAAATAACGTCGTAATGACGCTAATAACAACCGTAATGTAGAAAAAATGTTGCACTGGAGCTTACAAGCAACGTCGATGAAACAAACGGTTTGCACGTAAGCCATGACGTTGATTGAAACAATGTTTGCAGAATGGGACGTTGAAACAACGTCGCAGATCCTTACGTGGTAAATCAGACGTTGCAAGCATGACGTTGAAACAGTGTTAGCCAAATGAACGTTGAAACAACGTCCGCAAATCTTGACGTTGAAACAACGTTGTAAAGCATGACATTGAAACCAATGTTGCCCAATGACGTTGAAACCAAACGTTGCAGAATCTGACGTTGCAAATTATGGTGCGACAACAACGTCCATACACAATGAACCGTTAAACTTCAACTTAACAAAATCTTGACGTTGATTTGATTCGAGTCGGGGTATTAACATCCATTCAATCAAGCGCAGGTCAGAATACAGATGGAGGGTCAACGGCGGTCGAATCCCGTATTTTCCTCCCTGGTATGAAGGGGGGAAAGTCCCAGTCAGGACCGAAACAAATATTCAGTCCCTGGAATTAGAATACAAACCTTGATATGGTGCCAGGGGGCCCGTTTCACTAAACTTCCAAGTCTAAGTCTAAAAGTTTGTCAACTACGGAATAACTTCTGAGACTTTCGAAGTTCCAGTGGAATCTAACTATTTTTCATGACAATTATGGGCATATTAATGACCTTATGACAGCTGCTAAGACTCCTTATCTTATTTTCAAACTGTATCAAAGATATGTCCGTCCGTATTTTTGTCAAAATGGTGATTCGTTTACTTTGCCTTTGAAGTGGAAAATATTACAAAACTTTTTTATCAGTACCAAAGTTTAGTGAAAATCTGGCCCCCAGGTCCTCACCACACCAGTAGCACTTGGCCCCATCCCCGGAAGAGTTAAATAGGGTTACGGACTAAATCTTACTTAACTCTTATAAGGGGTATAATTCCTATTCAAACCTTCCATTAGCATGTACTAAGATAGAGGCCAAAAATAAAAAATGTACAAAAGAGGGCCAAACCAGGTGAATGAGGGTTCAGTTTAGGACGGAACCCCATTTTAATCCTATCATTATTCCCTCCCAATCCTCCACAATCTGACGTTGAAACAAATGGGCAAATATGATGTTGGCTAACACGTCGCAAATTGTTAGTGGGGTTAGGTTATTTTGTTGCCCTGTCTAGTTCCAGATGTTGGAACGGCCATACAAATATGTACGTGAATAAAAATGTATAATTAAATTTTGATGAAGTCAAGAATTTACACATTCAATGTTCAAGTTTTTTATTACTTCTAATGTTTATGGACAGTTGTAAGCAGGTGTTTAAAAGGTTTTATCACCACAAAGACAAACAAAAGATGTGGTACAACATTACATGTATCTGTGATATATTACGACATTCCATTAATGGAAATATAAACTAGAACAACAGTGGTGACGTCGCCAAAAAAAGCGATGTAAAATAATGATGTTGACTTCATTTGGCTGTATCATTGAAACTACAAGAAATATTCAAGTTACAAACACATGGTAAGCTGCAGCATTCAATTGTCGATGCAACTGTCTAGTTTCAGTAAAATTTGTGTAGCGATCATAAAGTAAACATGTTACGTAGGAATATTGGAAATACATGTAAGTCTATGGGATGTTCAATGTTGGTGAAATATATATGGCCACTGACTGTATATTCCTAGCCGCCGCTACCGCCTCGTAATGGCAATCAGGAAAGCATGTCACCGTGAAGTCAGAATGACCTTGAATAAGCATACAGTATGGAAATGCTGAATATGAATATCTGGAGGATGGTTTACATGCATATGAATTTTCAAGTTAATCGCTATGCAAATTTGAAAACTTGAATGCAATGTTCAAAGTCATTTCGCCTTCACTTCACCTTGAGCATTCTGCCATGGTGCACAAAAGATATTTGGAGGCTCTGCCCCGGCCTTCAGTTGAGCGACTCAGGCTCATTTGGGCCTCTTGTTGTTTTCTTTACTGACAAAGTGCTGGGCCGGGGGCTAGCTGCCACTATGGCTACTTCTGTGAGTTATAAGGAGCTCTGTCATGTTTATCATCCTCCAAATATCTGTTGTGCACCATGGCCGAATGCTCAAGGTGAAATGAAGGCGAAATGACTTTGAACATTGCATTCATGTTTTCAAATTTGCATAGCGACTAACTTGAAAATTCATATGCATGTAAACCATCCTCCAGATATTCCTATTCAGCATTTCCATACGATTTGTAAGCGATATTGTGCAATAACCCAACTATATTTAACAGAGCGTGACCTTGACCTTGGGTTGATCAGCACTGTATTCAATTGGCATCTTCCCCTGATCAATATCAATGTACCTGTGAAGTATCATGACGATCGGACAAACGATAGTCGAGTTATCAACTTTGTTTTGTGATTTTTGTAAGCGATAGTGCGCAATAACCCATTTATACTTAGCAGAGCGTGACTGTGACAATGGGGCCGATCAGCACCTTATTCAATAGTCATCCACCCGAACGATAGCAATGTACATGTCAAGTATCATGATAAATTCGACAAATAATAGTCAACTTATCAAGTTTGTGTCAATGATTTGTAAGTGATATTGCGCAATAACCTAATCTATTTTTAGCACGATCTTGCATATTAACGTCGAGTCGATGGCATGTGATATATAATTGGCAATTCATGAACTGGATTTGATCGACGTGTGTGTACTAACAAGCTTTACACTCAGAGGTCTGAATTTGTAAATTGTAAGATTTTGAACTGGCACGCTACATGTACTATTTAAACTAGATGTGATGAAAAAATGATACACGTAACCCCTATTCATGTCCCATAGACTTGTTGTTGGCAGGATAAATAAAATTTGCGGTATGTTTTGGTAGTTCTACATAGGCAATATGGTTCATATTGCCGGTCTGCAAGATATATCCCCCTCGGGTGACTATATCTTGCATGCCGAGATGGAATATATACGGTAGACAGGAAATATGACACCATATAGCCTGTGTAGAACCAACACAACATATAATATGGACAGGTTGTACAGTATTTGGAAGGGGTTTTACGTCTGTTTATCAACAAGGACTATTACAGACACGTCAACGGGGTCTAATCCAATATTTCATCTACATGTATGAAGTGGGGAAACTCCCAAAATCAGAACTGAATATTTACATCAAGAAAAACATACATTCAGCCCTGAAATTAGAATAAACCTGATCTGGTGCCAGGTCCTCGCCACACCAGAATCACTTAGCCCCATACCCCTATACGTATAGGATTAGCACTAATCTTACTACTCTAACAAGAAGTGGCATCGATAAACAAAACTAATCCTCTCGCTGGCAGCCTTGATAGTAACGTAAATGCCAAGTCCAATTTCGTGACCTTGACCTTGGGTATAGGAACCCGTGACACTCCAGTATGTTCAAGTATACACTATTGCCAAATATTATCAAAATCGGTGAAGTGGTTAAGTAGTTATTGAGAAAACATTAAAAACGTAAACGTATTTGCCTTACAAACAAGGTGAACATAAGTCCTCAGTGACCTTGACCTTGGGTGTTGCCAATAATAAGCTATATTTGTACGTATCTGTACGGACGTGGGTCGTGCGTGAAACAAAGCAGCATCCGTAGATACACATTGTGGTCAAATATTATGAAAATCGGTGAAGCGTTCAGAAGATATGAAAAGAATGAAAAGTGTTACTAACGCCGCACCCACGTACGCAAGTACATGGACTAACGCTATAGCCTCTGGTAAACTGACACATTAGATTCACTTTCCTGTAGCACTTGTTGATATATGGTCATAGCTAACGTGACGGTGGTACCTGCAGGAACCGTGTTAATTCATGTATTTAAATTCAAAGGTAAACTAGATGGCCGCGGCCAGCATGTCGCGCCCGCCGAGGCATTTGATAGTAAATTTCAAAGTAATTTGACCTTGACATTGGGCCGCACGGGTGGGATATAGAATGAAAATATGGATGGTGATAAACGCCCCTGTGAAGTTTGAAGGTAATGGGTTAAGCAGTTGCAGAGATATGGTAGACCGAAAATCTTTAACCAAATTTCAAAAAAAAATTAACCAAATTTCAAAGTAATTTGACATTGGGCACAGGGGCCACACAGGTGGGTTGTCAGGTTGTAGAGTGAAAATATGGATGATGATAAACACCGATGTGAGGTTTGAAGGTAATGGGTGAAGCAGTTGCAAAGATATAGTAGACCGAAAAACCAAATTTCAAAAAAACTTTAAACAAATCTCAAAAAAAATTTAACCAAATTTCAAAGTAATTTGACCCTGACATTAGGCACAAGGACCTTGATCTTATGGATGAAAATATGGATGGTGATAAACACCCATGTGAAGTTTCAAGGTAATGGGTGAAGCAGTTGCATAGATATAGTATACTGAACAACTTTAACCAAAAACTTTAACCGGACACACGGACGTACGGACCAGACCTGGGGTCAATTACATAGCAATGAATTAATTAAATTATCAATTACATGTCAAAGTTACAATTACAAATACAATTACATGAAAAAAATTTGCAATGTAATTAATTAAATTACAATTACTTTCAAATGTAATTAATTAAATTACCAATTACATTTAATTAATTTGATAACTATTAACAAACAGTGGAGATCCTGATGAGACGGCTCATTACGGGCCGGCTCATCTGGATCTGCACTGTTTGCAAACGTTCTCTTTATAGAGGTCTTTTCAAATTTTATAACTATTAACAAACAGTGGAGATCCTGATGAGACGATTGTAATTGAAAAGTAATTGATAATTACAGGCATATTTTGAAAGTAATTAATTAAATTACAATTACATGTAATTGAAAAAATACTCAATTACAAATTACATCCAATTACTTTCATTTTTGTAATTAATTAAAGGTAATTACAATTACTTTTTTCAATTACCCCAGGTCTGGTACGGACGTACGTACGCAAAAGTGCCGACTATACAAAAATCACTTCTGCCAACTAGTTTATTTATGCGGCAAAGTAAAGAACCGTCATAATAGTTAGTCTGGCGGATAAAAACATCACTCCATATGCATCACGCCCCATCTGAAGTCGCCTTCCTTCCACCACCAACCTCGTCGGTCCGGGGTCATATTTCAGTGCGGAACCCTATTTGTAGCTTCTTATCAAATTCTGTCCCAGGAAAGGACTTCTGTGCACTAGCTGTAAAGAGAATAATCCGACTGAGTGATGTTTAGTGCTTTCACCTCCGAATATCTGGCATTGCTGAAAAATAGACAAGCCCATTCATCAGCACAGCAATATTTAAACAAGAAATCAGTAAAACTGATGGATGCACCCCTATTGAGCCTTGACCTTGATCCTTGGGCCCGAAAAAAAAGGCAGGAAAAATGTTTTCATACGCTATCTTCATGTACATACCACAATAAAGGCATGTAGCAAGTTTGACGCCTGTAGGTAGTAAGGTGTGGAAGTTATGAACTTAACACGAAAAGTTAACGCAAGGTTCGGACAGACGGACGGACACCCTTGGGCCCGAAAAGGCGGGAAAAATTATTTTTTCATACTCTATGTTCATGTACATAGCACAATAAATGCATGTAGCAAGTTTGATGACTGTAGGTAGCAAGGTGTGGAAGTTGTGAACTTAACACGAAAAGTTAACGCAAGGTTCGGACAGATGGACGGACGGACAGAGGAGGTGGCGACTATATGCCCCCCGAATATCTTCGGGGTGCATAAAAAACAACAAAGAAAACAAGGCGCATAAGCTGTGGCACATAAGCTGAATGTAAAGTCTGATAATGCGACCTTGACATTGCGTGTAGGAAAATGGGGTACACGCGCAGTGACATCCAATCAAGTTGCATACCGAATTTGGTTGAATTATGCCAACGGAAACTGAAAATATTGCCCAACAACAGATGCTAAACGCACTAAGTGAACTTGACCTAGTTTTCAAGGTCGGCCCAGCCCCAGGGGCGAGAGCAGTGTTGATCGCTAAAAGAAACATCTAATGAAAGTTCCCCTTCTCTTTATGGGATACATTGTTTTTTTATTAGGTAAATCGAGTGTACATATTTTGTTGTCGTTTCTATAGTTTCTATAGTTTATAGAATATAGAAAAAAATGTCTTGTATCAATGTTTACCTAGCTTTCCTTTTCCTTTTACCTTTATATATACTAGTATCAAGAAGGCAGAAATGTCTTTTACGATATATTATGAAATGATAAGCTTATAGATTTTATCATTTATAGAAGTTATAATTCCATATAATTAAATCGTTAAAGATTTCTGTTTTCTTGTCAATGTTCACCATACATTTATAGATAAACAGTGACAATAAGCACAGAAAACTCTTTCAAAATTTATTATTAAACAAGCTTAAAAAAAATCCACTTTATAGAATTTATCCATTCATAATAATCTTTATAAAAATCTGTCTGTCTTCTTGTCACTGTTTACCTGTAATACGGTTGACACCTATATGGCGCCATATATGAATAAGGGGTCGAGATGTCTAAGGGTAATTTAATAGGGTCGAGATGTCTAGGGGTCGAGGTGTCTAGGGTCGAGATGTCTAAGGGTGAGATGTCTAAGGCTCGAGATGTCCGGATGCCATAACTACAATACAGCTTATTCCGTAGATACTAATATGCAAATTAGGCAACCTTATTATTGGTTTTTCACGTTTACTATAAGCAAACGTGAAGCGTTTGGGGCGTTGGGTGGGGAAAAACCAAAGGTTTTTTAACAATTCAAATTTACGGAATAAACTGTCTTTTAGTTTATGGGGCTACGACGTGATATTGCCATGATTTTCAGACCGCTCCATTTGTAACAAGAGGGTGCTTTTCCTTTAAAAATACGAAACATACTTGCAAACAGTGCAGATCCTGATGAGACGGCTCGTTACGAGCCGGCTCACCTGGATCTACACTGTTTGAAAATATTTCTATAGTGGTCTGTGGCGTTGAAAGGGTTAATTGTCAACTTGCCTGGATCTCTCTCTGAAATGTCATGATCTTATCAGGATCTTTGTCTGAAATGGTTGAGGCATCTGGTCTAGATCGTTGTTTGTGACTTAAACTTATCTACGCCACTGTCGAGTTCACTTTTATATTACTATTTTAATGAGGTAAGTATTGACAGCATTGAAGTTCACGCTGGATCATGGATGGGCCGCAATTTAAACTTTTCCATAATCACAATTGTTCCGATACGCGGTGATGCTTTTACTGAAGTCAAATCAAAGCGTCTATGAATTTGAAATGATCCGTGGTATTTATAAATAAACAAAGGGTTTAAGAAACGGAGAATTGGTGCATATCTGTCAAATTTTATATTCACGACGATCCAAAATTCACTCGCCCGGCCGGACGACCAGATACAGAAAGCTACTCGACCAAGACGATCACCCAGTCGCCATGGCGAGCAGGCGAGTGGATTTTTACACCCCTGACCAATTTTAAAATAGTGACAATATTAACAACACATGAACAGGAATGGGCGATGGTGTCTTTTGACGGACCTCATACTTGGAAGGAAATGTTCATGATAATTTCCCTCCAAATGCTTTCTCAGCTTGCGAATAAACGTTGTGTACTTCTGAAGTACACTATTCTGAATTGTATTACCAAAGAAAGTTAAGAAATAATTTTTTAGTTTAGGAATGGGGGACACTTGAAACGTGACGTTTTGTTTTGCCGAGGGTCCGTCAAATGACAAACCACATGGACAAAAACCATATCGCCCAGGAATGTGCGAAGTGCGGAAGTGAGACGGGGCGAATAATTTCACGAATTGAAACGTGAATCAACTGATCACGTCGTTTTCATGTATTTTTGTATTAAAAATGTTATTGAAAACATGTTAGCTGACACGCATGCATCACTATACTTACATAAGAAAGTTGATATCTTCACGATTACGTCGAGATCTTTCCAAATTAAAATCACAAAGACTTGAAAGAGAATTTACGGAAATGGCGGTAAACCTAAAGACAATCGGAGCACCTCGGGGGTTATAGCATAACCAGACCTCACCTTTGGCGAAAAGATCCGAGATAGTTCCAATGCGTCAGGTCGGCTGTTTACCAGCGTATTACTGTATCTGTGCTACCGCTATGCAGTAACGCGGGAACCAGGCCCAGTCGCATTTGACACGGACGCTAATACATCATGCCAGTTGTCAACCCCTCGATCCGCGCGCGCACGAGAATCTTGACCTAGAATTCTGCGCCGTAAATGAAATTGCACGTACGCCCAAGCCCAACCCAAGACATACGCAAAATTAATCGTCTAGGATATAAAATTATTAATTACGTAGGCCTAAACATGTCGCAAATAAAGGTTAAACTGAATTAATTTGGTGTGGAAATCAGATCTGCGGCTCTTCCATTGATCTATCTATAGGCTAACGTAGAGATAGATCTGCCGACAGTGAGTCACCTTTTAGTGTACATACAAATCACGACCTGGACCAGACGTCTATTCGACATCGGAAACGGACGTTGATCCGACGTCGTGATTCCGACGTCAATCCGACGTTGTGTTTTGTGTCGCGACGAACTACGACTAGCAAACAACGTCAGTACGACGTCGTAATCCGGACGTCATTTCGATGTCGGGGTTTCGACGTCGGAATGACGTTGGATTTGAGTCACCGACGTCGCGACCTGGATCCGACCTAGATCCGACGTGTGTTTGCTGGGATACTAATGGTGTACTTTCTAGGCGACTGGTCACTGTACACCATGAGTACACCATTGGTACAGTGATGATTCATTGTTAACCATGTGTACACTGATAGTACATTGTTAGACTTTGTTCCTTTTCACTGGTACACTGATAGTACATTATTAGGTTTGAGGAATTTGATTCCTCAAACCTTTTGTTTTCGTTGGTTTTTTTTTTTTTCTTTTTTTTTTTATTCAGCCGTCGAGACTACAGCCCAAACCGCTGGTCGGATCGACTTCAAATTTTGAATACCGATTCGCATCAACAGTGAGACGAGAATAACGCAATTTTCAGAATTCTCATGAAGTCACTTTTTACGAAACCGGAAGTGACGTCATATATCATATAATTCCCTATAACTTCCTTATTTTCCAACCGATTTCAAAAATTCTTTTTGAATTGTAAAGCTGCGAGAATTCTTCGCTGCTGACAATGTTTGGCTATCGCTTCAAATGAGAGAGCTATAGACATGTGAAATTGAGAAAAATGAAAAAAATCAACAATTTCGGATTTTCTTTTTTATTTTAACGGGTGGTCTTCGAAAACAGTTTCCAATTTGTACAGTAATCTCAGCAACATAATTTTTTTGACAGCGTCACGCGGGACATTCATCCGCACAGAAGATGATATTTTTCAGAGCAATGGCTTGAATAGTTCTGATTCTATTGTCTTTCAAACTTGGACGTTTTTTTTTCAATTTTTCAAATTTGAAATGTTCATAACTTTTTTATTATCTAACCGATTTCAAATATTTTTTTTGCATTAAAAAGCCAACAAAATTCTCTATCTCCGTTTCGCTGGTAGTTTTTGGCTATCTGCTCAAATGAGAGAGTTGTAGGCATTTGAAGTTTTAAAAAAAAATTGAAATGGTCATAACTTCCTTATTATTCAACCGATTTCAAATATTTTTTTTGCATTAAGAAGCCAATAAAATTCTCTATCTCCAATTCGCTGGTAGTTTTTAGCTATCTGCTCAAATGCGCGAGCTACATGCATTTGAAGTTTGAGAACGAGCATATAAACTTAGCCGCCTAGAACAGTGTGTACAGCTGACAAACTTCGAGGTGGAGGCCTGTATCAGACACTGGTTTTATATACGAACTGACATGCTGTGAGTGCTTTAGAATCGTCTCAACTTCAATGTCAGACTAGGGGGTTAACGGTACACATTTCGTAGAACGTTATATAATGAAAAATGCTTAGGATAGTCAAGCGATTCTGAAAATACAAAACTTTATTTTTTCAATTTCATTAGAATTGCATCAATTTTTTTTTAGTTTCATATGTTTTCGTCATTGGCAATGTCTTCTAATCACTTTGCCAGTGTACGTTTGTCATTACATCAAGCCTCAAACCGTTGATGCAGCTTCAGCTGCTCTAGTTGGACTTTGTTCTGTTTCACTGGTACATTATTTGTATAGTGTTGGACTTCATTCATTTTTACTGGTACACCAATAGTACATTGATGGACTTTGTGTATTATGATTGGTTCCTTGTACATTAATAGTTCATTGTTGGACTTTGGTCATTTTCATTTTCTCTGTTCGACTGATAGTGAATGGTTGGACATTTTTACACTGATTTTGTTAGAGTATAGTATTTATATTTTCACAAGTACAAGTTAATTATTTTACTTGGTCTTCTTTGATCATTAACCTAATCATGTAAACTACCTGTCTGCATGGCTTATGTTTTTTATGTATTAAATTTTTCAATGTACATGTATGTAATATTCAATCTAACCTTTTGAATGCAAATGAATAAATAGTGGATTGATCGAGTATTGGTGTTTAACAGCCTATCAACAGCTACCGTCATTTAAGGCCGGGCCAATGGGTATATCCCGTATTTAGCCTGTCCTATAATGAGGGAAGTTTCCCAAAATCAAAACTGAATATTTACAGAAAAAGAAATTAGAATGACCTGGTGCCAGGTTCATTCCACACCAGTCACTTAGCTCCAAACTCAAAAGCAGTATGATCACCACTAATCTCATTACTGTAAATGTGGTATAACAGGATTTAGCTCTCACATATCAGAAGGCCGAAAATGTACATGAGGGCCAAACCATGTAAGTCAGCATTCCAGTAAAGATGAACCCCGATAAATTAAATTACCCATTGCATACTCCTGACCAACCACTCACAGAAAATAGTGGAAATCAATTACCCAGGTATCCCGGAGTATTGAATTGTGTGAAATTATTAATGGAATACTACAAAATATAATTGTGCTTGTATTGCTATAGGTCATGTGCATGCAGTTCATAAGGCCTGAAACCAGATATTGAACATATAAGACAATCTGAAATGCAGTCATTTTCAAACCAAGACCAGGAGAAGAATTCACATAACTGTAAAAGCTTGTTTTCTAATCCTGTTCTCAATTGTATGTATATATATATCACTTGCCATAACTTGAAATAAATATTGTTTAAACTAACTAAACCAAGACTAAATGAGCCACAGTCTGACAAAACTTGCGCATCCTGATCAGGGTATACACTGTTCACCATTCAGTCAATAAGCCACTATCCATTAAACATCTAGCTAGAAAACTTAGTGAGGCATTATCTAGCTCCATGCCTATGACAGTTGATCAGGATCTATTCTAGTCAGAAACGAAATAAGCCGGGTTTTGTCAGTTCGCCACCGAAATACATGTTGCAAACCAGTGCCAACACATACAGTGTCAGAACTACATGTACATGTACATGATGTTACCACTCATGACATGTCAGAACTATACCAATACAGATTTACCACTCAATACCAGACTTACATGTCAGTACACTATGTTACCCACTCATACCATGCGACTACATGTACAGTAACTATGTTACACCTCAAAAACTACATGTCATGTACATGATGTTACCACTCTGATGTTACCACTCATACAGACTACTGTACATGTACATGATGTTAACCACTCTATACCAGATACTGTTTTACATGTACATGATGTTACCACTCATACCAGTGCCAGAACTACATGTACATGTACATGAGGTTACCACTCATACCAGTGCCAGAACTACATGTACATGCCCAAATACGCATGTTACATAGTTTACCAACTCATACCAGTGCCAGAACTACATGCACATGTACGTGATGTTACCACTCATACCAGTGCCAGCCTACTGACATGTACTATGTTTACCACTCTACCAGTGACCGAACTATGACATGTTACTGATGTTACCATCACCAGTGCCAGAATACATGCACTGTAGTGATGTTACCACTCATACCAGTGCCAGAACTACATGCACATGTACATGATGTTACCACTCATACCAGTGCCAGAACTACATGCACATGTACATGATGTTACCACTCATACCAGTGCCAGAACTACATGCACATGTACATGATGTTACCACTCATACCAGTGCCAGAACTACATGCACATGTACTGATGTTACCACATCAGTGCAGAACTACCACATATGTTACACCTCCAATACATGATGTACAGTTACCACTCATACCAGTGCCAGAACTACATGCACATGTACATGATGTTACCACTCATACCAGTGCCAGAACTACATGCACATGTACATGATGTTACCACTCATACCAGTGCCAGAACTACATGCACATGTACATGATGTTACCACTCATTTGAACCGTCTTGAGTAAATTAGTGGTTAGAACATATACTCATGTACTGTCAAGCAGAAACAAGAACATTTGATATTTTTAGGATTTATTTGATTTGATTTATTGGTGTTTAACAGCATATCAACAGCTAAGGTCATTTAAGGCCAGGCCAACGAGTGCGTTCCCACATTTAACCTATCCATAATGAGGGATATTCCCAAAATCAGAACTGATTATTTACAGAAAAATAATATATTCATAATTCAGCTCTGAAATTAGAATATCATGACCGGGTACCAGATTCATTCCACACCAGTCACTTTGCTCCAAACCCAAAAGTAATATGATCAGCACTAATCTTATTACTTTTTATTCCATAACATGGGCACTCACAGTTTAATAACACAGTGTAATAACAAGAGACAAAGGCAAAGCCATGTAGACTGCGTTTTCTTCAAGGCATAGACAATTGGATAACAGAACAGATAATTGGCTATTAATTATTAATGTTATTATGACCACAATTGAAAGTGACAACTGTCGGTGGCTCAAGAAGCTAGTGTATGAAAAAACGTACATGCAGTTGCCGGCTGGCATACATGTATTAGTACAAGATACGAGTGGACATCTCTGCCGACTGCCGAGGATTGTTTAATTTAACATTGAAAATAAGTTGATTATGTTGGTTAGTTGGTTATGAAATTGGGCAAGTATGGTGGTTCTAGGTGGCAGGGGCGGATCCAGCATTTGGGGAACAGGGGGTATGTCATATTTGGAATTTTTTGGAAATGCACTTTCCTGTGTTTTACGGCATTAAATTCGAACTCGAACTGGTGGTAAACTGTGGACACCAGGACTTAACATTGAAAATGGCTAAGTCTATTACGTGGAAAAAATAGGTCAAGGTAAAAAAAGGTCACATATTGGACGGGCACCTGCTGGTTATGAAAACTTAACATTGTGGACGCCGCCACCCGCCCAGCTTTCGCCAATCCAATAGCCAGAATTTTATTTTGAAATACCCGGCTAAAAATCATATTACACTAGTGTAATAAATATGCAAATTAGCTCATTACAGAAAACATGTTTGGTGACCAGTACAGCTTCAATGTATGTGCTTATGCAATGATACGCGTATGCAATAAATAGAATCTAACATTTGTGTTGATTTAAAGGTACATGCCCATGCAGTAGGCACAAATTGTTATTTGTATGAATTAAGTAAGTGTATAATTGTGTCACTATTCCACCAGTTCTAACGATTACGAGTACCCGCTATACAGATATAATCATTTATTAATATATATTTTACTGATAGTGACGCGCGTTGGTCTCAGGCCATTTTCATATGCACATGAGGCATGGTATCTTTTAATTATTTATACTAATTAAATACCTCACCTGAAAAAATAATATGTTCGAGAGATTATAAAGTATGATAATTGCACATCCAAAAGTAAATACAGACTATAAATAGTAATGTCCATTAACATTTTAAGGAAATTGGTTATCGCCCCCTGATATCAGTGTGGAAAGTTGCATCTGATATAAAATGTATACTAATGCCAATCAATACGTGGGGTATTGGTGAACGAATGTTTATTTTTCCAGAAAATGTCTGAGATGAAGTCTCTGATATAAAGAAAATTTTGTGCTTACTGAGTGGGCATGTACCTTTAATATGATATTTATTAAACTTGTTGACTGATTCCATAAGAAACTCGGCATAGCCTCGTTTCTTATGAAATCAGCAAACATAACATATTTTTATTGACTGGTGCTAACAAGTGCATACTTGCACATGGTTCTTGCATGCTTAAGTAAAATGCACATGGTTCTTGCATGCTTAAGTAAAATGAAGAAATGCAATGTCCCATGAGCAAAACTTTGAACATCATTGTTTGGACTAAATCACATCCTTTTGTACCGCACATAAACACTGATCATGCTAATATGGTTTCATAGATTTCTCTCAGCGTGGTTTGGTTCTTCACAAAATACAATGATATCATCAAACATGCTACATATACAGAGATCCAATATATCATGAAGTGATATGATACATGTCTCTCCAGTCACTACTGGATGCAGAGCCATTAAATGACCATTAAATTCTTTTGTTAAAATACCATTAAAAAAAATCCATTAAAATGCCATTAAAAACCTCTTAATCATGTACACTTCCATGGGGTATAATTTAATGGGCAGCCATGAAAATCCCATTAAATAAATTGTTTTAATGCCCATTAAACAATAATTTAATGGTACCAGACAAGTTATTAATGGCATTTAAAAAAGCATTAAAAAGTCATTAATCATGCTGAGTGCCGATTTAATGGCCATGAAAAACCCATGAAATAGGTACCCATTAAAAGCAAATATTTACTTTTTTAATGGTCATTTTTTGTTTAATGGGCATTAATAACCCATGGAAGTGTACATGATTAAGGGCCCATTAAAACATTTAATGCCTTTCTCATGGTTAAGACCATTAAAAGACTTGAACATTTAAGGGCCCCATTAAAAAGAAATTAATGGTCATGAGTAGTTATTAATGGCAATTTAAGGGCCCCTTTTATTAATGAATAATTAATGGTGTGACAAATATGATTTAATGGGCATTAATCACCCCTTAAATGATTAAGGGCTCATTAAAAACATTTAATGCCTTTTTCATGGGAGAGACCATAAAAAACTGGACCATTTAAGGGCGCCATAAAACAGAAATTAATGGTACAAAATAGTTATTAATGGCATTTTAAGGGCCCTTATTTTTCATGGCATATACCATAAAAATGCCATTAAATAGGAACCATTAAAACCATATTTTACATTTTAATGGGTTGTTTACTGGGTATTAATCACCCCTTAAAGTGTACATGATTAAGGGCCCTCCGGGAAAAATCCCAAAATCAGCACTCATTGCTTATAATTAAGAAACCTATAGATGCATTCTGCCCTGAAATTCGGCGATTCCTGACCTAGTTGGAGATATAAATGTGTCACTGTGGGCATTCCGTAAGACGACGATACTAACATCAATGATATTAATTTGATATTTAATACAGTCAGTCGCAAAAGCCTAAGTATACATGGAAATAAGTGATAAAATGCTCCTCGTCGAAAACAATGCTGGCGCTTCAAAAATAATTGTAAACACATGTCCTTTTGTGGTGATATCTATAGCTGACGCTGGTTGAATGCGACATTTTGCAGCGGTGACGTCTTGACATTGACGTCATGTCGACACATTAGCAAAAGCGTCCTCCGCCACGCACGAGTTCATTTCCGGTGCGAGATTGTAGCGACTTTCATTTCTGGACAATGTATCGTCAGTCGATAGCTTTTAAAATGGGCTGCAGTGACTTGCCAGGCTCTACCGTCAAGCAACATCCCGACGACGTCAGTTGCCCAATTTTCTGTTAAACGTCACATATTCCCAGCGCCAAATGTGGTGATTTTTATAATGCACTTTGTTCGGCGTTACCTGAGAGACTACAAAGAATAAAAAAACATCCGACGTCATGGCATTTTAATAATTAATGCAACATGCACGGAAATCGATATCGGGTTTTCCGCGAATGCCGTCGATACGCTTCAGTGCACATTGTCTAAAATGTGTACATACATATAAAACTTGCTCCAATTGACCGAAATTAAAACAAGAAAATGTGGCCTAGCGGACCACAGATGACCCCTAAAAATAAAAATCACGGACGCACGCACGGACGGTCCAAACACTATATGACACCGGTCTCCAGACCGGGGTCATCAAAATTGCTAGACGACAAAAATATCGCATTTCTACATGTATGTATACATACACTTACTTTGCGACTGACTGTATAAATAAAAATACAAAACTTGCCTCACGTTAATGCAGGAACACAAACATTCCGGCAGACCCGTGAGTGTTCATTCATCCCCAACTAACTGACATGGCTCATTTTCCAACATTCATCAATCAGTAAACT
This sequence comes from Conchocele bisecta, assembly GCA_029237695.1. Classification (NCBI taxonomy): domain Eukaryota; kingdom Metazoa; phylum Mollusca; class Bivalvia; order Lucinida; family Thyasiridae; genus Conchocele; species Conchocele bisecta. The sequence continues at coordinate 29,936,394 of CM055269.1, read as the reverse complement.
TAAGGACATTCAGTAATGTCCATTAACAAAAAAAATTTTTTTTTTTAGTTTATTCCATATGGTATTTCCGTTATTTAAGCTCCGATTGATTAATTGATTATTGGTGTTTAACGGCCTATCAACAGCCAGGGTCATGTAAGGTCGGGCCAACAGGATGGATTATCCTGTATTCAACCTGTAAAAAATGAGGGAAATTCCCAAAATCAGAGCTCAATATTTACATAAACTATATATTCAGCCCTGAAATTAGAATATCCTGACCTGATGCCAGGTCCATGCCACACCAGAGTCACTTAGCTCCAAGCCCCAAAGTAATATGATTAGCTATGATAAGCTTATTACTTCTTAATGGAGCATAACATGATTTAGCTCTCAAGTACCAGGGGCCAAAGGGGCCAAAGGGATACAAGAGGGCCAAACCATGTAGGTCGGCATTCCGGTAAGGATGAACGCCGATCGTTAAATTTACCCATCACATGCTCCCAACCTCCACCCATAACAAGAATATGTCTGCGGTGGCAGCGGATGCATTAGTGACCGCATCAAATATATAGTATCAGGGAAAGAAAATTCTTCAAATATTCACTCGTCCTGATTTTGATGGAAATGGCAAAAATAAGTCATTTACATACAAACATTTGAAATTTCAACTCGTCCTGCAGGCATTCCCACTCGCCATGGCGAGCGGACGAGTGGAATTTTCGTTCCCTGAGTATCCCCAAGACTTTCAACCAGGGGATACAAATGGTATACATTAGTGCGAATAACACATTTAGTTGACACATAAGACATTTTATTTATAATTTTTGCCTATCACATTTAAGGTAATCCCAAACATCTAATTGGTGAATTCGCAGCTAGCTGTCACCTTTGACAATATTAAAAGCTCAGGTTGATGATCGGGCAATAACCCAGGATTTTTAAATAGGGTGTCCACATTTTGCTTGATGGGAGCACTTTTTTTGCGGAAAGCGTGTGGGTGTATCACAGGTTGCATTCTCAAAGTGGCTCTACATGTATGTAGAGGATGATGATGAAATGGTGGTTCAGAAGCTTGTAACTCAGAAATTTAGAGACAGCATGCCCTTATCACACCAAAATCAATATGCCCGTATCACACCAAAATCACTTGGCCCCATCATTCCCCCTTTCACTTGGTAGGGGATACCGTAGATTATTATATTCTACATGTTCTATTAATCAGAATCAAGTGACAATTTCACAAATTCAAGGATCAGAATTACCTCATTAACATCGGATTTTAAATATCGTCATACAACTGCATAGGCAGAAATATAAATATGTGATATATATCGTTATATGTACGAGGGGTGTCTCGGATGTAATGCACCTTTGCTTGCCGCTGCCGCACAATTGCAACTTTGATGGTAACAACATCTATTCATCACCTTCCCAAAACTATATATATAGCTGACCGACAAAAGAAACTGTGAGGTTGTAGTGTTGCCTATTCTGGTTTAATGTGACTAAAATTACGGTGATGATTGTGAATTAGTGTACAGCAATCATATCTGGGTAGGATCAGTAAAACAAACATTGAGCATCCAAACGTCTGGTGGTACATGTACTAGCCAGGGCAACAAGTGACGTTAGGCGAAAACATATACAATTGGGGTAAACATACATGGAGACTCACATCCCAGCTAACAATTTTATGTTGTGACAACGTTCTTAAAACGTATGACGTCCGTGTCAGTAACGTAAAATGTAAACGTTCTTACAACGCAAATGTGTATGGTTTTCGGCCGGTCCAGCAACGTCGTCTCAAAACGTTTTTATGTCACGTTATTAAAACGTTCTTTTTCAACATTCTTGAAACGTCATTGGAAAAAATGTATACGTTGTTACAACGTAAATGTGTATGGATTTCGGCCGGTCCAGCAACGTTGTCTCAAAACGTTTTAATGTCACGTTATTAAGACGTTGTACAATAACGTTCTTTTTCAACATTCTTGAAACGTCTATGGAAAACGTTAACGTTACATCGGAATAAAACGTTGCTGAAACTTAGGGTTTTGACGTGTAGGTAACGTAAAATGTATACGTTGTTACAACGTAAATGTGTATGGTTTTCGGCCGGTCCAGCAACGTTGTCTCAAATTTTTAAACGTTTTAATGTCATGTTATCAAAACGTTGTACAATAACGTTATTTTTCAACATTCTTTAAAATGTCATTGGAAAACGTTAACGTTACATCGGAATAAAACGTTGCTAAAACATATTGTTTTGATGTGTATGTAACGTAAAATGTATACGTTGTTAGAACGTAAATGTGTACGGTCCAGCAATGTTGTCTCAAAACGATTATATGTCATGTCCCACATTCAACCTGTAAAAAATGAGGGAAATTCCTAAAATACAGAGCTCAATATTAACATGAACTATATATTCAGCTCTGAAATTAGAATATCCTGACCTGGTGCCAGGTCTACGCCGCACCAGAGCCACTTAGCTCTTACCTCAAAGTAACATGATCAGCTATGAGCTAATTACTTGTTAATGGAGCATAACAAGATTTAGCTCTCAAGTATCAGGGGCCAAAATGATACAAGAGGGCCAAAATGATACAAGAGGGCCAAACCATGTAGGTCGGCATTCCTATAAGGATGAATGCCGATCGTTAAATTACCCTTCGTTGCTCCCTCCTACCTCCCAAGAAACATTTGTAGAGACTAAGAATGTTAGTGGAACAATTTGATCAGACTTCCAAACAACGCGACAACCACACCGATCTAGACAATGATATACATATAGTTTCATTCCTAAACATGTTTACATCAAGAAACATACATATTCAGTCATGAGCCTGGAATATTCTGATCTGGAGGCAGGTCCTAGGTACATCATATCCCCTAAATTTGGTTCACTCATTACTCCAGATAGCAATATAACCGGATTCAAATAACATCTAAGAACATACAGGAGGGTCAAAACTAGGAACAATGAACCTATATGTGTCTTCCGAGTTCATGAGTGCGAGCTCGTCTTCAACAACAAACGTAGGACTCCAATATCTATACGGACTCCACGATCTACCCATGGTTCAGAATAAAATAGAAAGGAAGATCTATACTCAAAATGTATTCAAGTTTTGATAACACGCTAAACAATAAAACAAAACAAGAGTTGTCAGAAGACAATGAAGCGCGCCAGTTGGTGCTCGACTTTGGTCAGCATTCCGATAAGGATGAAACACATACAATCAGTAAATTATCCATCACATGTTCCATCCTTCCACCCACAAGGTAGACAAGTCTTGGAGTGTGCGTTAAATACAGAGTAGATCGGGGCAAGAAAGAGGGCCATGCAGGGTTGTGCCATGGAAGGGGCGCTCATTAGGCAGCAACCATTTGATCCTGAGGGGGGGGGGGGGGGGGGGGGGGGGGGGGGGGGGGGGGGGGGGGGGGGGGGGGGGGGGGGGTGGGGGGGGGGGAACTGGGATTTATTCTCGCGACAAACTTTTTTTGTAACAAATGTAAAACAAAATATTTTTTTGGAACCAAATGAAAACAAACTTATTTTTTTCCAAAAAGTAAAACAAACTTTTTTGTTGGCACTACAGAAACAAACTATTTAATTCCAGCACTATGGAAACAAACATTTTTTTATTGTTGCAAACACCACTTTCATCCTAACATACCATATTTACCCCAAATATTCGGACATCAATGTATGTGCAAACAGTGTAGACCCAGACCAGCCTGTTCCTAAAAGGAGCAGTCTGATTAGTTTTGTTTGTTTGTTTAATAGTGTTTAACGGTCTATCAACAGCAAGGGTCATGTAAGGCCGGGCAACAGGATGGACTATCTGGTATTCAAACCTGTGAAAAATTAGGGAAATTAATCCCAAAATCAGAGCTCAATATTTACATAAACTATATATTCAGCCCTGAAATTAGAAGATCCTGATCTGGTGCCAGGTCCATGCCGCACCAGAATCACTTAGCTCACCCCAAAAGCAATACGATTAGCTTTTAATCCTACTACTTCTTTAATGGGGTACAACAGGATTTAGCTCTCAAGTAGCAGGGGCCGAACCATGTAAGTCGGCATTCCGGTAAGGATGAACGCCGCTCGTTAAATTAAATTACCCTTCGCTACTCCCTCCTACCTCCCACACAGTTTGATCAGAGTCTGCACTGTTCAGGGCCGGATCCAGGATTTGAATAAAGGGGGGCGTAGGTGAGTGGGGGTCTGGGGGTCCTCCACCCAAACTATTTAGAAATTTGAAGTGCCACAGGTGCATTTTCCTGGCATTTGAGAAAATACTCTAAAGGTGATGGGGGTCGGGGTGGGGGTCTTCCCCCCCGAAAATTTAGAAATTTGAAGTGCCTCAGGTGCATTTTCCTGGCATTTGAGAACAAATGACTGGGGAAAGGGGGGGGGGGTGGCGTAGGTGAGGGGGGATATGGGGGTCCTCCCCAAGAAAATTTTAATAATTGAAGTGGCTTAGATGCATTTTCCTGGCATTTGAGAACAAAATACTGGGTGGCGTAGGTGGAGGGGGGGTAGTGGGGGTCCTCTCCCAGAAAATTTAGATAATTTAAGTCCCTCACATGCATTTTCCTGGCATTTGAGAACAAATTACTGATAGCCTTATATCTAATCTGAGTAAACAAGTAATTGTACGCCCCACCCACCCCACACCCCCTGGATCCGGCCTTTGACAGAATGCATTGGGGCCACACTAGATCTAATAGGAAACACGATCCTACAAACTCATGGACAGACAGACGCACGGATAGCCTGGGGGCTATTCCTTAACACATAGTGCCATCCCCAATAAATTGGTTGGGGAATAAAAATTATCTCTTGCAAAACGTGCAGATCTGATGTTCATACTAGCCGGCTCAATACGGACGAAGAGCGGTAACAATAGCTCACTTGAGCCGAAGGCTCATGTGAGCTAAAAAATGGTACTCTAATGAGTGTGCGAAATTAAATTTTAATTGTACAGCCCAAACATTTGTTATTGAAATTTCTTTCGAGTGTACACATTGTTTTTGGGCCACTCTGTATAGTCTATTGGAAAGCACTTTATCATGTCACCTCACAGAATGGCGATATTATTCTCAATGTCTAGTGTTCTTGCTGCACGACCTATCAACAGCCAGGGTCGGGGAAGGCCGGGACTGTCTCGGTATGCGTCCGCTTCTTCTGAAATGACACAGAAACCACAATTACCAAAACAGGATACTTGCTTTAAATCAGTATGATACGATTGTTTTGCAACAAATTGTCTCGGCGTGTGCAAAACTTGGCGGATGCTCTGCGATGTAAATAAAAAATTATGAGCAGTTTATACCCAGCATTAACCACTGACATCAATTCAATATATTGGAATATGTAAAACTAGAATGACAGTCGGTAAAAAATAGCATTGTATCCCCCTGCAGCCGCCAAAAAAAAACGAACCAAGGGCAATAACTCGTGTCGATATGTATACATGTGTGATGTTTTGTCAAAATACTCCATACGGTATTCAAGTTCTATACTCCGAACGGGAAAGTGTCTGCTCTGCGACGCGCGGCGGCGGGTGGGGGGGGACAACGTCCCAAAAAAAATCCATAGTATCCCGGCCCGACTTTCGTCCGGGGGATACAATTAAAATCGTATGTTCATGCTAATTTTGCCTAGCGGACTACAGATGCCGGCCCTTGCTAATATTTGAGAAACCGTTACAAACTTCTTAAACCAGACAGACACATGAATGGTCCATAAACATTATATACGTTATAGTACCGTACTATGAGGGTGGGGCATCAACAATTGAATGCATGCTCACCTTGTAATTTGGGCCACCAGGCTTGAATGGGGCGTGTTTCAAAAATTCACCGATCTGTCAGATACATCCACCGCCTGGAGATTAAAATTCTTCAAGGCTGCTTCTGAAAATAAATATTCAGAAACTATCTAGGAAACATGTACATACGACATTGGTCAATAAGTGAGGGCTTACGGATGTCACCAGCAACAACAACTTGTGAATAGAAGATAAGTTGTGTTTGTTTCTCTCCTTTGAGGCAGATCAGACTGGCTCGTGTTTAAAGTCTGTGTTTTTATTTTTTTTATTGATGTGGTCGTTTGAAGAGGTTGCCTTCAACGGAGACATTGACCTCGGAATTCCTACAGGTTTCCTAGCCTAGCCTGATAAACTTGATACCAAAAGACACTAGCCTGGTATTCTCTATTGAGCAGGTAACTTCCCATGCATTGACCGAATACACATTAACATAAACTAAAGTGTTATCAGTTCACTGACGTGATACAAAATTGTAGCTCCGTCTAGTTCCATTGGTTCAATGGCATCACGTGACGTTACCGAATGACGTCTATGTGATGATGCAACGTAAACAACTCCATGTCATTTTCAAAGAAAATGTCGTCCATCTCGTTCATTACAAAGAAAAACAGGTTACTAGATAAATAGCATACCAGGCTAGTGTCTTTTGATATCAAGTTTATCAGGCCCCAGCTCGGAAACGGTAGGAATTCCTCGTCAAGCCTGATAAACTTGATGTCAAGACACTAGCCTGGTATTTTCCAGGTGTCCTTTAACGACAACTAGCAAAGCCTTTAAGGCAATTAAATACTTACTATCAAGAAACCCCTGTAGAGAGGAGATTTTTCAAAGGCATATTTCCACCCCTTTTTCCCTTTCACGCTAAACTTGGCCCACACCTGATTTGTGGCCAGGATCTTCATTGTTGTTCTAATGAAGTCTCCAATGTTGTGGCCACCCGTACGACAAAGGTGCTTGACCTAAAATGGACAAATCAAAAAGTTCAACTTCTTCAAAGTAATGTCAACATTTATATTCATATGGCTAGGACTGTAGAATTATTAAGGCATAGTTTTTCCATATCTTTCAAACTCGATCAATTAGGTCATAATTAATCAAATTCAAAGTTTGCTGTAACCATGACTAAAAACAACAGAAACGAGGCAAAACCACTAAGGCCGGATTTTCTTCAGACAACTTGTTAAAAGTGGACAAAGCGAAAAAGTATGTCAAGCCTGAAGGTCAAATGAAAATATAGGTCACTGAGTCGGTAGGTAACTAGAGCTGTCAGTAAGCGAGGCTTACGGAATACCCCCCCTGTGGGCCCAGGCACCCAGAATTTTCTATGTCCGTGACCTTGATAGAGTGGTGAGCGGGAGGTCGTAAATTTAGCGTAGAAGGCTGGCTGATTGGCGTAGAAATGCATGTGCGAAATATCACGACATTCGGTTGAATGAAACAGAAGATATAAGAAATTTACGAGACTTTAAGTTTTCAATAAGCGAAGTTAAATTCGGAATTTTCTAAGTCCGTGACCTCGATCGTGGGGACAGCGGGGGGTCGTAAATTTAGCGTAGAAGGCTAGCTGATTGCCGTAGCAATGCATGTGCGAAATATCACGACATTCGGTTGAAGGAAACAGAAGATATAAGAAATTTACGAGACTTTAAGTTTTCAATAAGCGAAGTTAAATTCGGAATTTTCTAAGTCTGTGACCTCGATCGTGGGGTCAGCGGGGGGTCATTGTGGGGGGGTATACATATTAACTTGGAACTGTGATATTTTATAGTAGGTTAGTCGGGTTACGGCAAAAGAAATCACTTTTAAGGATGGCCAGACCCTTACAGAAAATTATGAAGGGTAAGAGGCAGTAATACGTTAATCAAACCATGTTCAGAGCCCAATATGAAATAGATTTTTATTTTTTTCAAGGTAGCGACGTTTCATGAAAAATGTCTTTTTGTCAAAACACATAACATTGTTTACTAGACATTAAAGAAACCCCGATGAGCTAGGATGTTGTACCGATTGAAGACTACGGAAAACTATCGTATTAAAAAAATGCAAATGTGTGAACTAGATTTATCCAATGAAACCAGTTGTTTGGTGCGCATGTCACGTGACATCAACATCGCGAAAATCTATATTTTTCTGTAAAGTACAATGATTATATTTCTGAATTTTCGTATTCAATGGGTGAATTCAGTATTGCATGGACGAATACAATGAACTGATTACAGTACAGAGTGCATTATTAGCAACTGATCAACGGATTATTTTCATGGTTTGACGATATCTGGACTGAACGTGATAAGGCTTGAATTGGCTAGCGTGTTCCTATAAAGCAATTGCATCCTGGAGGCATTGCTCAAAAACAAAAGAACAACACATATAAATGTATAGAGACCTACAAGCAGGGCTCGAAATTAACGGTGGTCCTGTGGTCCGTGGCTAGTAGTTTTTCTGTCGGACCAGTAAAAAAATCCAGCCAGCTGGTCCTCCCGGCTGGTAGAGAAAATTGGTCAGTAAGTCAGAAAATTCCCATACCGGTAATTATAATAATTCTATCTCAAAATGTACTGAAATAATCGGAAAATCAACTAGTCAAGCTTTTGTTAAGCGATTTGAATATACCGTAGATTTTCGTTTGCATCCCTCAGAGAAATTTGAGTATTTTTGTGTGCAATTCTGGCTGTTTACGCACAAATCTTGTTTGCACTATTACGTATTTTAAGTGCCTGATTGTCGGACCAGTAGAATTCCTGCATGGACCAGTAGATTTTAAAACCTACTGGTCCTGCTGGCTAGTAACGAAAATTGGTTAATTTCGAGCACTGCCTACAAGGCGCATATCCGTCCTACGCACGTTCGTCAATGCATACAATTTGTCAGAAAATATGAAAGCATAAATGTTACTAAAATTGATGATTTTTGTTCCAATATAAACAAACTTGAATATATGTGTCAGAGCAGGGCTAGCTATTTTTTCCAATTATCGACTTACCAATTTCCTACGGAAATCTGTACTATTATCAATCTGCTCACAAAAAGCGGTTCATTTCCTCTATGGATTCTGCAGCTTTGACGGTCATGTCATCTTCTAGCTCTGGTGTACGAATTGAACTCAGCAGTTCGATGATATGCTGCTGGTTTCGAGCAGATTCATCAAACTTTGTGCGGCAATACTGGTACAGTAGCCCTGAAAAGGTCAAGGTCATAATTATACATTATGGCAATGCAGGTGTGGCACACATACCTGTGAACGAGGTGTTTAACTATTGACGTAATTGAAACTTATGTAGATCATGGTGTGCCCAATTTGAGAACCATTTGTTAACGTTAATCATAATTTCGAAGGTCAAGAGCGTTGAAATATTGAAGCAATTATGGCCAGTTTCGGACTTTGAGAAACTGTTTACGAACAAATGCAAATGCTATGCATACATATTACGTACAATTTCGACCTTGACCTCGGGTCAATACACGTGACACTCAGCTGGACTATTCCGTTCAGATAAACACGAATGACAATATTGTTGAAATCCATGACGCAGTTGCAAAGAAACTATGATCGGTGCGTATGTCTTTAAGCCGATGGATGCCGACACGCGCAGACGCACATACTCCGAGTATCATTTTAATCCCCCTCCACTATGCGTGAGGATAATAATTTGGTACCAATTCAAACAGATCAAGAGGTGTCCAGAGTGCTGTGCATACAGCAAGCCCAGTGGACATTTTCCCAGCACAACACTGGGTAATGGTGGACATTCGTAAATTTACGTGTGGCACATTGATGATCCAAGAGTTGCTAGAACAACGCAGCTGTTCACAACTAATATGTGTAGGATATTCTTGGTACTGTTATCGATGTTTATGAGAAAGTTTATTTTGCTAACGTAAATATTGAATAGCGCTTTGTAGCGCTAATGATCAGTTATCGCTACACCATTGTTAGCTAAATATTCCCATATTTTTGTTTGTGTTAACATTTATGCGGTCCGCTTATGACGTAATTTGTACCGGGTGCGAGGTATTCCGCATGATGATGTCGGACAGAAAAACTTACGTGAATTATCGATGCTAAACATCGTTGTATTTATGCATTTTAATCTTCTTTAAAGCAATATTTATTGTGCGATCGTAATATTAATATGATTTTTAAGCGAAAATATTGAATTTTAAACTCGAAATCGTGTGAACCAATATTGGTTCGGCATCCTAGCTTTACAGGCAATGGACCGCACCGTAACTCTGAACCAGCATGGGGTCATTTCAGAGTTATCCGCAACTAGGGGAAACTGAGATTTTGCCTAAACGGTTTCATGCAAAAAAATAGACATATAGATATCGCCTCATTCTTCCATTTCATTCCCACTACGGCCATATCACGTCCCCTTGCCTCCCTGTATCGGCGGATTGCAAGATTTGAAATCAGTCGATATTTATCTAAATACGCGTGTAATGGTATTAAACCAGACATGCCTAGTTGCAGATTGCATTAACTTAGATATACACGTTTTCATCGGTGACCTACATATTAAATAATGTTTTTATCGCTCATTTTGTCCAACTACACAAGACTTGAAAACGGTAAACAAATGTGCGCTCGGCATTTTGCCGAATCATTTCCGTAATTCTATTTTCAAACCGGAAAATGACATCATGACAACACGCGGTGGATCACGTGGTTGAAAATGGCGGTATCACGTACATCGATGAACATGTCGGAAATGAATGTTTTCAAAGATAGAGAGGCGTTTGATTCTGTGACGCTGAATGTGAATGATATTTGCGCCCAAACTACTTACTGTTTGCGCAATAATAGCGCGTCAGTCAATGTTGGTCAAGATTCACACGCGTAAATACAAATTGACATGTGCTTTTCACATTTTGAATAATTAAAAATCGCCGTACTGTCGGGGTCATGACCCGAGCTCCGCCAATTATTTTATAATTATTTCATTGGTCAGTCACTTCGGAAACTTCCCGAGATGGAAATTGGGTCACGCATGCTTTCGATGAATAATCTCTCGGGCGTAGACACATAACTTGGAGAAAGGGGCCGTTATGGAATGTATTTACATATAAAATATCGATGCAATCGTGTTCAATAATCATATTTAAAGGTAATGTCAAATGATTTTTGTGTTGTGCAGCCCACGAAATGTCAGAATTATGTGTGCAAATATGACGAAAGGTTCAATTTTTGCCAAAATTTTGAAACCGATACACAGAGCAATGGGGAGGTGGTCAGTCTCTATAGCATAAATAATCAATGAAAAAAAAATGATATAGAGACATGACATGTCAGTCTAGCAAAAAAAATGGTCCTAAAAGGTGTTTATATAGGCATATTTTTTGGGCAGCATGTGGTGGAACAGTAGGATACTTGGTGCTAACCCCTGTTGCTACGGGGGGCCGGGGGGGGGGGGGGGGGGGGGGGTTAGGGGGCGGGGGGGGGGGGGGGGGTGGAGGGGTGAGGGGTCGGACAATTCAAATAGACCCACATGGTCAAACCAAACCCACCAGTCGAATTACCACCATGGACAAAAGTGGGGTTGGGGTAATTAGTCTAATATGTGAGACCCAAACAAGCTTCGAAGATACTTTTGACTTGTCGAAGCTGCGAGGGTAATGAAGGAGTCACATGTTGGACTAGGGGGGGAATATTCTTGAATAGCAAATACATTTTTGACCATGTAATGTGCAAAACAGAAGCACTATACTTTCAAACGAAGAATACCTGTTTTGTTTAAAGTGATGTTTATCGCCGATGATGCGGGATACGTCACGATTTTTCTAGATTATTATACAACAGTTCAAAAACGATGCCACGCCAGTAACTGAAACACTCAGGAAATAAGCGTTGCGCATGCGCTAGTATCATTCTTGTTACATATTTCACGCGCTGACTTTTCGGCACACCGTAAATCTGTATATGTATCTTCCAAATAGTCAAACCCCTATTGGGGACAAGACTTCGGGGGACATATAGGCTATAGACCATTCAATTCATTGACACTAAACTATTTTAGACAGTAAAACTCAGTGGCACAAAAATAATACGCTCATCACCGACACCTGACAACAAACATTCTATGCTTGGATAATGCATCAGTCAATGTAAATCCGCCCCCCCTCCGGGAGGAATAGTGGGGCTTATAATTTCGTTGCTGTTAAAGCCCCGGAGCGGGGGTGGGGGGGGGGGGGGGGGGCGGGGGGGGGGGGGGGGGCGGGTGGGCGGGGATTTACATTGACTGATGCATAAACGTATATAATAATAAGGATACATACCCACACATAACGCAGAAACATATTTTACGTAAAATAACGGACGCCTAATTTAGTAATCACTCCACACGTTTCCAACATCCAAAACAACGTGTTTTTATTTTACACAATATTAACTAACCTGTCATTACTGTGCATTGATTGACGCGCGTCACTGTCCATACAGTGAAGAAATGTGACTAAGTTACTTTTAAATATTTGAATTATTTGAATTATTCAAATAACTTGCGTATGTTAAAATATTTATTACCTATCGATATCTTATAAAATAGCATATTACTGCACACCAGAAAAAAAATGGCAGTGTACGAATGATCATTTACATCCTTTGAATAACTATATATATATATATATATATATATGTGTTTAAAAATTATTGTTAGACACTGTGCTTGATCATTCATTCGGACAGTGACGAACGTCACTCACTGCACATTCGTGAGTCATTAGTTAATATTGTGAAAACGAGGGACGCCGCATTTGCACGGCCCTGAAACCACCGGACCTTCACAATAGTGTGATCTAACTATCTCACGATTATTTTACAGCAACGGCATTTTATCACAAAAAATTGGGAATGCTATGCGATGCAATTTTGAAGATGGAACATTCAGAAGAAACAAGTTTTACAATCCATTTATAGTTGGTGAATATATCGCACTTACAACTTGAGATCTGCCTGTTTTTCATGTTGTAAGTGCGATATCTTTATCAATTACGGATGGATTGTAAAACTTGTTTCTTCTGAAAGTTCCATATTCATAATTACATCGCATAGCATTCAGATATTGTTTATAAAATGGATAAAATGTCGTTGTTGTCGAATAATAAACAAATATTAAGCACGAACGTTGACACCGGTCTTTCACGAAAGTTGCCACCGGACAGCTTTACGCCTATTAAATTATTTGGAAGGTCTGGTGGTTCCAGGGCCGTGATTTGATGTTGCAAACGGCATGTGTTGATTTCGTTCACCGTGTTTCTATATATATTACTATAGTAATCATGTTTTCGGATAAGTGGGAGGTTTGCGGCACCGAACTAATCAGGGCACCCCACCCCGCCCCTGCTCGCCCGTTCCAATTCGGCTGAATGCTTGCTGTCGTGTCTTCTCGTGTCTTCAAATATATTGTGCAGTTTGAGCTTGACAGTGATATATGGCCGTTATTTCGTTGGTGAAGTGTTTTGTGTTGTTTTTTCTTGTTGTATGTTTGTATTGTACCCCCGCCCAGTTTACTCCCTATTTTGTTGAAGACCGTACACCACCGGTTGTGGAGTGCACATTTACGCCTTAATGAAGACCGTTTCACTTGTGTCATATAGTTCTCTATGGCTGTATTATATTTGTTGGTGGTTATCATGACGTATATACCAATAGAATACATTCAAAATACAGTACTATGAGCTGACATCATAATGATGTGACGTCAACTTTTTGAACGCGCGTGTTTACTAGAGTGGCATTACATTCAGCCCAAAATGCAGTGAGAATATAAACAATTATTTGCATGAAATCTTATAGAAACGTCTGTAAGCTGGTCAGATTGGATAACGCATATATAGGCTACTGATTTCAAACACTAATTGTGTGTAACATGGTGAGGAAATACACCACACCAATTAACGTGTTCAGAATACCATGTAGTTTGACTGCTGTTGGAGCTGATTCCATTGTACATATTGGTGGTGTATTCGTGTCGTAATTATGTTTCACAACCAAACAACAAACTTGATACCAAATGTCACCTAAATGCTGTCACAACGTTATAGAACAAAACTAACAACGATGGCACAACATTGTGACACCGTTACTATTAGCTGTACTGCTTGGAGCCATTTTTCATAAAAAAAATACAAACAACGTTCATCTAATATTGAAGTCCAAATGTTGAGTTAACGTTCTGAACCGAGAAAACTTACATCATTAATTGACCCAAGCATCGTGACAACGACATCGTGACAACGTTGCTATACGACCACTTTTTTCAGAACTTTACAACAACGTTCATGTAAACTTACTCTCATTAAACGGTTTTGTCAATTTTGCGAGTTACGTCTTTGTCACAACCAAATCGCAAATCGTTTATGGAACGTTCCATTCAAGATGTCATGTACTTGTTGCATTCCAACATTACACACATCATTCAAACAACGTGATAACAGTATTTACTGTCGGACCATTTATATTTTTTTTTCTCAAATGTACCCAACAACATACTAGTGCATCATGCCAACTTTACTTGTCTATCAGTCGGACGTAGCATTTTCAATATGTTTTATTAAAAGAAACTCAATACAACGTTATTTAGTTAATATCAATGTTGTGAGCCGACCGAAAAAAATCACAACTTTCCAACAACATCGTGAAAACACATTGTGAGCCAATAACACTTATTTTCGACATTTATTCACCCTCACCCACCCACAAAAAAACACAACGTTGCAGACACGTTTCATTGGACATGTTGTATCAACGTTGTAGTCCAACATACCATGCACTACGTTGATACAACATCGTGATAAGATGCCATTTTTTCGCAACGAAATCAAAACGTTTATAGAACATTTCTTTCCGGATGTCAGCTACACATTGACATGCAAGACAACGTACACTGTTCAATCAATATGGTGTCAACGTTCCTTTTCGTTTTACTACATGTACTTGCAAGTCTACGTAACAACACTTATACCACACCTTGGTGGTAACAATAACATAACGTACGTTAATAGAACGTTGAAGTTAATGTCGTGGCGACGTTACGAGTCGAGCTACCAAAAAACTTACTAGACATCGTAACAACGTTTCATGTCAAATGTTGTGTCAACGTTGTGATACAACATACTACGAGACATTGACACAACATCGCAGCAACGTGTCTGTATTGCCAATATTTTCACAACCAAACCACAACATTAATAGGACGTTCCATTCCAAACGGTACATACACGTTGCACGTCAACATAGCGCACAACGTTTAAACAACGTGGTGACTACATTACTGTTCTACCATTGTTTCCTCAACTAAAACACAACGTTAAACAAACGCCAAAACAAATATTATGACAACGTTGGTCTTTAACACAGAGTACGTTAATAACTTAATATAACGTTGAAGTTAATGTTGTGGTAACGTTACGAGCTACCAACAACTTATTATGTGATAATGGACATTGTGACAACGTTTCATGGCAAATGTTATGTCAACGTTGTGATCCAACATATTACGTAACATTGACACAACATCGTAACAACGTATCTGTATTGCCAACATTTTCACAACCAAAACACAACAATAATAGAACGTTCCATTCCAAAGGGTACATACACGTTGCAAGTCAACATAACGCACAACGTTTAAACAACGTGGGTGACTACATTACTGTTCTACCATTGTTTCCCTAACTAAAACACAACGTTAAACCAACGTCAAAACATGATTATGACAACTTGTGTCTTTAACACAGAGTACGTTAATATAACGTTGAAGTTAATATTGTGGTAACGTTACGAGCTACCGAACAATTACTATGTGACAATGGACATTGTGACCACGTTTCATGACAAATGTTCTGTCAACGTTGTGATCCAACATATTACGTAACATTGACACAACATCGTAACAACGTATCTGTATTGCCAACATTTTCACAACCAAACCACAACATTAATAAAACGTTCCATTCCAAACGGTACATACAGTTCCAAGTCAACATAACGCACAACGTTTAAACAACGTGGTGACTACATTACTGTTCTACCATTGTTTCCCTCCCTAACTAAAACACAACGTTAAACCAACGTCAAAACAAAGATTATGACAACCGTTGTGTCTTCAACACAAAGTACGTTAATATAACTTTGAAGTTAATGTTGTGGCAACGTTATGAGCTAACAAAAACTTACTATGTGATAATGGACATCGTGACAACGTTTAATGACAAATGCTGTGTCAACGTTGTGATCCAACATACTACGTAACATTGACACAACATCGTAGCAACGTATCAATATTGCCAACTTTTTCACAACCAAACCACAACATTAATAGTACGTTCCATTCCAAACGGTACATACACGTTGCGAGTCAACATAACGCACAACGTTTAAACAACGTGGTGACTACATTACTGTTCTACCATTGTTTCACTAACTAAAACGCAACGTTAAACCAACGTCACAAAAACAAAGATTATGACAACGTTGTGTCTTTAACACAAAGTACGTTAATATAACGTTGAAGTTAATGTTGTGGCAACGTTACGAGCTACCAAAAACTTACTATGTGACTTTGGACATCGTGACAACGTTTCATGACAAATGTTGTGTCAACGTTGTGATCCAACATACCACGTAACATTGACACAACATCGTAACAACGTATCTGTATTGCCAACATTTTCACAACCAAACCACAACATTAATATAACGTTCAATTCCAAAAGATGAATACACGTTGCAAGTCAACATAAGGCACAGCGTTTATACAATATGGTGACTACAATACTGTTCTACCATTATTTCACTAACTAAAACACAACGTTAAACTAACGTCAAAACAAAGATTATGACCACGTTGTGTCTTCAACACAAAGTACGTTAATATAACTTTGAAGTTAATGTTGTGGCAACGTTATGAGCTAACAAAAACTTACTATGTGATAATGGACATCGTGACAACAACGTTATGAGCTAACAAAAACTTACTATGTGATAATGGACATCGTGACAACGTTTAATGACAAATGCTGTGTCAACGTTGTGATCCAACATACTACGTAACATTGACACAACATCGTAGCAACGTATCAATATTGCCAACTTTTTCACAACCAAACCACAACATTAATAGTACGTTCCATTCCAAACGGTACATACACGTTGCGAGTCAACATAACGCACAACGTTTAAACAACGTGGTGACTACATTACTGTTCTACCATTGTTTCACTAACTAAAACGCAACGTTAAACCAACGTCAAAACAATGATTATGACAACGTTGTGTCTTTAACACAAAGTACGTTAATATAACGTTGAAGTTAATGTTGTGGCAACGTTACGAGCTACCAAAAACTTACTATGTGACTTTGGACATCGTGACAACGTTTCATGACAAATGTTGTGTCAACGTTGTGATCCAACATACCACGTAACATTGACACAACATCGTAACAACGTATCTGTATTGCCAACATTTTCACAACCAAACCACAACATTATTATAACGTTCAATTCCAAACGGTGCATACACGTTGCATGTCAACATAACGCACAACGTTTAAACAACGTCGTGACTACATTACTATTTTTTTACCTAACTAAAACACAACGTTAAACCAACGTCAAAACAAAGATTATGACAACGTTGTGTTGCAACGTATCTTGCAATGTTAACACAACGCCGTCACAACGTTACGATCACACCTGACTGAAACACAACGTAGAAGCAACGTTAAATGCAAATGGTCTGTCAACGTTGTGTTCCGACCTACATTTCAACATTGCAAAAACGTCGTCACAACGTTCCATTAGGACATAACGTATACCAACCAAACCACAACGTTGTACTTACGTAAGTTGTTAGCTGGGATGCTATTAAAACTACACCCAGTACACAACCTCACAGTTTCTTTTGTCGGTCAGTATACATAGCACCTGGAAGTTACGGCATCTTGGATGGTAATTATAACTAGAAAATTGTGTCTGTAAGACACAGCGATGGCCCCATGCACAGGTTGAAGGATCGGACCTAGGCCTTTAATTGCATTAAATTTACATTATATATACATAAAATAATCCAATATATACTCAACAAAACTAGAAACGTCCCTGTTTTATAGCCGGTGTAGCTCTGTCTATGTATGTACCACATGTTCAAAGTACATGTATTTTAAACCGTGGCGATGTTCAGAATACGATCGTGTAGAGTTTAGCCGATACACACGGTTTACATAGCGGCCAGTGACCGGAACGTTGATTTCCACTTTTTGCACGTGCACGCTATACTTGTCATCGATAAGGTGATTCAGTTCATGTCGTACCATTCATGCGATAGGGGCTATTCGGAAAATTAAAAAACTTTTTTAATTTTTCACTGTTTTCGATATGCCACGGCTTTCCGAAAACGAGCGAAATCAGGCAATTGGGATGCTTGCGGGTGGGATGGCCGCCAGGGCGGTCGCGCCTCGGTTTGGTTGCTGTCGGAAGACGATTGATCGTCTTGCAGCCCGGTACCAGCAGACTGGGGCTGTTCACGACCGGCAGCGACCTGGTGGGCCTCGTGTAACGACGGCTAGAGCCGATCGTTACATTACGTTGACGCACTTACGTCAACGTCGATTGGCAGCCACAGTCACTGCTAGGCGATACGGTGTCTCAGGGCAGACTATTCGCAACCGGTTACGTCGTAACGCCCAACCAATCCGGGCACGCCGCCCGTACACTGGTCAGATAATGACCCAACGTCACCGTGCTGCCAGACTGTTATGGGCGCGACGTCATCTGAACTGGAGAAGGGCTGACTGGAACCGAGTTTTGTTCACCGATGAATCTCGGTTCACGGTTAGTCATGCTGACGGAAGATTACGGGTATACAGGCGTAAAAATGAAAGATTCACCGATTGTTGCATTGTTGAGAAGAACAGGTTTGGGGGAGGGAGCATAATGGTCTGGGGTGGGATCATGGGAAACCGGAAGACATATTTGGTTGTTGTACAGGGCAACATCAATGCACAACGTTATGTTGCAGATGTGCTAAATGCACATGCCTTACCATTTATCCGTCAGCATGGTCCTGGTGTGACATTGATGCACGACAATGCCCGCCATCACGTAGCCAGGGTCACCGGTCACCACTCAATACTTACAGCAAAACAACGTCGACGTCATGCCATGGCCCGCGGTCTCCCCGGATCTCAATCCCATTGAGCACATATGGGATGAGCTGGGCCGCAAAGCACGAGCTAACCATCAGATTGACAATGTTCGCGATCTTACACGGGCGTTACAACGGGAATGGAGGAATTTGCCCAACGCACTGGTATTGCGTTACGTCACGTCGATGCGGCGTAGGATCATTGCATGCATTCATGCAAATGGTGGCCACACTCGGTACTAACGAGATTTACTGAATTTGCCACATTACTTATTGAAATTCCATCTCTAAACATTAAGTAGCACATTTCTGAGTTTTTGTGATTTTTGATTTTGACCCCTACCGCCCTTGGCCGGTTATCTCTCGAATATTTAACAAGATATCCAAATGCAATTTATTGGCTTTGATACAGAAATGAATGAACTTGTTTTTCCATTTTGATTTTTAAAAGTAACCCTTTCGGTTTTTGATGAATCTTTCCTTAAACATGGAGGGACGTTTCTAGTTTTGCTCAGTATACATTAAATATGCCTAAAATAATTCATAAGTGAAAAAAAAAATTCCACAAATAAATTCATTAAAATACCTATTATCTCTATAAAGGTCGGTATGAAATCCGTTGGCCGTACCTGGACGGCCCTGACATAACGGACTCTAGCGAAACGGATATGTTATTACCAACGGGCAACGGCAAATGCTAAAATCAAGTAAAAAATAAATTTTGTTGCATTTTTTTTTGTCGGACTATCTATTGTGTACCGGTATATTGATCCATCTATATGCGATAAACCACGTCAGGTAATCATGTCATGACGCGGTTTATCGCATAGGTGTTAAAAAAATCTTTCTTAAGTTTGTGGATGAAGTTTGCAACCACTCCACCACTTGCAAATTTTACATACTGCTTCCCTTCAAATTCGTCAATTTCAAAGTAAGTTGTTGTCTTTAGCACACAATACTCATCATCAGGGTTTACTTGAACATCATGTTTATTAAGTGCAAATATTGCTGCACGGCTAGGAATATCTTCGTCAAATAAAACATCTAAATCTGCTTCATTCTCGTCCGACTTCCTGATTTGCGCAACGGGTTCTGCACAGCAGGCATGAGATTGAAGACATTTGAAAAAAAACTGAAAATTATTTATATAAATATTTGACCGCGCAAAGTGCGGGAAGTGCTAGGGGGGTCCGGGGGCATGCCCCCCCGGGAAATTTTTTAAATCTTAGATGCCAAATCCTGCATTATGAGCATGTTTGAGTGCATTTAATTTATTATTTTGGCACCAGAAAAAAGGCCTTTTTACCTTCAATAGTCAATAATTTTAATATTTCAAAATTTATTACTTGCAAACAGGGCAGATCCTGATTAGATGGCTCGTTCGTAAAGAGCCGGCTCATCTGGATCTATCCTGTTTGTCCATATTGCTATAGAGGTCTGTGGTGTCGAAGGACTACATTTACTTCATGCATGATCGTCTTGACCAGATGACGGACCATCTTCGCTTGCAAACAAAACATGCTAGTGAACTGGTACTCTGCATTGCGAAATGCACATGTCATCTGTTTGGCAAATTTAACTGTAATGTCAATTCTGGAGGTGATCTTGAAAAAAGGCCAGGCCTCCCATAGTTACTCAAAACTGGAAAAGCAGAATTGATTTTAGCTCAACTTTAATATTAGAAGAATAAACATAAACAATGTTCACAGTCCTTGGGAGGAGTCTTAGTGTCCTCAATTCATAGATTGTTTTAGGTTTGTTGTACACATACATGTATGTAAATGATGTACATGTACATTGGTGCAATTATTTAAATTAAATTGTCCAAAGAGGCTCCGAAGCATTCTGTGAAAATAGCAAACAGTGTAGACCCTGATCAGACTGCTCCTTCTGGATGGTCTGGGTGTACACTATTTGCTATGATGCCCGAATATTTAGGGTAATATAAACGGTATATCTATTATTACAAATTACAGTTCAAGGTTTGCTAATTGTGTCCACTGTTCATTTCGTTGCTTTCTTTGATTGTTTTTTCAAATGCATTAAACGGGCTTTCTTTGCCAGATTCTCTGAAATTTCCTTCATCCGTCTCTTTGTAGCTAGTTTCTTGGATTTGAGCTGTAATTCCTCCCTCCTCTTTTCTTTCGCTTCTCTGGCTAATTTTAGTTCTTCCCTATGTCGTCTGTTTGCTGTTGTCATATTTCTCACCAGTTTGGGTGGAACCTGCTCGTGGAGGAAATCTACCTTCCTGTGAAGTTTTCTGTACAGCAGTTTTGTCATTGGCCTTCAAATGGTATTTCACAGACATCACAGCACTAAACGTTTTAACATGTGTGCGACTTGAATTTGTGTCCAGAATGCCACCCATTGTACTGAATGCTGATTCTACTTGCGGACCATGAAAGCATGTCAATAATGCTAGGACCATTTCCGTTAACACAGGATACTTTCCTTCGTCCTTCACTTGTACCCACCAGTGATCAATTCTCTGCTCATCGATTTTCGGCAATTTGTTAGCTGAACATGTATGGAAGGACCGAACCTCTCTGTCGTAGATGTCTATCTGTTGTTCTGACAATACATTTGTGACAAGAGCTGGGAGACGGAGCATGTACTTTTGTGGGAGTGAATGTCCTCTTGATGTTGGATCCAATGTGGCTACACATTTCAGGACTGAGTTATTAATTGGCATCTTTGTCTGGAGTGTTTCTGCACACTTAATATAAGCTGATTCAGCAGCACTGAGAAATGTGTCGATTGTTCCACGAGACCTCATAGTTATTGATTTCATTATTGTTGCGGCCTTCGTGCCGACAAACATCTGGCTCTGCGGTAACCGATTTTCCTTTTCCTTCACATTCACGATGCTGAGTTGTCTTGCACCTTTGTTGGCAGTGAGAACTTCCGGTTTTATAAAGCATGCCAGAAATTCACGAAGGAGATCAGTTTGTTTCTCATTGAGTAAGTGGACTAGAGGCTCTTTCATCTGAAACAGCATGACATACTGCTTCAATATTGGCAACACGGCAGAATATATGCCCATGATCATGAATGTCGACTTGCGTTGTCTGAACAATTTGTCCAAGATTCTATCCTTTCGTTCCTTTCCCTCTTTTGTCATGTTTTTCTTCGACAAACCCAGCTGCACCACTCTGATTCTGTTGCGTGCTTCTTCAGGTACATTCTTTCTTTGAAATATCTCCACAACAACGGCCTGATTGACAGCTTTCTCTTCTTTTGACAGGAAACTGTAGTAGTGTACCAGGAGTGCATCCATTATGGTTAATGTGCTAACAGTCACATCATATACCGACAACCATCTATGACTAACATACCTATCGGGCATATGGTATTTCACACCAACTATGTTGCAGATTTCTTCACAAGCTTCACGTATGTCTGGTGACCATTTGAAATCAGTGTGTAGGTCGTTCAATAATCCCTCAACAGCATGGTCAAATGGCTTACAAAATGATTTTGCTGCATTCTGTGCGTGATGGCATGTGTCGCCATCAATGTCCAAAAGATGAGGTGCCTTTTCCCGTAGTCTAACCTCAACCCCACTTTTTGACCCCCTCATGACATTGCATGAATCCATAAGTACTGACATCAGATTTGACCAAGGTATTTGATTTGAGTCCATAATATTGGCAATCGCGTTGTACACATATTCACTGTTAACTTTCGTCAAACTAACAGATGTAAAGTGTTCAACAACAATTTTCTTACTAACTGGGGAATAGTAGCTGACCAGAACACATAGAATCTTATGAAGATTGTTACTGGTTGCTTCGTCAATGTTGAGTGAGAATGGTGATGTCTTCATATATGTAATCAGATCACTCTTGATGGTTTCTGCGAGACCATGACGCATTTTGATCGAGGCAGTGGTTACGGTCCATGGACAGTTCGCTCAGAGCTTGTTGATCTCTTGCCAACTCCTTTGTCAACCCGATCAGGTCAGGTGTAATGCTAAATGGTAGCGACTTTTCAGCTACAAAACCGAGAACCATGGCTTCTGCGTTAACTGCTCTGTCCGACACGTAAATTTTCGGTGTTGGGGCTGGTACTGGATTTGACACATTTTTAAACATGGGATGGATTCCGTATTGAAATTTGCCAGTAGAGTTCGAATTCTGCGTCGTCAGGTAGGACCCTGAAACAGTTATGAAAAACAACATTATTGCTGATGCAAAAGATACCAAATGCAGATTTGATGATAATGAATGAGGCCAAACACAACTAGTAAGACATTATTTTTGTTTGTAACACATGGATATGCCCACATGGCATACCGGAGTATATATATATAGATGCTTAGTTAAAGCAAGTGTCCAACTATTGAAGGAAAAATTGAGGTAATGTTGAAGATGTTACAAGTTGGAGGAACTCTTACAAAACTCGACATTTTGACGCAGACATGGACATACGTACGTATGGACGAAACTTCAAGAGCAAGGCAATATGCCCCCCCCCCTTGCTATCGCATAGGGGGCATAAAACTTTGGAGATAAGCGGATGGAAGGTATAGTATTAGCATAAATTGTATATCACATTGTAGATAGTTTTAACCAGCACAAAAAACAAAAACAAGAGGGCCATGATGGCCCTGTATCGCTCACCGCTCACCAGGTGGGAAACTGCACAAAGACCTTTTGGCGGCCATCTTGGATGACGTCATAATCCGATTTCGGCAAGAAAATTCTCGAGAGTATCGCCTCGTCAATACCTTCGATTTGATATACGACATGACCATATTCGGTCAAAATTCAAATTTGACCCCCATTTGACCCCCCGGGCCACACACAATTCTGAAAGAGCATCATTGGACGATCATTCCTACCAAGTTACGTCGAAATCGGGCCGGCGGTTCGTGAGAAGAATATTTAAGAATTTGACCTACTTTCCCACGGCGACCATCTTGGATTGTCGACGACCTCCATTTTAGCAATTTTGTAGTCCCACTACCTAAGGACCATGACCATGAAGTTTGGTGACTATAGGCCCAATTGTTACTGAGGAGAAGTCGTTTGATCAAATATGTTCACGGACGACGACGGACTGACGGACAGACAAATTGCGGTAACAATAGCTCAAATGAGCTTTGCTCAGGTGAGCTAAAAAGTCCGAAAGTGACCGTCTGCCTATTCGAAATACCTGGAAGAGCATAGTTGTTTTTTCTTCTTTTTAGCTGGTCCTGATGTTTTTTGGTGCCGACGTGGCTCTGAAAGGTCTTCCATCCTCGACTTCTATATACCAGTTCACAATCGCACCATATGCAGTATGCTTTCCCGGGAGTTTCCAGCTTCCGAACGAATGTGGAAAGGAAGACATCGTCAACTTTTCTTTCCAGCCACTCCCATTTCCATTGATTAGGCAGGCCCACGTCAAGTTGTTTAGCATCACAACTGTTCCTTTCGACGATGTTGAATCGACCCATGACTCCATGAGCGTGTCACCAAACACCAGACCTGTAACATACAAAGTTGTGAAATTATTTCTACTGCGGATTTGCCACTGGCCTTGATGGGGTACCGTACACTTTGAATGGCACTGTATGACTCTATACACAGTCGGCTTGATTTAGCATTTGACTGGTGTATTAGTGGTCAGTGGTGGGGTGATGGGTTTTTGCTGTTTATCTAGCCCACTGAAAAATGGCTCGAAATTTGGCTAAGTCCAAATTTACAGAAAAATTGGGCATGACCCGTCTTTGGGCGTAGCCATTTTGTAATTTCCCCCACCCTTTTCCCAGGCCTGTATAAAGTGTGGGGTGAGACAGAACGAAAGAGGTGGGTGGGGTACTCCATGCTAAATTTTTTTCTATCTACAGTTTCATAGAGTACACGCCTCTTTCTACTAGATAGAACCTAAACTACATAATGTAAAACAAAGAATAAATACCTGTACTGTGCTGTCTGTGCATGTACTGTCTAATTCAGGCACGATAGAATCATCTCTGTATCTTATTTATTTCTTTTCGTCTGTCGTCTGTTGTTGTAGAAAATTCCGCTTTTTGTAAGATTGATTATAATTGGTCCTATCGGGATGAAGGCCGCTCGCTAATCCAATGAAACTAACGGACAGAAAACTGAAGCTGCTCGGTATATATTCACGGAAACATACGAATCATGTTCGGAATGGAAAATTCCAAAGTCCTATTGATTTCATTGGCTAATGTTAGCAATAAAATGGTCGGTAAACATCACGGAATGAATCGGCCGTTTACGCTACGAACTGCCTCTGGTTCCCGTTATTATGCTGCGTTGCAAGTATCGAGCCCAGAGATATGATATTTGGACAGGGAACAAATCTACATCTGTTGATATTTTGGTCCCGATTGTCAAAGTTTGCTGAACTATCGCGAACAATCAGCTGATTTCAGCTGTCAACTAGTGCCTATACCCCCCCTATATGGTCTAATATTTTCTCAACGAATTTACACTGATCTCAAAAACGTGTTTTTCGGCAGAAAAAAAGCGGAAATCCGCCGAAAAGCGGAGATATCTCATGCCTGGCACAGTTCATAATTTGACAATTCACTCCTAATTTAGTGATATTTCCTAAGTAAAGCTTCCCCTTTGCCCACTCGTAAACTCCGACAGTGCATTTACCATGTTTGCTAGTATCTGAAACACTACTAGTATCCGTTTTCACTCGCTTGCTTGGCGACAAACGAGCAGTGTTCTTTGTTATAATGCGGACATCATCGTCATCATCGTCATCATCGTCATTATCAGATGATTGCAATGGTGGATTCCTCCGTTTTGGCTTACTTTTAGCTTTTGGTGCTGATCTCGAAGATGTTGAATGATCAGGTGTATTTTCATCACTGTCTGAGGTCACGACGTGTTGTAACATGGAACTCTGCGTCTTTGAGCTCTTACTCTTGGGTTTTGACACAAATTTCGAAGATGTTGTATGAACCGGTGTATTTTCATCACTGTCTAAGGTCACGATGTGTTGTAACATGGAACTCTGCGTCTTTGAGCTCTTACTCTTGGGTCTTGACACAAATTTAGTCAACCGATAAGTCTTCCAGACTATAATTTGTTTCGCGGATACTAAGTCCGAGGACAATGAAGTTATATTGGACACTGGCAGCGGCTTTGGAAGCTCCAGGTCTGTATCGTCTACATCTGACAGATCATACACTGTCTTTAATACAATTTCTGAGAAAATAGACTCTTTACATGTATTTATAAGTATTCCATCGCCTAGTTTCACAGACTTGTCCCTACTAAGCAGTGATACTTGTGCCCCGACATCAAGATTCGGTAGAGATGCATCTGTACATGTAGCATCATTATTACTAAGGATAACTTTGTCTTTTTGCGATTTCTTTGCCCTTTTCCCATTTGTTTTGTCTTTCATATACTTTCTTCGGTTTTGTAAACTGTGGCCTAAACGTTTCCATACATTGGCTCGGTGGTTTTTGAGGATAGGTGCCACCTTCAACACCGATTCAAAAAATATTTCCTTTTTCGTTTCTGAAATGTTTTCAAGAACTGGGGCCCTTCGCCAAATTCGCGCTGTATCCGCGGAGTCCCTTATCAGGGCAACAAATATTGCCTGTGCTTTCGACGGCTTGCCTCGTTTCATTTTTTTTGCCAACATATCCGCGGCCGAATATGAATGTGCTGGTGTACATGTATCAGTGTAAGATGTATTCTCGTCGCTTATGGTACATGTAGATGAATTTGCTGAATCACAATCAGAATCTGTGATGCTTACAGTATCTGTCTGTAAAGTCTTATGTTTGGCTATGTACCTGCGTACATTGTATCTGTCATTAAAATTTGTGAAGAGATCTTTGACATCTTCACCACTGAATCGCACTAGCATGTCGGACGTCACACCATTTTCTGAAATACAGGTATATATTATATTTAAGGATATACATGTACATGCTTTCGCAAATCCAATAGCCGGGATTTTTTTTAAAACTAGATGGCCGCGGCCGCCATGTCGCGCCCTATAAATGCTGTCTAGAGAAACTAGATGGTCGGTAAATCTGACAAATGCTCGCCGACGACACATTTGACCTTGGGCTTCTGGGCAGCATGGGTAGGTTATACTAAATGAAAGTATACATGGTGATCAATGTGTATATGAAGTTTGAAGTTGATATGCCAAGCGGTTACAGAGATGCAGCAATTTCAAAAACATTAACGTAAAACTTCAAAGTCATTTGACCTTCGAACTTGGGCTTGTGGGCAGCATGGGTAGGGTATACAATGAAAATATAGATGGTGATCAATGTGTATATGAAGTTTCAAGTTGATGTCCCAAGCAGGGCTTCTAAAATTTTCAGTTTTCCTGTCTTGGACCGTTTTTTGAACTCTCAGACCAGTTTAGATTTACAAAAATCGGTCTGAAAAATGACAATCCACCTGCCAAAAATCAGATTCTGTTGAGATTATACTGATTTTGACACCTGTAATGTCCACTTGACAATTAACATTTGTGTAAACACGGTCACTGAATACTGATTCTTTGTGTATCCAGTAGCCTTTCACAACTATGTGGGGGTAAAAATAGCAATTTGTTAAATGGCCATTTCTGGTAACTAATTCAGACCGATATTGGTTGGAGTCACGATGTCGGACTGGCTCAAATTTTGTATGGACCGGTTGGCATTTTGAAATTTCAGAAGGCCTGGTCCCAAGTGGTTACATAGATATAACAATTTGAAAAACTTTAACGGTTAAAGAGATACAGCAATTTGAACATTTTTAAGTAAAATTTCTATGTCATTTGACCTTGCCATTGGGCTTTTGGGCAGCATGGGTAGGGTATAAAATGAAAATATAGATGGTGATCAATGTATATATGAAGTTTTAAGTTGGTATCCCAAAGGGTTACAGAGATACAGCATTTTTTTAAAATTTCACGTAAAACGTCTAAGTCATTTGACTTTGACCTTGGGCATCCGGGCAGCATGGGTGTGGTATAGAATGAAAATATTGATGTTGATCAATGTGTATATGAAGTTTGAGGTTGATATCCCAAGCGGTTACAGAGAAAAAGCAATTTGTAAAACTTCTAAGTCATTTGAAATTGACTTTGGGCATCCGGGCCGCATGGGTGTGGTATAAAATAAAAATATAGATGGTGATCAATGTGTATATGAAGTTTGAGGTTGATATACCATGCGGTTACAGAGATACAGCAATTTGAAAAACTTTAACGTATCGACCGAACCAAAAAGGCTATAATTGTTTTGTTATGAATTTGAGAAATTTCCGAGTACGCGATTGGACAGATTATGGACATGCGATTCCCCATAAAAAGCATTATCGACCTGATTAAATTTTCCATTGAATTGGGGAATCAGGATTGACAATTTTCTGTTATATGATGCCAACACACAAAAAGGTGTATAATGTTTGCCAATTTCAAGCACAAATGTGAAAATAAATATATGTGCATTCATCATAAATGCTAATTATATACTGTTTAATATTTGAATGAAGTGAACTGGAAATTGATAATGTATTGTAATACCAAATTACCCACAAGTACATGTCCACATCATACATTTCTGACACAGCGACACTATATCAAGGAGTGTAGAACTAGAACGACAGTCAATCACGACCGCATTGTATCTCCCTGCAGCCATTTCCAAAAAATAAAACACGAACAAAGGGCAATAACTCAAAAATTTGCGATGCGAGACTCGCGGTTCTTGCGTATGATACACCCTTGCCCTTGGGTCGATATCTTTGCATGTGACACATTGTGTGAAGTATCGTTAAAATATTCCATACAGTTTTCGAGTTATGCTCCAAACACAAAAGTGTCTGCGGACGCGGCTGTGGTGGGCGCGCGGCGGACGCGGCGTGACGACGTCAAATCAGGGGTGTAAAATTATTTGAAATGTCACTTGCCCTTAAGGTCTAGCAGATGGAAAATCTTAGTCGCCCTTACTGGTTTTCCACTTGCCCTTATATTTTGTACATATATTCTAATATTTATTCATGCGCACCTTTAACACAGCACACGTAAGTATTATAAATTTTGTGAATATAATTATGCACCTAATAATAAATAGTATACATTAACCCTTTCAATCCGACAGACCTCTCTAGTGGTTTTGGCAAAATGTGTAGATCCAGATGAGCTGGCTCGTGACGAGCCATCTCATCAGGATCTGCACTTTTTGTAAGTAATTTTCATGTTTTTGTAACAAAAACACCTTCATTTCATAAATTCATTATCGACTAGTCTGAAAATCATTTTATGACCATTGGATTCATCATAATAACATTGGTTACAAAGTAACATATCACAGTCCATTCCATTTGTTTAGGGGTGAATTTAAGTGTTAAGTTGACAACACAGACCTCTATAGCAATGTTAACAAACAGTGTAGATCTCACTCCAGTTGGGCCGACATGTAATGAGTCGTCTAAATTTGAATCAAGATATGCACTGTTTGCTGATATTTGTTTATAGTTCTAATCCCTTTTTCATAAATGGACTGGTCCGAAACCAGATTTTTTTTCTTCCAAATTTGGACGCTAATTAAGATTTCTCTGATCTGCTTGTGTGTATTCACAGTCATTGCAACTGGAGTGATGTGTAGTTTGTTATGAGGAGAATACATTTTCGCATGAGCGTACTCGGGCTGCCTGCTTGTTTACTGTTACTATATATAGTAACCAAAACCGGAAACGGATATTGGCCTTACAGAATGGGCGAGTTTAAATTGCCACCGCCCGCTGTCAGGCCCCGCAATTTCGCGACCATCTTGAAAATCGAGACATGTGCGCGATAACGCGCTGCTCTATAAACTTAGTTAAATAACGATTAAACAGTGTCTGCGATGTTTGCCAGACATACTGTATGATATGTAACGGAGAATGTGTCCAATTTCCATTTAAATTAGTATTTTAATTAGGTTAGTATTGCCATAATTCAGGATCACGCTGGATGTGCCGCAATTTAAACTTGTCCATAATCACACTTGTTCCGATACGTGCAAGCGCTTATATTCAATTCAAAGCGTTTATACAAAGTGACCCGTGACATTTAATAAACAAACGGGTTTAGGAAACAGAGAATTGGCGCATATCTGTCAGATTTTATATCCACGACGATCCAAAACTCACTCGCCCGGGCGGACGATCAGATACAAAAAGCTACTCGACCGAGACGATCACCTAGTCGCCATGGCGACCAGATTTTTACAGCCCTGCCGTCAAATCCATAGTATTCCCCCGACTATCGTCCGGGGGATACAATGAAATTAAATGGTGTTTAACGGCCCATCAACACAGAAGAGTGTCATTTAGGCCCAAAGGACTGTATATCTATCCTGATCAACATTCACACATCTGCTGTTCCTGTTAAATTTACAGACTACATCATCTGTCAGAAAAATTGATATGCCCCGCATATCCGTTGTGAAAATGGTCGTGAAAATAATGCATTACCAGACATCAACATCTCTGTGAAACTCCTGTGAACTTGATCAGGTTCTGTAACTGTTTAGTCGATGTTATAACAAGCCATGAGTTGAACATGTGTGAAGGTCTGGATGTTTAACTTATACGCAGACCTGTGCACACATATCGCATTTAATGACTGTCGACTCTTGCACGATGTTTGCACTCCTTCAATCTTCTAAAATTAGTTTTTTCTGCTATTCTGTCAAAATAACAAATTTTAATTTCGACCGGACGCCATTTTTTCAAGGACCGACGAGATATGCAACGCGATCGTTGATTGGGTGAAATGTAGATGACGTCATCCACCGTACATGACGAATTCGTTCCCGGGCAGTTTCGCTCGTGATCAGTCAATTGTTCTTTTTATCAGACCTACAGTTGCGCGTGCCATGTCGATTATGCTTTTTATGGGGAATCACGTGTCCATAATCTGTCCAATCGCGTACAAGGAAATTTCTCAAAAATTAACAAACGACGTTATCGATGGCATTATGGTTGGTTTTAGCATACGGATCGGGGAGATCAATCAATTATCTTTTACTTTCAAGCATAAATAATTTAAAGTTCATATGATAAACAAAACCTGGATTAAAGCCTCGTCAAATGGATAGGTTTTGGCTGGTGACAGATACAACGGGACGATTTGCGGAAAGTGTTGTCCTGGCTAGACAAGGGTGGTAATTCATGCATGCATGTGATCGACTGTCTACCGGCAAAATTTAGCAGGACTTTTTGTAAACTTATTCGGCGAAAACCGACATATGGCAGATGATGCAATAAATATTGCTAAATTGTATAATAAATTTGGTTGCCCTGCAGTATAATGTGCATATTAAACAATTTTCCAAATATGGGACGGAAATAGGCTCATGCCGAAAATCTGCAGTTTTAGATAAGTTTGGTTTCGTTTGAAATTATCATCATAATGGAGAGTTGATAGAAAAGACAATACGATGAATACCTTCAACAGCTTGTAACCCCTCTTCGCTCAACATGCTCAAGCCTTCTTCTATCCATGCAGCGGGTCTGTTTATTTCCATCGTTTCCAGAATTTCCATCAAGACTTACAAAAGCACGCGGGGAGCAATACAATTTTTCCGCCAAAACATTATCCATTCAAAAACAGGTTTACAAATCGAGTTACGTTTTGCCAGCTTCCGACAAAGATTAATATCCAATCAGAAACAGCGTTACGACTCTCACTGTAGCTTAGTCATGCAGCTTCCGGGTCATCTCGTACTCAGTCCATCTCGTACTCAGTCCATGTCGTACCCAGTTTGGTCATCTCGTACCCATAGGTCCGAACATTTTGGTCATCTCGTACCCAGTCTCGTACACATAGTACATTTACATAGTAAAAAAATATTTATATATATATATATATTTTTTTAACTTTTAAGCATATATTTTACTTTAAACATGATGTTAATGCCATTTTAATATAAGAGATGGGTAGAAAATGTGTCAAAAATCGATGTTCTGATAATCGTAAGTGGTAATCTCGTACTTGGTCAAAAATGTATTTTATGTTCAACAGATATGAAAGTGGGCATTAACTAATATAAACCAAGTCAATTATCAGGAGAAAAGGGGTCTAATTGAGTTTTTGACAGAGTTGTTCATGATCAGCTCGGGAGACATGTGCAGGCTGTTCAGAGGCTACACTCTTCGAAAACTCAATAGGGTCCAGTTTCGTTTCTAGTGTCGAAACACATGCGTGGGCAATACAATTTGTCGTCTATATATATCATTGTTTATCAAAATACGTAGAAAATGATGATTTGTTCTCTATTCGTGTCATCGACCCCGGCATCATGACATCACTTGGTTATGGCTCCGGTGTCATGGAGCCTGTGCCGTCGTTACGCCATGCAATTTCATGTATTCAGTACCATATGACTGACTGACTGATGCTTGAGTTTTACGGCCACACGGACTCGACGGAACTGCATGCCGCCTGCAAAAGTCAGGATTGAAAGGGAAAAAAATAGTATGATTTGTCCCAACTTTGTTGGGGGCGGCCTGCTGGGACCCTACTGTTGGGTTATTTGTATAGCTGGCCTTGGTTGTTGGATATGCGTTAACACCCCCAGTGGATTTTAATTCACTGACCGTTCCCAGGCGGTAGCCTTGCTGTCGTGTCTTCTTGTGACTATAGCACCTTTTTGCGCAATGCAAGTTGTCTTTTAATATCATGCAAATATGTTATGTTTGCCAAACAGCTCCTTTCTGCACACACTGAATATGTAAATGATGCACTAAGATGCTGATTGTCAAATAGCACTTGTTTGCGGTCACACCTATTTCGATACACAATGACGGTACGCCGCTGGTTGTGGAGAACAGTTCTGCTGTTTTAGTGACTGCGGCCATCGTTGTACCCGTGCCATATGTTTTATTACTATTTACTTTCTTTCTTGTTTGTAATGACTGTTGTTCGTCCGTATTGCTTGTCATTTTGTACCTTTCGTGTGTTGTCACTTCTGGACACGATTGCCGGGTAAGTGGGAGGTTCGTGGGCCCGCGCTAGCCAGGTTTAACCCCCAGTGGATTTTACTTCACTGACCGTTCCAAGGCGGTAGCCTTGCTGTCGTGTCTTCTTGTGACGTGTTTTTGTGTTTCTCCATTTCTACTACATGTACTAGGACCGTTGTTTTCGTAGGGATTTATTTTTGAGGGATATGTTTTGTGGTGCTTCTGTTGCATTTTGTGTTATTTTCTTATTTGTGTAGTTATTGTTTTTCTTGGGGACCGTACACCGACATGGACTGAGTACGAGTTGGACTGAGTACGAGATGACCAGGTACCGTCATGCAGACGCTTCTCATTAATTAATACTTTCAAAACGGCAATCAATGCAAACATCATGATGATGAAGATAACTGGGTGCTGGTCAAAACGTACCCAAGTCAAAACGTACCCGCATTGTAAGTCAAAACGTACCCATTTATAAGTTGAAGGCTCTGTGACCACCGCTGTACCCGTGCCGTAGTTTTATATGGTGTATTGTTATGTTGGTCCTGCTCATTAACCCCCTCAGGATTTATTCCTCTATTTTATTATTTGAAATAACACACATAATGCATACAATACAATATTTACAGACTATAAGACTATACACAAGGTCCAGACCGACTCCCTTGAAATATTCAAATTACCGATAATTAACAATATGTAAATTGCATAATATTCTTATCTTTATGCAAGTACGACAAAGTCAGGCGATCCTTGCATTTCGAACAGTATATATCCTGATCAAACAAATTACGCCAATCTGTTATTGCTTTCACATTCAGGTTAAACAAATTACGACAAAGTCAGGCGATCACATTATGATCACGGACATAATTACATCCAAACGTCTTCAATCGATACCAATTAACCCGAATTAATGTCTTCATTCACAAATATGAGGCAGTGATCAATCAACAACACAAACACTCCAACATTATTATGAATCGACATTCATCAGTTAAAGTCAGAGTCTTAACAATTAACAACACAAACATTTTAGCAAAATATTAAATTACATTAATTATGCAATCTAAATACATTTAATTGATGGAATCAGACCTTCTTGTATGTTGAGAAATTAACAAAAAAGTGCATATTGTAATCACATTTTCCGGCTAAAATATACGATTTTTATCATCCTAATATCTCCAAAGTATGATTTTACCTATAATTATGATCTGCATTTTTTTTTATAAAATTTATAATCTAATTCTAACTATTTCAGCTAAAATATACTATTTTTCATCATCCTAATATTTACAAAGTATGATTTTACATATCTACAACTTTCCTTTTAACACATAAAATTTCAAATATAATTCAAACTATTTATTTAATATATTATCATATGGGTACGTTTTGACTTCTGCTAGGGTACGTTTTGACTTCTGGTAGGGTACGTTTTGACTTATGGTTGGGTACGTTTTGACTTATGCCTTGGGTACGTCTTGACCAATTTGGGTACGTTTTGACTTGGGTACGTTTTGACTTGGGTACGTTTTGACTGGAACTCAGATAACTAGCTGACGTCACACAAGTATGGCGCCCATTTCTCCTCATAGGGTCTTCTGACATGTGCTTGTGGCGGTGGGATGCGATTTGTCTAGCTGCATGATGTTAAACATTTGACAGTATTCACGGGGAGCGTAAATATACAGCGATTTGTAGAGGTCTGCGGTCTGTGATGCAATGAATAACACTGTCTCTGAGTTTTCGTTGTACAGCGGCATATGCCGTTATCGAGTTCGAGAAAAAAAATATGCGGATGCCTCGTGTGTCGATATGAAAGGGAGCCCGTAGATTTGAGAGTCGCTCGAAAACATGTGCGGAAATACGGAAAACATTGTTCCAACTATGATGCCAAATCAACGCCCCCTGCTCCTGAGATACACCAAACTCCTAGTCGTGATGGAATTCAAGAGAAGGAGACTAAAATATTCAATGAAGATGATGCATGTCCATCAAACAGGTATGTGATCTCTCTCAGAGCCGCAGGAACAGGTCTGACCATTTCGTAAAATTTGGACATATTTTTATTTTACTAAATATAATGCATCAGTCAATGTAAATCCCAGCCCCCCCACCCCTCCGGGGGAATAGTGGGGCTTATATTTTTTGTGCTGTGAAAGCCCAGGTAAAGCCCCCGGGGTGTGTCCCGGCCCATTTGTAAATGAGGGGAAGGGGGGGGATTTACATTAACTGATGCATAAGCAACGTGTACCCTGTACTGAATATCAGGGGCGGATTTACCACTGGGTTGTGGGGGTCTCCACCCCCCCCCCCCACCCCCCACCCCCCCCCCCCCCCGTTCAGCCACGGAGTTTACGTAAATCTTTATTATTTAAAAAAAATCCTCTTCAATGTCTTGTCATACTCACCATTATAGTCTCAGGTATATGTTAGATTGCACATGCGGGCATCTACGTTCCAAATTTTCCCGGGGGAGCTAGGAGAGTCTGGGGGCATCCCGGACCCTCCTAGCATTTCGGACCTCAACTTTCACGTCCCCATAAACTAAAATCATTCATCCGCTCCTCGCGACCCCCCCGTTCATCAAAAGCTAGATCCGCCCCTGAATATATACGTCAAAACTCATGCAATATTGTCTTCATATTTTTGTTAAATCCCTGGGGACGTTAATTTGCCATTCTATTTTGGGAGCGTATACATGTACCGCTAGTTGCAGAGTACGTACCTTTTGTGCTTGTTGAAGACTCTTCAATTACCGCTATACGTTAGCTATATATATATATGCTTTGCATATTTAATTGCATTATTCATTATTTCCGGGCTCTTCGGCTCTCTTTTGGGTATCAATTTCTATTCTACTGTATGATTTCAAAACGTTTCCTATAAAAAATATGCCGTCAAAATTATATTGCTCTAAAATACGCCAGAACCCAGGAAATTTGATGTAGAGTGAAAAATGAAGAAAAAAAAATGATAAGGGCACCGTCCACTACTAGCCACTACTAGCAAACTTCCTCGCCACGCCCGGTCGACGTACAATATATTCTCGTTCGCCGGACGAATGACGATTTTACTACTATTTTAGCTATATTAGATAGCCAAAAAAATACCGCTTAAAGAAAACCTATGTCTAGGCGCCATGTGTCAATTTGTTTAGAAGTTTTAGCATTTTCCAGCATTTTGGCGTACATTTTGGTGGCCATCTTGGATTATCATATACAGAAGTAACTCGAAACATAGATTTCACATGAGAAACAACATCCCTGGCCCGACGAACATATGTGTAGACACCAAGATCACCTTCCCGAGTCAATTTCTTCAGAAGTTATATCATTTTTTAGAATTTTAGCGGCCATTTTGGTGGCCATCTTTGATTATTATACATAGAACTAACACGAAACATAGATTTCACATGAGAAACAGTATCAATGACCCCGAAAACATATGTGTAGACACTAAGATCACCTTCCTTATTTAATGTGTCCAGAAGATAAGCAAAAAGACTCTATGCGGTGGCAATATTGGCGGCCATCTTGAATTTCGAGGTATGAAAACGTAGCAAGGCGAATATGAGTCGGGGATATGTTGTGCACCAGAATCAGTCGAGAACAAAACTATATCAACCAAGACATGGTATAGTTGCCTGGCAGCCTGACTAAGCAATAGCGTACTGCACTATAGCACAATGTGGCAAATCGGCCCCAAATACGTTTTCGGGGTGGGAGCGTAGATCACACTGCTTTATAATTATATGCATGAATATATATTTGTTAAGAATAAAACATATAATTGAACCCTTAAGATGTATATAGAGCATAATAAATGCAAATTTCCCCAAATAATTTGACAATTTAGACCCAATCAAATCTGCTAGGTGTCATTTGATCAAAATTTGAGGCATGACCAGATTTGGCGGCCATATTGGATTCATGTAAATTGAAACATAATTAAGTGTGATGTGAAACATCTCAAGATTGACGAAGGAATCAAATTAGTATGTTTTATGGCTATAAGTTATATGCGAATGGCAATAATTGTTAGCCCACAGGAAAATCCAGATTTGGCGGCCATCTTGGATTTCGGCAATTTTGACCACTTTCGCCGGCAAAATTTTGATTACTCCCACCTGCATATTAACTGGCATAGGTATATGTATAAAAAAATGGCATCAAACCTTGGGGCCAACCGAGAGGGTAGTGAAGTGTAATTTTGAGGAGCGGGGCTCAGACTATCATCAGATGTGTCGCAATCGATACCCGTCTGCCGTTAGTTTAATTAACATTATTTTCATATTCATGATGGTGTTTGGTTTATATTTAAGCCACAAAAACTAATTACATATTATTCTCATCAAAGTTTTGTGAAAAAAATGGGACGGGATTTTATTTAGTCAGGTGAGCTATTGTTACCGCTCTTCGTCCGTCCGTCGTCCGTTCACACTTCTTAAAAAATCTTCTTCTCACGAACCGCTTGACCGATGTGGTTCAAACTTCATAGGGATACTACTACCTTTCAGATTTGTAAAATTGGAGGTCGTCGGTAATCCAAGATGGCCGCCGTCTATAAATAGCTCAAATTCTTAAAAAAAATTCTCACGAAGCGTCAGTCCGATTTTGACGAAACTTGGTATGAATGATCGGTAGTTAGCGCGGTTTCAGATTTGTTCATATGGTGACCCCCGGGTCGAAATTTGGCGGGGCCCGTGAGGTCATGTGAAGGTCAAATTTCACATTAGCCAAATGTGGTCGTGTCATATATCACATCGAAGGTATCGATGAGGCGATCACTCGAGACCGTTTTTTGTTGAAATCTGATGATTATTTTTTTCCAAGATGGCCGCTGAAAGGTCAAAAGGTCGTTCTTTATTCTGAAATTTCAAAAATCTTCTTCACACGAACCGCTTGGCCCATGGTGGCCAAACTTCACAGTTATGGTCCATGGATGATGCATTTTCAGATTTGTAAATTTGGAGGTCGTCGCTAATCCAAGATAGCCGCCGTCTAAAAATAGCTCAAATTCTTAAAAAATCTTCTTCTCACGAACTGCCAGGCCGATTTCGACGAAACTTGGTACGAATGATCGGTAGTTAGTGCTGTTTCAGAGTTGTTCATATGGTGGCCGCTGGGTCGAAATTGGGCGTGGCCCGTTGGGTCAACTCAAGGTCAAATTTCACATTTGCCCGAATGTGGTTGTGTCATATATCAAATCGAAGGTATCGATGAGGCGATTACTCGGGACCATTTTTTGTCGAAATCGGATGATTATTTTTTCCAAGATGGCCGCCGAAAGGTCAAAAGGTCGTTCTTTATTCTGATATTTCAAAAATCCCACAGTCAAGGTCATGGACTTAGCAAATCACCGTAAAAAAAATCTATGTCAAAGCTCACAAGGCGGGTATCCCGTCAGCTTTACTGACAAATCTAGTTTTTTTTACAGTTGCGTTTGTTGAATAGTTTCATTCTGTGGCCCACCCATGCTGTGACCGTGTCCCCGGCCCCAATGTCAAGGTCAAATGACTTTGATTTGTTTTTAAGATTTGCCATCGCGCGGTGCATCCATCAGTTTTTATCACGCCTATGACCACCAAATACCTCGGCGGGCGCGATATGCTGGCCACGGCCTTCTAGTTCTGTAGAACCCCGCTGTTTATCCCTAGCTGTTATCCCCCACTATGTCCTGGCCTGGGGAGGGCGGCTTTACAATTGACTGATGCATAACCTTGCCAGGTTATAACAGTTTCATTCCACGTATTGACTTTCTAATGGGATATTGTGTATTGATGTGTTGACAAATGATTCTTTTATGACCACCAAATACCTCGGCGGGCGCGATATGCTGGCCACGGCCTTCTAGTTCTGTAGAACCCCGCTGTTTATCCCTAGCTGTTATCCCCCACTATGTCCTGGCCTGGGGAGGGCGGCTTTACAATTGACTGATGCATAACCTTGCCAGGTTATAACAGTTTCATTCCACGTATTGACTTTCTAATGGGATATTGTGTATTGATGTGTTGACAAATGATTCATGTTTCAGTTCTGATGAAGCGGACACAGACATTGGTGAAGACAGTGGTGACCAGCACGCCGATTCGGCATTCGAAGATAAACTCAGAGCTGACGATGGTTCAGAGGATTTTGAGTACACAGATGATGATGCCAGCAGTCTGATCTCCGGGAATTCTGATAGTGACACCAATGAAGCTATAGATAAGGATAGCTGGTCCTTCGAGTATGACAAAACCATTTATGAATCAGGTTTAGCAACACAGATTATTCCATCATCCGGAGTGACAGTATTACAGTGTTTGGCTTTAAACTTTAATTGGTTTGTGTCGCATCCATCCATTAGTAAAAGTGCGTTTACTGACAATTTGAAAATCCAGAAAATGATGCAAAATGGCGCTAATGAAAATAGTTTTCCATCATCATATTATGAGGCACGTAAACTCATTGATCCGTATGTTGTTAAAAAGAAGACTTTTGATGTTTGTACAAATGACTGTATATTATTTAGAAAGAGTAAGACATACAATTATACAGACATGACTAGATGCCCCATATGTCAAGAAGAAAGATATATCAATAGCGCAGCTAAACGACCTGTTTCAAAGAGGCGATTCATATATATCCCATTAGGACCAAGACTTGCAAGACTGTATGGTGATGTAAATCTGGCTCAGTTAGTAATGTCACATCCCGGAAGTGATTATAGTGAAGATGACATGTGGGATATTCACCACTCAACTACTTGGAGACAACTTTATTCTGAAAATGGATATTTTAAAGGTGACAGGATGGGTATTTCATTAGCTCTGGAGCTAGATGGTGTGAATCCATTTCACAACATTGGTGTCATGTATTCCATGACACCAATAATGCTTACTGTATTAAACCTACCAAGAAATGTAAGGAATGCATTTGGTAATATCAATCTCGTTGGGATTATACCTGGAAGTGGTAAATCTGAGGCGACCAAATATGACCCGTACTTAGATGTGCTAGTTGATGAGTTATTATTCTTAACAGGCTGTAAAGCATACAGTGCTTACGATGGAGCACCCATAGACGTGAAAGTAAAGTTGCTGCTTTATATCTTGGATTATCCAGGCTTATCAAAGTTGTTCCACCAACATGGGAGTGGCAGTTTAGCTGGTTGCCACTGGTGTTTTGTACGAGGTGAAAAGAACCCGCATTTGGACAAGGTGATATATCTTAACAATAGATCTTACTTAGAGCCAGATGATCCAATTCGGCTTGATGACAGTCATTTTGCAAACACCATGAAAGATGAATCTGAGCGTCCGAAATTACGTAGTGCAGCTGATGAGAGTTCTTATCGCGAAGCATTTGAAAAGGCAAAAAATAAAACACATGCAAATTTAATTGC
Source organism: Conchocele bisecta (assembly GCA_029237695.1). Taxonomy (NCBI): domain Eukaryota; kingdom Metazoa; phylum Mollusca; class Bivalvia; order Lucinida; family Thyasiridae; genus Conchocele; species Conchocele bisecta. The sequence goes on along the minus strand of CM055269.1, from coordinate 29,896,096 downwards.
TACAGCTACAGGATGCAAACAAAGTTATACTCTAGACAATCTTCCTGGACATAGCCGACTTGATGAAAGTCTACCCGATAGCATGCACACAATTAAGGACGTGGTGCAAAACATTATGAAATTAGTTGCTGGTAACAATGTACATCTACCCAAGATCATTTCAACCGAGAAGAAAATGAATCGTCTTCATCTGTTGTCTCGAGACAAGTGTTCTGCTACTAGCATGACCAGTGACTGTACAAAACCACTAGAACCTACTATCCCGACTATACATGTTAAACCTCGAAAGCGAAAGCATGCAAAATCCATTCCAAAGGAACAGCGCCCAGATGACAATTCTACTGTAACTACCGGTATATTACCGTTTCTATTAACAACCAAGGAGCTGAAATTAGCTGATGAACGTGCTAAGAACATATGTGTGCCATTAGGGTTTGGGTTAAAACCATCTCCGTTTATAAGTAAGCAGGGAGGTCTCAAATCACATGACTGGAAGCAACTTGCTACTCAAGGAATTTTGAAATTTTGTATCAAAGGTTGCCTGTCGAACGACTGTAGGAAAACACTATTTTCCTTGTTTGACAGCATTTCAGAGCTGTGTCAGGAAAGCATTGACTTAAATGAAATTGATCATATTGAATGCAATTTGAACACAGTTTTAGGATTTTCCTATGTCACTTGCAAATATTACAACACACATGTTGCATCATATCCCAGATGGTATTAGGCGATACGGCCCAGTATATGGTACTTGGATGTTCGTTTTCGAACGCTTCAATTCGTGGATCTGCAAACGAGTGCTGAACATGCGATATCCTGAAGCAACCGCAGTTGAGACATTCATTTTACATGACTGGTGCAACTTTATGTTATCATCTGGCCGAATGCCTGCAACAGGACACTCGGACCCTTTTCTATCTGCCATGGACACTGACAGTATTAATGTGGATATGCCAGATGATGAATGTCTGAGTTCTGCTGCTTCATGCCACGAGATCAAACTGGGGAACAGGGATATGAAGTCTATACACAAACAAATTAAACATGATTCTTGTGAATCCTGTTCAACAGCCAAGTATCATTACCACAAGGAGGTACACCCAGTTACGAAACGTGTTTCAATTTATACATCAGAAACAAAGGAGGTAGTAGCAGCACATACTGTGTCATCGTACATTTGTTGCGAGTTTGATAGGGGACCACATACACAAAAAGTTCAGTCGAGAAAGTTTGTTGCCTTTGGCAGAATTTCCTTCTTTCTTGAGCATAAGAATCCCAGCCTCTTAACTGAACATCATTTGGCATTAGTAAAGTGGTTTGAAAACATTCAGTTTGACAAAGATACAGCCTTGTGGTATACAAGCACAAACACTGGACAAAACAAACTGCGATCTTCATATGTTTTGACCAAAGATATGTCACATGCGTTGGTCACAGCGGAAGATGACGGCTACAGGTGGTTTCTGAACAGCGGGAAACTACCATTTGAGCACACGGGCTGATCATGCTATATGTACTTAGAGATAATTATCTTGTTTATTCAAAAAGATATCTTGAACTGTCCAATAGATATCTTGTTGAGGCAAAGTGATATCTTTATTAAATTCTTAGATATATCTCTTTTGAAATACTAGATATCTACTTCACAATAAAATATATCTATTTCCTTCAATAAGATATATTAATGAGCCAAATAGATATCTCTTCTCTTATTTTCAAACTGATATCTCTTTCCGAGAAGCAGATATCGAGTATGATGAATTAATGTATTTTCGAGTCTACAAGGTATCTCTTTCTGACAATAAGATATCTATTTGAGTCAATAAGATATCTCTTTCAGTCAATAAGATATCTCTTTCAGTCAATAAGATATATATTTGAGTCAATAAGATATCTCTTTCATTAATTAAGATATCTTCCGTCAATAAGATGAATGAAATCCATTACATACATGTACTCATTCTAATTTCATGAATACATTGAAGTATCATGTGTACACTTCTAGAAGTATGAAATGAATATTTTTAAGTTTTAGTACATACATAAATAAATAAAATTTCTGTAACAATATTTTTTTGCGTAATGTAAGACTAAGCATCTTTAATTGAGGTAAATTAATTAAGAGCCATTAAATAAAAACAAACCAATTTATAATGCCCATTAAAATCAACTTTATTAAATGTGTTCTGACAATATATATACATTGATTTTCATGGCCATTATAAAACATATTAGCCTAAGGGCCATTAAATAAAAACAACACACATTTTAATGCCCCTTAAAATCAACTTCAATGTGTTCTGATCCAATACATTGTTATTCATGGCCATTATAAAATATATTAAGGGCCATTAATTTTTATGTCTGCATATTGTCATGGCCATAACATTTTAATGGGCATTATATTATAATTAATGGCCATTAAAACTGCCATTAAATTATATCCATACAATAATTAATGGCGAGTTCTTTATTTAACAGTTCTTTAATGGCACATTTGTTTAAGGGGCATTATTTTTAATAATTAATGGCCATTAAAACTGCCATCAAATTATATCTATACAAGAATTAATGGCCATTAATTTGCGAGTTCTTTATTTAACAGTTCTTTAATGGCACATTATTGTGAAAACACTACTTTAATGGCCCTTAAGTTATGATTTAATGTCGTTTTAATGGGGGACATCAAGCGCCATTAATTTTATTACAACAAAATTTAATGGCTGCTTTAATGGTATTTTAAGGATTGACAGCATTTTAATGGGGTATTAATGGCAATTTAATGGGTTCTGCATCCAGTAGTGAGTCTTCTGTAAAAAACACAAATTTGGAAGGCTAATATCTAAAAAATTACTCCGAATGTGCAGATCTGGTGAAACATTTTCCACATTTCTGTTAAAAATTGAGTCTGTCATTGGAGCAAGTTTCTCAATACAAGCACATTTAATTGCACTTCTTTCATCATATCGGTTTTCTGCAAACCACAAAACAAATCCAGAACTAAAGGTATTGTTTTCAATATATCTGACGGAAAATGAATTGCGTCTTGAAACTCTTGTATAGTCTTTGCTATGATACGTATCTCCTCTAATGGATGCTCTACGAAAATAATCCATATTGTAAATACCGGTAGCACTATCAAAATATTTAATAACCATTAACCTTGCACTGTCTGACAATGTCTTGTTATAACTTTTTCCATAGAATGAAAACTGGTTTTTACATAAATCCTCTGACTTTGTTAATGATTGCACAAATGAGTAGGCAACTGAGTTCATCGACACTGTTTCAGAAATAGTTGGTAACAACTGAAAGACATGCACAGCATTAGCAATTTGCATGTCAATGTACTGGGTTCCATGAAATAATTTTAGCAGTTCTCCATTTGCTCCTTCGAATGAAAAACATGAAAGGCTCCATAAAGGACCAAGCTCTTTAACTGTTTGTGGTAAATGTAATAATGAATGAACATTTATAGTCAAGTACCGGTCATCATACAAGGAAGGTAGCATGAAAACAAAATATCTAAGTAGCTGCTCACTTTTGAGAACATCATTTTCACTTATGCTAGTTTTGCACAACAAATACACTGCTTCAACAAAGGCACAGTAGTGATATAGATACATTGGATGCATCAAGTCTGCAGGGCCAGCACTGGGATTTTTTTTCTTTGCGCCAACACATTCGCCAAATGAAAATATTTGGAGCCAAATTAGAAAAGTTGGAGCCAAATATTTTCATTTGCTCAAGATACTTGTGAGCATTTTTTGTTGCATATGCGTATACAATAAATGCAATGAATATACATTTAAACAGAAATACATACAAATATATGTTTAAAAAGACATTTTATTTGTTTCTTGACACATATGACTAAGCATGACAGTACATGTATTTGTATCACTGGTATATAATCATGATAACAGAGAACTAGAACAACTGTTTCAAAATACGTCTTGATTTTTTGGAGGCCCATATGGAGAAGGCAGACTTGAAATTGAATTGGCTCAAATCAGGGCCATTTATTCCTATTTTCATCAGGGCCTCCAGTGACTCAGATGACAAACTATTCCTGAGGGCAGTTTTAATCATGTTTTGTTTGCTAAAACCACGCTCGCAGTCAGCTGTGGACACTGGCAATACCAACAGTCTTTCAGCTGCTTCTGCTGAAGCAGGAAAGGCATCTTTGTTGCGTATTGCCAGATTATCAACATCTCGAGTGGTCTTAACAGACTGATTTCCACTTTGATGACTGGTTCGGGAGTATTGCACAAAGTTAGCCAACTCGGAAGTATACCCGGCCATTCCAACACAACCCAAATATTCTGATACGACATGAATGTCCCCCTGAACAGATTCTGTTTCCAACTGTGGATTGAACATGTTGCTTAATGCAGTTAAAACTGTCCCATCTGCATTATCAGAGAATCTTTCATTCAAACTTTTTACCATGGTAGTTACAAACTTTTCACATACATAAGTGGCCTCCTTTCTTTGTTTTTCACTATCCCTAATAGTGTGGCCTTCAAATACAAAAGTGTAAAGGCCGTCTGAGCCCATCAACTGTGGCTGAGAGGGGGAAGCAGAGACACTTTTGCAAGTGGGGACCGTTCTTACTATCTCTATAGCTCTCTAGAATGGTGATGGTTGATGTGAGCAGGGGTGTGACTTCAGAGTAGTCGAGATCTGCCTTCTGGTACATTTTTGATAATATGGCTAAGGGTTTGAGAACATCACACAAGAAGTGGGCTGTGTACAAGAATTTGTATGTTGATATTGGTTTGTACAAACTCAGAGCCTTACCTGTGTTCTCTTCGAGAAACACCGATATCAGGCTCCCATAGTTTGTAATCAGTGCATCGACAGAACCTTCAAAACTCAACCACCTTGTGTGAAATACTTCCCTGAAGCGCATTGGTTGAGCCTGAATAACGGACTGGATTTTGGACAGTGTCACCATGTTCTTCGGAGAGAAATGGAAATATTTGTATATAGAGTTCAGTATCTCCTGGAATTTAACCAGGTATGGGATCGTGTCCGCTCCACTACAGCAGCTAAGGGCTAATCAATGAGCAATGCAGTGCGTAGCAAGAACACCTGGGACAGACTTCTTCAATCTGGTCACAACGCCCGATTTGTTCCCAACCATTACAGCAGCACCGTCAGTACTTGCACCACAAAGATTTGAAAGCTTAATTCCCTTATTGTCCAACAATTTAACAACATTGCTGTAAATGCACTCAGCATTTGCTCTATCCAAAGCACTGATACTGAGGAAGTGTGTCTGTGGGTTAACAGTACCCACCAAGTCATTCTCAAGAATCCGTATGTACACAATTAAATTCTGGTGAACGGAGATGTCTGTAGATTCATCTAGCATTAAACTAAATTTGCCTGAGTTATTTATTTTGTCCAGTAGTTCATTATCAAGCACTTTCGTGATACTGTCCTGAAATTCGCCCACGCTTTGGTGATGCTCGTATGTTGTGTGTCTGTCCACCATTAGGTCAATCAGCTGGGAAGCGCCCTGAAATAGACATGGTTATTTGTGTGAAATAGTAAACAATACCAGCTCAAGTTAAAGAGCGTAATTTATGGATAAATTTCTTATTCCTCCATCAAAATTTGCAAGTTGGGAGTGCTTTAGAATCATCACAATGAGAATTATGAGACGATTCTAAAAGACTTCCAACCTGCTATCTTTCATGGAGAAATAACAACGTCCATCCAAAGTTGAAATTACGCACCTGAACTGGAGCTCTACAAAGCCCCGAGTTTCAGGGATTAATACAATGTGGAGACAGCAATTTCTTAAAAAAGAAAAATATGTTTTGATTGATTACTAGAAATAATATTTCTACATTATTATCTACTTGAGACCCATACACAAGTCAAAATATATTTGTGTTAAAAAAAATTGAACATGAACAAAAGCATGTGTACTATTATGTACTATAATTATGTATAATATCATTATGTATCTCAACATAGAGCATTGCTCATTCACATTATCCTACTGCTGAAAAGAAACGTGCTATATAATAAGTTTGTACCTGTTCAATACACGAGTTTAGTGCAGGAACCACGGCATTGAACAGGTTGTGTTTTGCAGCAAAATAGACGTTCTTCATAGCTGCTATTACCGCTGATTCTCTCTTGCTGACGGCAGATTTTCTAGCTGTCTCCATGTTGATAGACTGCTTTGCCGCTGATACTGCGGTGGTATGGTCTGAAAAATAATACACGATAAGTGACGATATATTATATTCATCATGCCATGTATAATACTATCATATCTTTGTGTCAACTTTCGATATAATTTACGGAAAATAATTTTATTTTGTAAATATTTTGTCACAAATGAGACGATTCTAAAGCACTCCCAACTTGCCAGTTTTAGCGAAGAATTAACAAAATCCCCCACAAAGTTGATTAAATTACGCACACTAACTGTAGCTTAGCAGGTCATGTTTAAATTGTAGATTTACATACCTTTACAAATCGAATGTTTGTGACCGATTCCTTTTTCAATATTGAACATCCAGATGAGAATGAATTAATTTTCTGAGCACGAACACATGTATCACAGAACATAGCCTTTTCATTTGCATCATATCGTAGCCAAGAATGGCCAATTTTCCAACTTTCTTTGACATTTCTGCTCGGAGAATTTGTGCATACACTGTAATTTGACTTTCTTAGACGGTGGTGTTTCACAAGAACCAAGCGCACATTTAGTAGCCATAATGGACCCTCCATCCAAACACTTGTGTGATGGATGGGGGGCATTATTGGAATTAGGCCGGAAGCCGAAAATATACAAGCATGTCACTCCAGTGACTGTGCAAATATCGCATTTTAAAGCTAAAAATACCCGGTATATACCACGTGACCATTACCATATAACCCAGAGACTCGCACGGGGAAATCTCATAGGATTTAAAGGTTTATGTTGGATAATAATTATGCAAGTATAAACTGTAAATTGCAATTTACAAGTATAGGGCAGGGAAACAAATCCAGCCTTCCATATTCCATTCAAGGACATAATGGTACCACAAAGGGCGGGTGATTGTATATTTTCGGCCTCCGGCCTAATTCCAATAATGCCCCCCATCCATCACACAAGTGTTTGGATGGGGGGTCCATTATTTTCATCAGGCCTTCGCCTCTAATATACAAGCATCTTTAAAGTAGACAACATAAACAACTGTATCCCATATGTACATGTATACATAACAGATATTAATTACAATTCAATGCAGTTTACACATGTCCACTCTGTATAATATTGCATCTGCAAATCAGCTTATGCATTCAATACACAGTTCTCAAAGTTATTAGCTGGTTCAACCTGATAGTCTCTCAAATAGAACTTTCTGAAGTTTTTTGCTGAAGTCCAATCTGCAGTTTTTAATATATCGGAGAGCTTACAGCCAGCTTTCATGGCAGCTGAGGAGGCTGCCCCCCTGTACGAATGTGCTTTGAAAGTATCAATGTTAATTCCAGCTAATGACAACACAGTTTTTAACCATCTCGCTATAGTGCTCGTTGAAACAGCTCTGAAAGTTGCATATGAAATAAACACCTGTTTACACTGTCTTAGAGACTTAGTTTTCCGGAGGTAACATTTCAATGTTCTCACAGGGCACAATTATATTTTTTCAAACAATTGTAGTTTCAATTCATAAGACCTTCCTGGTCTTGAAGACTTAAGTTTGTCTCCACACAAGAATGTAATAAAATTGTCTTTCCACACCATCTGATCCGTCTTCAAGGATAACAATGTCTGTGCACGCGCTGCTGTTGCCAAGGTAACCAAAGCCACCAGTTTGTAAGTTAATTTCTTTAGAGAAAGGTCCTCTACGGGATGCCACTTGGCCAACATAGACAAAACTTTGGAAACATCCCATGTGAACACATATCGTGGTTTAGGCGGATTGCACACGTATAGTCCTTTCATAAATCGTTTTATAATATTAATTTCATATATCTCTCCACGAATGAGTTTCAATGTTTCTAAAATTACCGATTTATGAGTGTTAATTACACTGTAAGACTTTTGCATGTTTTTCAAATACAATAAGTAAGCAACTATGTCTGATTGAGACGGACGAATGGAATCACATGATCTAAGATTACACCACAAAGTCCATTTTTTCCATGCGGCTGTATACTGTTTCCTGGTTCCAAGCCTCCAACTGTCGAGGATCGTGACGATAGCCTCTTTCGGAATTCCTCGGATTTCGAGCTGACTCCGGATACAACCGCTCCAATCAGCTGCAGTCGTTTCCCCATCGGATGATTTGCCATGTTGTGTGGCATCGACAGCACGTCGTTGTGTCGTGGAATCCTGACAGGAACAGAAATCAAACTTTGCAACAACAATGGATACCAGGTCTGATTCGTCCAGAATGGACACACTAATAACGCTTTTTCCACCTGATTCTCATGAATCTTATTCAATACTCTGCCAATCAGTTTAAATGGTGGAAAAATGTATGGTGTGAACTTTGACCAATCTAAGGTGAATGCATTGACCTGGTAAGCATTTGGATCTGGTATCCACGATACGTAACATTCTAATTGGGAATTCAGTCTAGATGCGAACAGATCAATATCTGGATGCAGTAATTGATCAGTTAACCTCTCAAAGATTATCTTTTTCAATTTCCACTCAGTAGAGTCTGAAAAATTTCGTGAACAGAAGTCTGCTTGTGTGTTTTCGACGCCAGGCAAATGGAATGCTGATAAAAATATGTTTCTATCCAAACACCAGTTCCATATATTGCTTGCCAATTCATCCATCTTAGAATTGTGCATTCCACCCATAGCATTTAGATATGAGATCGCTACAGTGCTGTCAGACTGCACACCCACATGAACGTTTGTTGTGTCTTTGAACCAAGACTTCAAGGCAAAGAATATTGCAAGCAACTCTAGAATATTAATGTGATGACCTGCTTCTTCATCAGACCACCTGCCCCCAGCATGATCATCAGTATCAACATAAAATGCCCCCCAACCCATGGTCGAGGCATCGGTTTGAACCCAAACCGAAATTGGGTCAGGTCTGATCAGCTTCCCATTTTTCATGGAAACATTATTTATCCACCAATTCTATTCTACCACTGACAATGGAGATAATGCTACATATCTACTATAGTCCATAGTGTCTTTGAGACCTTCAACCTTATTGTGTTCCAGTGATCTATAATGCAACGGGGCTTCAAGAATGGCATGAAAAGCATTAATCAAAAGACCAATGAAGGAAGCTAACTCCTTGATTACAACAGTTTTTTGTTCCAACAACTTAGTAGCTAGATTCAGAATTTTTGTCACCTTGTCTTCTGGCAGGAAAACTTTAAACTGTACAGAATCCAAGATATATCCAAAGAATTTTATCCTCTGTGTCGGGATAAAGACAGATTTTTCCTGGTTAATAACGAAACCTAACGTCTGTAATTTTTCCGCCATCATTGCAGCATTCTTAGCACACAATTGTATATCAGCGTTCAATTCCGTGTTGTCTGAAAAATCCATAAATTGGTTTCAGTGTTTTTGTGAAGCAAAACGGGGCGCTGGAAAGCCCAAACGGTAGGCATACGAAGGCGTATAATTTACCATGCCAAATGAATTTGAGGAATTTTCGACATTCCTCATGTATCGAAATTGAAAAATATGCCAATTTCAAATCCAGTGACGTAAGAAAATCATTTTTCTGAATAAGTTCCAGAACAAATGGAAACGTTTCTTGTTTAAAGTGTTCATAATGTACTGTCTGGTTCAAGTATTTCAAATTTATCACTGGTCTAAATTTACCATTTGGTTTTGTGACAAGAAAAATATTAGAGATAAATTGTCCTTCCTCATGTTGCGATGGGACTATTGCACCATCCATTAACAGCTGTTGCACCTCAATGTCAACCAATTTTTCTTCTTGTGAAGAAAATTTTATTTCATTTGGGATTTTAGTTTGAATTGGAATTTCATCAAACACAATTTTGTAACCTTGGACAGTTTCCAACACCCAACGATCATTTGTTAATGCTTTCCATTCATGAAAAGATGCCAGAATTCTATCTGAGTTGCTTACCTTTGTCTCAGAGTCTTGGCCAACTAGTTTGAGCCCGTATTGGAGGTCGCCGTGGCACTCGGTTGTCTAGCACCCCTCGGATGTTGGTGTCCAAACTGGCCGTACCCCGAGCTGCCACCCAGTTGTGGATTGTAGCCGTATGGTCGGGAACGGTAGTTGCCCCTGCCTCTTGCCCGCATAGGTCCATAGCCATATGTCCTGCTAGCCAATTGCATCTGGTTGTATCCCCCACGACCTCTTTGCGAAAATTGATTTGGAAAACGCGGTGTAGTAAAAGGGGTTTTACCGACTTTAATACTGGTTTCGCATTTTTTTTATTTCTTTTGAAATATCATCGCCAAAAAGAAGGCCCGAAATCGGCGTATTTACGTTGCAAAGACTAGCATATCTGGGCTTCAGATACGGACGGAGCATGTATCTCCTCCTAATACTGAGGTTAAACTGAACCTGGCCCAAAATAGTGATTGTATCGGACAAAATTGTCTTTGCTTCTGGGATACTGGCTATATGAGGTTTCAACACTTTGGCCAGACTCAAAATGGGCAACATGCCGGCAGTGACGAGGGCCTGAATGTCCCTGAAAGACTTGTCAGTTGACTGAACCTTTTTGAATCTGAGTAGCTCTCCCCAGATTTCCTCATTTACTCGTGGTGCACACATGTGCTCACAGTTTGCCGGTACTTTATATTTTTCAATTAACTCATTGAGCTGGCATGGATTAGTGCACGCTGTGTTTATCAAATCAGCCAAAGACTGGGTCACATTTGCGCCACGATCAGGGGCTTTAACCTTGGGCAACGCCCAGATTTCATCATCATCTTTGTGTACGGAGCCACTGCCAATCCCGGCTTCCGATGCACAGAACAAGTGTTCAGCGAAATTAGTTGGTGCATTACCCGTTAGATCCGGGAAGAGATCGTCCGAGTATAGGTCGGGGTCGGATTCCTGTTCGCTGAACAGGTCGTATTCAATTTGTACGTTAGTGGGCTCTGCCGTGTCTATAGTACGTATCCCTAGAGCGCTTCGCAACTTACTAATATTTTCCGCCGACAAATCATCAATGTCAACGACATTTGACGGTTTCTTAGTGTTTTTCGTAACATTGTCAACACGTGTTGTTGATTTCTTCGGCTTACTTCCGGAGGCAATCGGCCTACTTCGGTCTTTATTGTTGCCAGTGATTTTAACCACCTTTGAGGCTACCTTTGGGAAATTTTGAGTTGGTAAGCTGCCAAACTCGTCGGAACTAAAACCCGAAAAATCGGGCTGTTCTGTTTCGTCAAATATGGAAAGGACATCGTCCTTTTCCGCATTTTTCGGCATTGTGAAACTCTCAAGGAGTTGAGGACACCCTAAATGCCCTTGGACAAGCAATCAATGGACGGCTATAGACCTTATACGGGGCTTACCGTCTATACGTGCTGCAACAGAGACGCATACAATAGTACTACACTATAGTGTAGTTATCAAATACTTCTAACCACGTTAGAAGAAATAATTAAATTCAAATGAACTATTCATTTCAGAATGCCACGTCACTTACCGGTATAAGACTTGTTTGCTCTGCCGCGGCTTGACAAGTCTCGACGGTCGCTAAAGTAACTATGAGATTTCCCCGTGCGAGTCTCTGGGTTATATGGTAATGGTCACGTGGTATATACCGGGTATTTTTAGCTTTAAAATGCGATATTTGCACGGTCACTGGAGTGACATGCTTGTATATTAGAGGCGAAGGCCTGATGAAAATAATGGCAACTGATGATGGGAACACAGAATTCTGTCTTTTTATGCTAGTGACCCAATTGTAACAGACATTCTCACCAAATTGTCACTTTTTCTGGAACCAATATGAGGTCATTTTGTTTGAGCAAACATTATGTTGAATACATTTCTCAAGTACTTACCAACCATTCCAATGTCGTGTCTGTTGATTGCAACCGCAGTATGTGGTCACATGGCTGCATGCATGGAAAATAATCCAACGGTCTGCTAATTATCAAAACCACTTCAACAATTTACATGGGTCATAATTCCTCATTTATTGAATCAGAGCCACTTCACACATAACCCAGCTGGGATACCTGTGTATCATGCCTATTATTTATACACAGCAGTCACAGGTATTGTAGCAGCCACAGGATATTGATTTTCTCACAGCTAGCTGGAGCCAGCCTCCTGGGGGAACACTCAGATAAACTGGCTCATGGCAAAACCAGTCTTATGCCTTTTTTTGGTTGAAATAAGTTGTCGCAAGTTACTTTCGCCAGAATTTTATAATTGGCGCCATTTTCACAAATCTTTCGCCATTGGCTCCATTTGCGAAGCCCAGCGCTGGCCCTGAGTCTGAGATGCATGGGAGAGAATAGTAGAACAACCATGTTCTCAATTCAGAAGCCTTCCAAAATTTTGAATGTTCTTTAATAGAGCATGGTAGTCGACTTATAAAATGGGGTGGTTTAATGCTCTCCAGTCTTCAGTCAACAATATCAAGACAACAGTATAGAGAAAATACTTTAAATCCATGTGAAACTTCAAACCATAACTTCAAAAGCAATCGTACAACTCCAAGGCATATTAGATGCATATAATCAATGGCGATTCCTTTTGCAGAATCAAACTGTGGGCAAAACATAGCGACAGACGGCCCTTTGATGCCATTTATGGTTGATGGAGATGACAAATTTATTGCTTCTTGTGCACTTTTGATGTTAATGTCATGTGTTCGTCTTGGTCCATCTGGATTTTCTGTTTGATAAGGAAATGTTCTAATATTGCCACCTCCTTCCGTTCTGTGGTTAGTTCCAGTTTGTAGACATTTTACACAACAGCATTCTCCATTGTGTTGGTTCATATTTAAAACTGAACTTCGTGCAGGTATATCACAAGACATACTGAACAAAAAGCCTTTAACAAGAACCTCTTTGTTGTCCTTTGTTACAATAATTCCATTTTCCAAGTCATAAAGTGCAGCTAACAACGGATCCAAAAAGAGATTCATGGATGGTTTGTTTGTTCAACACCAAAGACCGGCAAGCAGCATGCAGTCTCTATTCCTTCGCATTTTGTATGGTAATTCATTGATCATAAGAAATATTGGCCACATTGATGTCTTGGAACTTTTGAAAATTGGGATTCCATCTGTGTTTAATGTGAATGTAACATTGTTTTCATGACTGAATGGCCCATTGTTCTCGAAAAGCTTTCTTAAATCGATGTAAGCTTTCGAAGGCTGGATTTGCAGTAAACAAATGCAAATTTATAAGTGTCAACAGATCCATGAGCTGTGGTGATGTCAATGAATGTTTTATGGCAAAAATCCAGATCAAAAGAATACTCATTTTCAGAGTTAAGGCATGTCCTGGTTGCACAGGTGTATCTTCTGGCAGTTCAGCTTCTAATTGAATGGTTTCGTCATCATTTTCCTGTTCAGGAACATCATCTTCACATTTATCCACTGATTTTTCTTTGCCAAATCACGTAATATATCTTCAATTGAGACATTTTCCTGCTGCTTGATCAAGTCTATGAAACCACTTTCAGAATCCTGTAATTCATCAGTTCTGGATTCAACATCCACATATTTACTTGCTCGCCCTTCTTCACCAACAGGAATACTAACTGAGTCACTATCCACACTATATATTTTGTCTATGAAGGCACTTTCAGAATCCTCATTAGTACATGCAATCCCAGTATCATTTAATTCATCAGGTATTAATTCAACCTCCCCAGATTTTGTTGCTCGCTCCTCTTCACCAGAAGTATCGCTGACTGTGTCACCATCCACACTGTGTACACCATTCTCTTAGACTTCTGCATAATGTTGTTGTTTGAATTTAGGTTCACTGGTTTGTTGATCATTCAAACTAGCATCAGTTAAATTCAGTGAATCATTACATGTAGCAATATTTTCAGAATATTTGCTGTTCAATCTGGCACGTGTGTATTTCCTTTTGTATTGTTTTGGTCGAACTTGAGATCTCGTATTTACATGGAATGCTTCCGTGTGTGATGAACCTGTAGATAATAAATTCATATTTATCAGCAGTGTACGTTGTTGAATTTGTTATGCATGCAATTTTATATAAAGGGATTCATTTACGACTGATGCCTATATTTATAGAGCAGAATATCAACAACTAGCACACTAATATACAAGAGTGCCGAAGGTCACAACAATATACGCCTGTGACGTCGAGGCAAGGCTAGTCAACAATACGGTTCTTCATCTTGCCTCGATAAACATGCATACCGAATTTGGTTACAATCAGTCAAGTAGAACTTGATTTATTGCGTTTGCGTGGACAAAGATACAGACCGAAAATAAAAAATGGCCGCCAAGGGGAGTATGTCATTGCAAATTGTTGAAAAACCGAATTTGGTTACAATCCGTCAAGTCGAACTTGAGTTATTGCGTTTGCGTGGACAAGGATACAGTCTGAAAATACAAATGGCCGCCAAGGGGAGTACGTCATTGCAAATTGTTGAAAACCAATAGGCTTCTTCATCTTGCCGTGATAAACATATATACCAAATTTGGTTACGATTGGTCAAGTAGAACTTGGGAGTTATTGCGTGGACAACGATACATAGTGCGAACATAAAAAAATAGCCGCCATGGGGAGATAAGTCATGGACAATTTTTGAAAATGCCGTCATAAACATGTATACCAAATTTGGTTACAATACGTCCAGTAAAAGTTATTGCGTGGACAAGCTGTGAAAATTGCCGCCAAGTGGAGATAAGACATCTGACAATTTGAAAATGAATAGGGTTCCTCGTTTTTCCATGATAAATGTGTGTACCAAATTTGCTTACGATCCATCAAGCAAGTTAAGTGTAACTTGAGTTATTGAGTGGACAAGGATACAGAACATGAAAATTAAAACTAGCCACCAGGGGGAGATAAGTCAGAAAATAGATAGGGTTATTCATCTTGCCATGATAAACATGATTACCGAATTTGGTTACAATCCGTCAAGTTGAAATTGAGTTATTGCGTGGACAAGAATACAGAGTGCGAAAATTAAAAATGGCCGCCAAAGGGAGATAAGTGATCGGAAATGTTTGTGTATACCAAATTTGGTTACAATCCGTAATTTGGTTACGATCTACCGGTAGTAGACCTGTAGTTATTGTGTGGACAAGCTGTGCCCGCCCGCCTGTACAAGGTGAATATACAATACATTCCGTTTTTTTAACTTTTTTCAAACGGGCGCATAAAAATGTGTAATAAACTACATGTACATTTTCAAAATGAAAGTACAAACCAGACACAGGTGCATGATTTAAATTTAAACCGACTTCATATTCATATGTTCTACATTTAAAACGACCAGCACATATTATTGATATTTGTATCCCCCGGACTCCGTCGGGGGATACTATGGATTTGACAGCGCGCCGCGTCCGCGTCCGCGTCCGCGTCCTCGTCCGCGTCCGCCGCAGACACTTCTTGTCCGGAGCATAACTCGAACACCCTTTGGAATATTTTCATGAAACTTCACACATGCATAGACCACGACCCGAAGGTGTGTCACGCACAAGAATGACAACTCTTGCATAGCTAATTTTTGTGTTACCTCCCTTTTTTGTTTCTCGCACTGATTTCGTGTCCGGAGCATAACTTCACAACTTCCACCACCCATTTGGAATAATTTTTCATGAAACTTCACAACATTGCCATTAGACCACCGACCCGAAGGTTGTGTCGCGCACAAGAATGACAACCTCTTGCATAGCTAATTTTTTTTAGTTATCTCCCTTTTTTGTTTCGCGCACTGATTGACCATAACTCGACCACCCTTTGGAATATTTTTATGAAACTAACACATTGAATTAGACCACAAACCGAAGGTGTGTCGTGCACAAGAATGACAACTCTTGCATAGCTAATTTTTGAGTTATCTCCCTTTTTTGTTTTCGCTCACTGATTTCCTGTCCGGAGCATAACTCGACCACCCTTTGGAATATTTTCATGAAACTTCACACATGCATAGACCACGAGCCGGAGGTGTGTCGCGCACAAGAATGACAACTCTTGCGTAGCTAATTTTTCAGTTATCTCCCTTTTTTGTTTTGCGCACTCTACAAACTGGACAATAATGCATGAAGATCTGTTTTCTCGTCTGCTCTGTACATCTTTTCTCGTGTGCTCTGTACACCTTACCTGTAGAGAGAACAATAGAAACTGGGAGAACCATGTGCTAGCGTGGGCTAGCATGTGCAGATGTCCAGTGCTTGACCACTGCTGACCAGGTAATTTATACAGGTAAATTACTACATTGGGTACTGTGTTGAAAATATTGTGGCATTATGTGGACCTGTGCAGATATATGTAGATAAATATAGGACTATTAACAAAAAATCTGGTCTCCAATAGCAAGCATTATTATTTTTAAACTTTTTTTTTTCATTTTTTTTTTTTTTTTTTTCATTTCTTTTTTCATTTTTTTTTTCAAATTATTTTTCAATTTTTGTCTAGTAGCATAAGGTCGTAAGTGCTATATACAGACTATTCACATGTGCATGTGCTAGCATGTGCAACTGACCACTGACCACTTACAGGTAATTTTAATTTATACAGTAAATGATTATATTACATTTCCGTAAACTGTGTTGAAAATATTGTGGCATTATGTGGACCTGTGCAGATATATGTAGATAAATATAGGACTATTAAAAAAAATTCTGGGCTCCTGTAGCAAGCATTATTATTTTTTATTTTAATTTTTTTAAACATTTTTTTTTTTCCATTTTTTTTTTTCATTTTTTTTTTTTCAAATTCTTTTTCAATTTTTGTCTAGTAGCATAAGGTCGTAAGTGCTATATACAGACTATTATCATATAATAAAACAATTATTGACTAGTGAGCCATAGAATATAATGGTTCACTAGTCAATAATTGTATAATATGTTCGGGCCAGTGAAAATTGCTTTCGGGCCCAGGCTCGAGGTCAAGGCGGGACAAGGCGAGGCATCTGATTCCGCGGAATTCTTGTTTACTTATCTCCCTTTGTTGTTTCATGCTCTGATTTTGTATCCAGAGCATAACTCGAACACCCTTTGGAATATTTTTATGCCCCACCACGATAGTGGAGGGGGCATTTAGTGTTACACTCGTCCGTCCGTCTGTCCACACACACGAATGGGTACTTGTTGTAAGCGTACGGGGATCTTATTGGGTAGGGTTAGGATAGTGTTGGGTACTCTTGTTGGGTATTTTTATACAGTAAAAACCCAACAAGTATTCATTCGTAGGAACGTGCGTCCCGTCCTCCCGTCCGTCCGTCCGTCCATCACAAAACTTTAACACTCGGGTAAATGTCTCATAATTTCTTCATCCTTCGACTGATCTGCTTCATATTTCATATACGCATTGCTCTAATGGTCCTCTACCGCCCTGTGCCAAATCCACGTTCGTTCTGCCCCCGTCAAGCCCAGGGTCAAGGTCACATACTTAGTGCTTCAAAAACATTAACGCTTGGGTAAATATCTTATACTTTCTGTTTTCTTTCATGGATCATCTTCATATTTCATATACGCATTGCTCTAATGGTCCTCTACCCGCCTGTGCCAAATCCACGTTCGTCCTGCCCACCAATCCAGGGTCAAGGTCACATACTTGGTGCTTCAAAAACTTTACGCTCAGGTAAATATCTTATAATTTTTATTTCCATTCACGGATCAACTTCATATTTCATATATGCGTTGCTCTAATGGTCGTCTACCGCCCTGTGCCAAATCCACGTTCGTCCTGCCCCGCCAAGCCCAGGGTCAAGGTCACATACTTAGTGCTTCAAAAACTTTAAAGCTCGGGTAAATATCTTATAATTTTCTGTTTTCTTTCATGGATCATCTTCATATTTCATATACGGCGTTGCTCTAATGGTCCTCTACCGCCCTGTGCCAAATCCACGTTCGTCCTGCCCCCGCCAATCCCAGGGTCAAGGTCACATACTTGGTGCTTCAAAAACTTTAATGCTCAGGTAAATATCTTATAATTTTTCTTTCCATTCACGGATCAACTTCATATTTCATATATGCGTTGCTCTAATGGTCCTCTACCGCCCTGTGCCAAATCCACGTTCGTCCTGCCCCGCCAAGCCCAGGGTCAAGGTCACATACTTAGTGCTTCAAAAACTTTAACGCTCGGGTAAATATCTTATAATTTCTGTTTTCTTTCATGGATCATCTTCATATTTCATATATGCATTGCTCTAATGGTCCTCTACCGCCCTGTGCCAAATCCACATTCGTCCTGCCCCCGCCAATCCCAGGGTCAAGGTCACATACTTGGTGCTTCAAAAACTTTAATGCTCAGGTAAATATCTTATAATTAGCCAGGTTTTTTGAAAAAAAATCCAGGCTATTGGATTGGCGAAAGCCGGGCTGGTGGGCTCCACAATCAATGTTAAGTTTTCGTGTTTGAGTCCATTTCTTTGTTACTGTACCACCTAGGACCACCAAACTTTCACAGCTTCATAATCAAGGGGTGCCCACCACATCACATCCAACTGTTACTTTTTTTTTATCTTGACCCATTTTTTCCGCGCAGTCGACTTAGCCATTTTCAATGTTAAGTTTTCGCGTTTACAATGTTAAGTTTTCGTGTTTACGTCCATTTCTTTGGTACTGTACCACCTAGGACCACCAAACTTTCACAGCTTCATAATCAGTGCACACAATAATCACTATATAATCAAGGGGTGCCCACCACATATCACTATCCAACATGTTACTTTTTTTTTTAACTTCACCCATTTTTTCCGCGCAGTCGACTTAGCCATTTT
Organism: Conchocele bisecta; assembly: GCA_029237695.1. NCBI lineage: Eukaryota > Metazoa > Mollusca > Bivalvia > Lucinida > Thyasiridae > Conchocele > Conchocele bisecta. The sequence continues at coordinate 29,877,207 of CM055269.1, read as the reverse complement.
CAATGTTAAGTTTTTGCGTTTACAATGTTAAGTTTTTCGTGTTTAAGTCCATTTCTTTGGTACTGTACCACCTACGACCACAAACTTTCACAGCTTCATAACCAAGGGGTGCCTACCACATACAACTATCCAACATGTGACAATTTTTTTACCTTCACCTATTATTTCTACGTAATTGACTTAGCCATTTTCAACGTTAACTTTTTAACGTACGTCTGGTTAAAGTTTTTTGGTTAAAACTTTTTCGTTATACTATGTCTCTGCAACTGCTTCGCCCATTACCTTGAAACTTCACATGGGTGTTTATCATCATCCATATTTTCATTCTAACCCTCAACCGTGCGGCCCCTGTGCCCAATGTCAAGGTCAAATTACTTTGAATTTTTTTGTTAAAGTTTTTTCGTGTACTATATCTCTGCAACTGCTTCACCAATACCTTGATACTTCACATGGGTGTTTATCATCATTGTCGCACCTGCTTGCGGAAAGCGTGATCCTGTGCCCAATGTCAAGGTCAAATTACTTTGAATTTGTTTGTTAAAGTTTTTTCGTGTACTATATCTCTGCAACTGCTTCACCCAATACCTTGATACTTCACATGGGTGTTTATCATCATTGTCGCACCTGCTTGCGGAAAGCGCGATCCTGTGCCCAATGTCAAGGTCAAATTACTTTGAATTTTTTTGTTAAAAGTTTTTTCGTGTACTATATCTCTGCAACTGCTTCACCCAATACCTTCATACTTTACATGGGTGTTTATCATCATTGTTGCACCTGCTTGCGGAAAGCGCGATCCTGTGCCCAATGTCAAGGTCAAATTACTTTGAATTTTTTTATTAAAGTTTGTTCGTATACTCTGCTATATCTCTGCAACTGCTTCACCCAATACCTTCATACTTCACATGGGTGTTTATCATCATTGTCACACCTGCTTGCGGAAAGCGCGATCCTGTGCCCTATGTCAAGTTCAAATTACTTTAAATTTTTTTGTTAAAGTTTTTTCGTGTACTATATCTCTGCAACTGCTTCACCCAATACCTTGATACTTCACATGGGTGTTTATCATCATTGTCACACCTGCTTGCGGAACGCGCGATATCGTCGGCATTTTGGCATACGTCCGTCCGTTCGTCCGTGTGTCCTGTTAAAGTTTTTCATGAAACTTCACACATGCATAGACCACGACCCTAAAGGTGTGTCCCGCAAGAATGACAACTCTTGCATCACTAATTCTTTAGTTATCTCCCTTTGTTTTTCCGTCACTGATTTTGTCTCCGGAGCATAACTCGAACACCCTTTTTTCAAACTACTTGTGTATCTGGGGAGGGGGATACACGTGCGCTTGTCGACAAGCGTCCATTTCTAGTTTTAAACGTTAATCGAGTCAGAATTTTAAGAATAAATAAATTGTTAACATTCCGACTATATGCCGTATCCAATAACATTTGAAATACACTTGTAGACAGGTGATGTTATGACTTTTGCACGTCTGTACCATCATTGTCACTAGTGTCATGTTTGTTTGTCTTGTCTTTAACCGGGCTTTCTACATGCTGTAGATGACGTCGATTGCGTTGTAGTGTTTTCCCGTTTGGAGTGTCGACCAAATACGATCGCGTCGCATGGTTCGTTTGTGTCACCGTGTGTGGTTGTGACCATGTTTTCTTGTGATCAAGTTTCACCCTTACTTTGTCGCCGATTTCCAAATTCGGATGTTTCCGAGCAGCATTTCTGCGATTGAAGTAGTAGCGATAACGCTGTTTTGTGGTCTTGTCCTTTTCCCCCATTGTCTGTAATTTCGGCCATTTTGGTCTGACAGTGTGTGGAAGACATGGAACATTGGTCCTGATGTTACGGCCTATCATCAGTTGTGATGGTGAATATCCCGTGGCTGTCACTGGTGTAGAACGATATGCTCTCAATGCAGTGAAAGAATCTTTCTGCCGAAGTACGTTTCTCGCGATTTTCACCCCGGCCTCTGCTTGTCCATTCGCTTGTGGGAAATGTGGACTGGAAAATGTTTGCTTCATATTGCATTTTCTCGCAAATTCCTTAAATTTCAGAGATGTGAACTAACTGCCCTGATCTGTGACTGTTTCCTGGGGATCTCCCCAATGGGCGAACATGTTTGTCATTTTGCCGATTACATTTGCACTTGTAGCTTTCATAAGTATCCAATTTCGATATAGTGCGAGTAGTATAAGGTAATATTTGCTGATAAGGTAGTATTTGCTGTTCACTTCACACAATTCAGCCACGATTTTCACCCATGGGCATTCAGGTAATTCTGTCGTCTGCAAGCCAACGGTTCCTTTCGCTGAGTTGGGCGGTGACAGAATTTACACGTTGTTCAGGCATGGGCTAATTACTTATACAGCCGGCCCTCCTGGATACGACAGGGAGCTCACTATAGCTAGGTGCCATATTTGGAACATGTATTTTTAGAATGAGCATAATTAGTATAGTTTGTTTCACTATTCCTAACAGTGTGTAAATATATTCTGAAAATATATGTGTTTATGTCGTCACTCTGCAAAAAGCCTATGGAATGATTCGTAACTCTGATTATGGCAGTTAAAAAAAGTGCTTGGGTTTTACGGCCACACGGACTCTATGGAACTGCATGCCGTCTCTCGAGAAGGGAAGAAAGGACGGAGTTGGATACAAAGGAAACCTGCCGTCGAGGGGGCCTAGGCTTATTAGAATAGTCCCTCTTGTTCTTTAATGTGCCCAGACTCTCACGTGACCCCATCCGAAAGGACTAGTAGAACAGGAAATACAAAGTATCTCAGAAACTAACCCCCTGGCCTATGATCGAACCCGAGATGTAGATTTGTGCACGTCGCACTGTCGAAGTAAGGTTACCAATGGCAATGATCTGATATTAGGACTTACGAAATTACCGAGGACCATCCACAGGGCTACTAAAATAATTCCATTGTATTCAATCTGTATGGATAGAGTCTGTTATACAACATGAATTCAAATGGGTGGGGTAATATTCAACATTGCCTGTGGGACCATCCCCATGCCATGGTTACCACTTACCAGGTTCTGTTAAATGTTTACTTTTAGCCTTTATAAATCTAGAAAAGGTTCTTTAACTCGTATTCAGATATGAAATTTTCCGCTCGATTTATTGCGTCCCCGACAGAAAAATAATAAATATTTTCAGCAACGCATGTGGGAGCGGCCATTGTTGTTGTTCAGTCACGTGGCCGTTCAGCCTGTCAACAATAACTCCGCCCCTCCAGGAGCCAGTTGTCCCATAGAATCAACCATTGGCAATTTCTGTTGTTGTTGTTGTTGATTGTGGGCTTATATTCGGATAACCTCTGCAGTTACCGCAATGCTTGTCTCGGCGCTTAGTTTTCGCCGCATCTAGAGTCGTAAGACGGTCGCGAGTGTAAAACAAGATGGGTTGTTTGATATATCGGGTATTTAAATATCATTTACCAACAAAGTTGCATGAAACATAGAATGGGTGCGAGACAAAAATAACAAGGAGAGGGATAAAAATGTACAAAATGAACAAAATAGACAAAAACATTTTATTTATTCTGAAATGTGGATAAAAAATAGGATCGGCACATTTTGTTAATAAAATAGCAGGTAGGGTTGGGTGCCCCGAAACAATTTTTTTTTTGATAGGCCTCACAAGACTCCGATTGTGGATCAAAGCCTTACATAGATTACGCCAAGGAAACCAGGCAGATAAAACGTTCAATGCCTAAATATTAGTTTGCTAACTAGACTATAAAGAGATGTTTGCAACTGAGCACTACAAAATCTATGTGTCCGTCGTGCGTCGTCCGTCGTCGTCGTCCGTGAACATTTTCAAACGTCTTCTCCTCGGTAACCATTGAGCCTGTAGTCACCAAACTTCATGGTCAAGGTCCTTAGGTAGGGGGATTACAAAATTGTTAAGATGATGTCATTACGTAATCCAAGATGGCCACCGTCTAAAAATAGCACAAATTCTTCAAAAATCTTCTTCTCATGAACCGCTATCCGGATTTTGACGAAACTTGGTAGGAATGATTGATGTACAATGCTCTTTCAAAGTTGTTAAAATGGTGACCCCGGGGTCAAAAATGGGCGTGGCCCGTGGGGTCAAATTTTATTTTTGACCGAATATGGTCACGTTATATATAAAAAACGAAGGTATCAACGAGGCGATCACTCTGGTACATTATTTGTCGAAATCGGATTGTTATGTCATCCAAGATGGCCGCCGAAATGTCAAAAGGTCGTTCTTTTATTAGAGATTTCAAAATTCTTCTTCACATGAACCGCTTGGCCCATGGTTGCCAAACTTAAAAGTTATGGTCCATGGGTGAAGCCTTTTCAGATTTGTTAAAATGGAGGTCATCGCTAATCCAAGATGGCCGCCATCTAAAAATAGCATATATTCTTAAAAAATCTTCTCATGAACTGCTGGCCGGATTTCGACGAAACTTGGTAGGAATGATCAATTTACAATGCTCTTTCAAAGTTGTGAAAATGGTGACCCTGGGTCAAAAATGGGCATGGCCTGTGGTGTGAAATTGGGGTCAAATTTTATTTTTGACCGAATATGCTCATGTCATATATCAAATTGAAGGTATCGATGAGGCGATTGCTCTTGATACAATATTTGTCGGAATCGGATGATTATGTCATCCATGATGGCCACCAAAAGGTCCATTTATTCAAGAATTTTAACGTCTTTTTCTCAGGAACCACATGGCCGATGCTGGACAAACTTCATAGGAAGTTAAGATCCTTGGGTGAAGCATTTTCAAATTTGGTAAAATGGGAGTCATCGCTTAATCCCAGATGACCGCCATCTAAAAATAGCACCATTTTTTTAAAACACATGAACTCAATTTCACATTCTCCTCTGGTGTTCATGGAGTCAGGTGAGCGAATTAGGGCCATCATGGCCCTCTTGTTTTTAACTTGACCCATTTTTTCCGCGCAGTCGACTTAGCCATTTTCAATGTTAACTTTTCACGTTTACAATGTTAAGTTTTCGTGTTTAAGTCCATTTCTTTGGTACTGTACCACCTAGGACCACCAAACTTTCACAGCTTCATAACCAAGGGGTGCCCACCACATACAACTATCCAACATGTGACCATTTTTTTTACCTTCACCTATTATTTCTACGTAATTGACTTAGCCATTTTCAACGTTAACTTTTTAACGTACGTCTGGTTAAAGTCCATTACCTTGAAACTTCACATGGGTGTTTATCGTCATCCATATTTTTATTCTACCCCCCAACCGTGCGGCCCCTGTGCCCAATGTCAAGGTCAAATTACATTGAATTTTTTTTTAAAGTTTTTTCGTGTACTATATCTCTGCAACTGCTTCACCCATTACCTTGATACTTCACATGGGTGTTTATCATCATTGTCGCGCCCGCTTGCGGAAAGCGCGATATAGTCGGCATTTTGGCATACGTCCGTCCGTCCGTCCGTCCGTCCGTCCGTCTCTGTCCGTCCGGGCACACATTAGGGTACTTATGTGGCTAGCCCCACAGGGTTATGGACTTGTTAAAGGATAGGGTTGGTTACAATTAGCCACCTAAAAAATCGTTTTCTGTGGCTAAAAATCGTTTTATGTGGCTAATATTTAACATGTGATAAGCCACATAAGTACACCCTAATGCTATAAGAAATTTGGTTTTATTATTTGGATAAAAATCGTTTTGTGTGGCTTCTAATAATTTAACAGTGATAAGACACCAATAAGTATAGTAATGTAAGAATGTCCGTCCGTCTGTCCGTCCGGGCACACATTAGAGTACTTATGTGGCTAGCCCCACAGGGTTATGGACTTAGTAAAGGATAGGGTTGGTTACAATTAGCCACCTAAAAAATCCTTTTATGTGGCTAAAAATCCTTTTATGTGGCTAATATTTAACAGTGATAAGCCAACATAAGTATCCATTTGTAAGAACTAAGCCATATATCCATTTGTAACGTCCGTCCGTCCGTCCGTGTGTCCGGTTAAAGTTTTTTGGTTAAAGTTTTTCCATCTACTATATCTATTTTTTTTTGTGTCCATGCTTCGCCCCAAGGCGCGACATGCAGGCCACGGCCATCTAGTCTACAAAAAGTGGGTATAATTATGTTATCCAAATGTCTATGCTTGGAAAAAACCTGGCCTTCGTGGCTTTGCCTCGTTTCTTGTTTTCAGTTTAAAACGATAAAATCACATGACATTATTTGTTTAAAATGACAAAAAATGACAAAATCGAGTCGCGAACTGTGTTGTCCATCTGAAGACAACCCGCGGTGGTAAGATCCTTCAGGAATGTAGCACGTTGCATCCATTCTGGATTGCTATCTGAATGATGGGACATAACGTACTCACCTGAAGTCTGCCACCGGGGTGGTTTTATTTGTCTCTCTGGTCTCCGTGGTAATCTCACCTCAGTATTCGCAGACCTGTGCGGTCCCGGCAGAGGTATGCTTACCTGCTCCAGAGTCACAACTCCTGTAGCCTATTTCACCAACATTGCAAAGTATACTTTTCTACCAAAGTATACTTTGAGGGAGTAATCATTTATTTTTCCTGAAATGCATTATTTCATATAGAACTAACGACTGCATATATTTGAAGTATGCAGAATTATTATACTGAATTTATCCAAAATGGCTGTGATAATGTAATACATTCAGTATAATAAAAATTAATAAATTTATCCGAAAATTGAACATTTCTCCCTGAAAGTATACTTTGCTAGAAAAGTATACTTTGCAATGTTGGTGAAATAGGTTACTGGTTCGTTGTGACCAGAATCTGACTCCAGATCCGACCCCCTAGTAGCGTCACCCTCTACCCCGTGTATTCGGGCAAATGGACAGCAGATGGGGAATTACGGTATTTTGACCAGCGTCACCTCTGATTGTGCATCTGCACAGTCTGATCAGGAGCTACACTGTTCGCTTGTTAAACAAATTGTCATATATTGCATTGTCAACCAGGACGGATCATGCATGTTGCCTTTGCAGCCTGATCATGATCTATACTGATTGCTCTGTGCACCGTATCCTAATGGTACGGTATGTAACTCACTGTGGGGAGGAAATGTGCTCCGGCCTGGGGCTCGAACCCGGGACCTCTGGTTTACCGTACCATTGCTCTAACCGACTGAGCTAGCCAGGCACGAATACATACTTCCTCCCCACAGTGAGTTACGTACTGTGACAATGACATTAATGGATTGCTTCAATGTTTGGACACTTCATACATGTAAGCATTTGGAACACACTCATGTCGCCATTAACATGACCTTAACCTTTTTTACCTTCAGACTTTTGCGAAAACTCTTAACCATTTTTGTTTGTGTCAAAAAGTTTTTACCAGTTTCTTCATCATCGTAAACATTAATATTACTTGATGGATTGCTTCAATATTTGGACACTTGATGCATGTAAGCATTTGGAACACACTCATGCCGCCATTAACATGATCTTGACCTTACATGGTTGTGGAAACACTTAGCCATTTTTTTGTGTCAAAAAGTTTCAACCTTGACCTTTTTTTTCTGTTTTAAGCATGCACTTATCTGACGGTTTTTGTGATGCTTACACATGTTACGGTCAAATGCCTCGGCAGGCGCGACACCACTTCCGTGGCGGAATTATTGTCTAACATATTTACATCCGCTGTCGACTGTGATCACGAATGTCAACAGGAGCCTGTAAAATATATAGATAAGCTTTACCATACTACTATACTTAACCCTTAGAAGGAGAGGACAAAGTAAATTGCCGTCTTGCGTTGTTATTAGCCGATCTATTTATAGATCGGCTAATATATTGGTCATCCATCGAATTCTGAAAAAGTTTGTAGCAACCCCTTTCTCCGCTATTCGGTAATCTACGAACGCTAATTTTGCTGTATCACTTCCAAATTGCATCAACCGATAAAGTTTGCATTTTTGGCAATTATCTCCGTTTAAAACTTTAAATATAGCCAAATAACACAATTTTGAATACGTAATGAGCTAAACGCCGGAAGAGATTGAACCCGGAAGTTGTTGTTGTTGAAGTCCATAGTTGGCTCTAATGGCCATATACGCCAACATACGCCGATTATTGGGCTAATTTAAAGCTTTTATTTATTAAACAGAACAAGTTTCAGCCACGTATAATCGCGTAAACTGTGTTTATTCGGCTAATTTATAATCGACCTCTGCTCAAAATCTCCTCCGACTAGCAACCCCAGCATCTCGGGTTTATCCCATTGGATCGCGTATGCGCGTCATTTGACGCTAGTTAATATTCACAAAATTTTCCACCAATCAAAACGAAGAATTGCCCTTCATAGCGAACTTTGATTTGTTTACGTATCATGCAGGGATGGCAGGGATGCATCCAGCACGAGCGATTGCGGCAATCCCCCTTAATTATTGTCAATGCCGCAAATTATTGATTGTCTTGCGCCCGACATCGCGCAAAAAAATCACGGATGGGCCCCTTTTTAAATGACCAGTGCGCACATTAAAAAAACGTAATTGACTATTTAAACGCGCAAGTTGTTTAAATCATTGGAAGGCGTGCAGTTCAATCGAGTTTGTGCGGCCGTTGAACGTAAGCTTCGAGTCGATTTAAACCATTTAAATCGATAAACAAGGGATAAACAAGTGACAACGTTAACCTGTTATGCTCCATTAAGAAGTAATAAGCTTATGGCAAATCATATTACTTTGGGGCCGAGCTACTAAAGTGACTGGTGTGGCATGGAAATATTGAGTTCTGATTTTGGGAATTTTCCTCATCGTGGACCCGTTTAATGCGGGATAGTACAACCCGTTGGCCCGGCCTTAAATGACCTTAACTGTTGATAGGCCGTTAAACACCAATACTCACTCGCTCAATCATGCCAACCGTGCGGCCCCTGTGCCCAATGTCAAGGTCAAATTACATTGAATTTTTTTTTAAAGTTTTTTCGTGTACTATATCTCTGCAACTGCTTCACCCATTACCTTGATACTTCACATGGGTGTTTATCATCATTGTCGCGCCCGCTTGCGGAAAGCGCGATATAGTCGGCATTTTGGCATACGTCCGTCCGTCCGTCCGTCCGTCCGTCCGTCCGTCCGTCTCTGTCCGTCCGGGCACACATTAGGGTACTTATGTGGCTAGCCCCACAGGGTTATGGACTTGTTAAAGGATAGGGTTGGTTACAATTAGCCACCTAAAAAATCGTTTTATGTGGCTAAAAATCGTTTTATGTGGCTAATATTTAACATGTGATAAGCCACATAAGTACCCTAATGTAAGAAATTGTTTTATGTGGCTAAAAATCGTTTTGTGTGGCTAATATTTAACATGTGATAAGCCACATAAGTATAGTAATGTAAGAATGTCCGTCCGTCCGTCTGTCCGGGCACACATTAGAGTACTTATGTGGCTAGCCCCACAGGGTTATGGACTTAGTAAAGGATAGGGTTGGTTACAATTAGCCACCTAAAAAATCCTTTTATGTGGCTAAAAATCCTTTTATGTGGCTAATATTTAACATGTGATAAGCCACATAAGTATCCATTTGTAAGAACGTCCGTCCGTCCGTCCGTGTGTCCGGTTAAAGTTTTTTGGTTAAAGTTTTTCCATCTACTATATCTATTTTTTTTTGTGTCCATGCTTCGCCCCAAGGCGCGACATGCAGGCCACGGCCATCTAGTCTACAAAAAGTGGGTATAATTATGTTATCCAAATGTCTATGCTTGGAAAAAACCTGGCCTTCGTGGCTTTGCCTCGTTTCTTGTTTTCAGTTTAAAACGATAAAATCACATGACATTCCCCCCCCCCCCCCCCCGAGACTCAGTAACTACTAAAATGCGGACATATATTGAACCCTGATTTGATCGGCTAATAACATCATGCTCTGCATGACTTTTCATCTTATATTTTGTCTTCTTTCTCAATAAAAAGATGGTTTGACAGCAATTTAGAATAGTTTCCATGGGAAATAATTGATTTAATGAACAAATTGCTTTTTGCAGCTTTTGTCGTATTGGGTTGATAATTTCATTGTTTTTGTGAATTTCTGTATAGTATACCTTTTATAATTTGTAGACACCCCATGACTTGACTAAATGTGTATTTCGATTAAAACTGCATACATATATTTGCATTGCATATATTTTTCATTTGAACTCGATGGACCACTTGGGTACAAAAGATCTGACACAACAGTTTTCATATGCTTTGGATGTGTCCCATTTATCATCGTCCATCTTCTGATGTTTAGATGCAAGTGATGCATTTGCTACAAACTTCCCCAGTGTTACAATGTAGCTGGCAATGCGCCATTTTGAGCTGAGTTTTAGACAACAATTTTTATTTGATGGCATGAGTCTTATTTTGAGTTTGAATAATTGCTAAAAAGTTGTTGTATAATAATGGATTCTGAATCTCCCTGAACATTAATTTGCCAGCTTTCAGCACAAACTGTCAAAATATTATAGCGCTACAAAATTGATGTGGTGGTTGGTTGGGAGCATGTGAAGGGTACATTTCACAATTGGTTTCATCTTTAACAGAATCCCGATATCCCTGGTAGAACCATCATGTACATTTTTGGCTTTCAGTAGCCTATTTCATCAACATTGCAAAGTATACTTTACTAGCAAAGTATACTTTGAGGGAGTAATCATTTATTTTTCCAGAAATGCATTATTTCACATAGAACTAACAAATGCATATATTTCATGATTAAAAGTATGCAGAATTATTATACTGAATTTATTACATTATCACAGCCATTAAATGGCTGTGATAATGTAATAAATTCAGTATAATAAAAATTAATAAATTTATCATAAAATTGAAAATTTCTCCCTCAAAGTATACTTTGCTACTAAAGTATACTTTGCAATATTGATGAAATCGGCTACTGATATTACCAAGTACTCATACACACCTGTCTAAGGATGGCCAGTTGTAGAGCGAGGTAGAACCATCATGTACATTTCTGGTACGTGAGAGTTGAATCCAGTTATACTCCCATTATAAAAGTAAGTTTAGTACTAATCCTATTACTTTTGGGTAATTGTGCTAAGTGACTCTGGTGTGGTGAGGACATGGTATTCTAATTTCAGGGCTGAATATATATTTTTTCTGTAAATATAATGTTCTCATTTTGGGATTTTTTTTTCATGCTGAATACCAGAAGGTTATTTCAAAGCCGGAATGGCAAATAGCGTAATACCTCATGACAAACTGATCTGGGACTATGCTGATCATGAGCAATAAGGTCACTTTTCTTGGGCGAGGGCACATACATGTATAATCTAATATAATCATGGACTGACCAACTTCAATAGTGTTGTCTGCAAAATGTTATTGAGTATGTCACAGAAGGTTTAATAAAACGCAACACTTCAACATGTTTTGTGACTGGTTGCCATGCTCAATTATAAAAAAAAAAGTCCATTTCACGAAAGCTGCCCAAATTTTAGGCCATATAAACAATTCGAAAAAAAAACAATATTTTTTTTCGATAATACATGTATTAAATTAAAGGAAAATTTAAGAATGAGCCTTCTTTTTATTTCGTGAAATTTGGTCAAATATTGGTTTTATTACGAAAAATTGATTTCTCTATGGGAATTTAACATGGGGGAAAAGGAGGTGCAGAAGTGTGGGAGGAGTCAAAAAACGAAAACATTTGGAAATTTACTCCGAAACCTAGCTAGATAGCTTGGAAATGATCCAACTAAGAAAACAAAAGTTAAATTTTTAAAATTGGTCCAGGATTACTGAAATTCTAAAAACAATTCCCCATGTTAAATCCCCATAGACATCTTTGTGATGTCTATGGGGATTTAGCATGGGGAAATTGTATAGTCATATAGTTATCCCCTTGCTTTCATTTTTCAATAACTTATGAACCCCTTCACTGATCTTGATACTATTTGGCCACAATGTGTGTCTAGGGATGGTGCTTTTGTTTTGCTTGTGACCCATGTCTGACCTCCCAAGGTCAGGGTCACTGAGGACTTATGTTTACCTTGTTAGTAAGGCCAAAATGTTATTTATTTTTGTCGTGCCTGCTTTAGCAGCTAGCCCCTTACAGAAATATCAGGTCTCTGACAACCAATTGCGGCAAGGTTGCGGCAAGGTTGCGGCAACTGGTTGCGGCAAGCTTGCAGCAAGGTCGTATTTCGTATGCAAATGAGCGTTCTGGCACATAGTTGCGGCAACCTTGCGGCACACAGTTGCGGCACACTTGTGGCAAGGTTGCCGCAAGGTTGCGTATTTCGTATGCAAATGAGCGTTCTGGCACACAATTGCGGCAACCTTGCGGCACACAGTTGTGGCAACCTTGTGGCACACAGTTGCGGCACACTTGTGGCAAGGTTGCCGCAAGGTTGCCGCAAGGTTGCCGGAAGGTCGTATTTCGTATGCAAATGAGCGTTCTGGCACACAATTGCGGCAACCTTGCGGCACACAGTTGCGGCAACCTTGCGGCACACAGTTGCGGCACACTTGTGGCAAGGTTGCCGCAAGGTTGCCGCAAGGTTGCCGCAAGGTTGCCGGAAGGTCGTATTTCGTATGCAAATGAGCGTTCTGGCACACAGTTGCGGCAACCTTGCGGCACACAGTTGCGGCAACCTTGCGGCACACAGTTGCGGCAACCTTACGGCACAGTTGTAGCAGTATGTTATATTTGCAGCATATAGTTGTGGCACATATAATTATTCTGGCCATATATAGACGGACGGACATGTGCAACACTATTATATACACCCTTTTCTTTGAAGGTGCGCAAAATAGACATGTAGTGTGGCTCAGTGGTATCGAAGCGGGAGAATATCTGTATGTTAGCAGAACTTTTGTTCATTTTATCTGGTCGAGAGTTCGAACCTCACAAAACGCATTACTTTTGTCGATATCATTCTGTTATTTTTATGATTGCCTGCTGGATACGGGAATACGTGAATAGGCAATGATTATCACTATTGTTATATGACCTCAATGTGACACGATCGGCGAGAACATACTCCAGATTCTTCATGAAGTTCATGTACACATATATGAAATGAGTGTGCATTTAGTATATAATTTTCTTCAAAGCGAGACTAACGTTCTACATATAATCTATTTCATGCTTAATTAAAGTAATTTGTAAGAGCAACACACATAAAAAAGAAATATGTAATAAAACATAAACAAATCAAAATATACATGTATGTATGAACAACTAAGATTCAAACTCACTACCCCTATGAATGGAGGGGGTATGCGGAATATATTATATCCCTTTGCAAATTGTTTGCAAAAGTGTTTGCAAAGTATGTTCTACAAATATTTGCAGAATATATTCTGCAGTCTGTAGTGTAGATTTGGAACGACGTGTGCAAACAGACTGCAAACAGATTGCAAAGGGTATGCGCAAGAACTTCAACAACCCTTTGCAGAAGGTTTGCCGCAAATAGATTGCAAACCCTGCATGTGCAATTACTTGGCAAATAAAAAACAATTACACTGCAATTATTTTGCAAATGCTCTGCAAATATATTGCAAATAGATAACAAACACTTCGCAAATAGATGATAGCAAACACTCTGCAAATACATTGCAAACACTCTGCAAATAGATTGTTATATTACCTGTTTCCAGTCATGAAAGATATTTTGCCAAATGTGTATTTGAATCATGCAATATATATGCTTTTAGTTAATGGCATTTACCTGCTTCTAAAATCAGTTATTACAAATGACGATCTGAAAAATTCTACGTTGTTACTGCAGCATTTCTGTCTGAGAATATGCCATCGTTGTATTTAGAAAACAAGTGCACATATAACATAAATTTACTTTGTTGCGTTCGGAACCATGGACCTCTCTGGACATTTTCATGCTTTGAATATCTATGAAGACTTAAATGGAGATCTCAGGAAACTGTTTCATGCATGGGTCACAGAATTTTGAAATGCAGATTGCAAATGCCAGTTCACTACTTCAGAAATTCTCCAAGAATGAAAATATGATGCACACTAATAAACAGGGATCGCACCGCACATCTACCATAAGCTGACCTATCCTAGAGGCGATGGACCAAGAACAAGACTGCAAGTTTCCGAGGAAATAATTTATTTTGGTCGACCACACATACTAACATTAACTCAAAGTGAGAAAGATGCTATTTACTCATATATATATAGGTTTGAATGTTAATGAAGTTGAACAGTTCTAATAGTGTGGGACAGATTGATTGCATGAACATAAATATGCTACATTTGACTTGTAAATGCCCAGATAATGCAGATGTAGATGATTTGTGACCAAAACAGATTGCAAAAAAAGCTTCTATTGGTTTCCTTAATATATATGACCCTGAAAATATATAGATAGAATATAGAGATAGATAGATAGGCAGCAATACGTGGAACAGACAGTAGCTAGCTATAGTTCATTTGTTTATGAAATCTCTTACTGTAGTTTGGTTGTGTGCATAAATTAATCAATCGTCAAGTGTCTAGAAGAATTCCGCCACTTTTTCCGTCGTCATCTTCGTCATCTGAAATGTCAAAAAGTTTGTACAAGCTTTGTCATCATGGTTTAACTTTAATATTACTTGACAGATTGCTTCAATATTTGGACACATGATACATGTGAGCATTTGGAACACACTCATGTCGCCATTAACATGACCTTGACATGTTTTACCTTCACATTTTTGCGGATTTGTACAAGTTTCTTCATTATCGTATAACATTAATATTACTAGATGGATTGCTTCAATATTTGGACACTTGACACATGTGAGCATTTGGAACACTCTCATGCTGCCATTAACATGACCTTGACCTTTTTGACCTTCACATGGTTGTGGAAACACTTAGGTAGCCTTTTTTATGTCAAAAAGTTTATTCAACCTATGACCTTTTTTCGTGTTTTAAGCATGCACTTCTCTGATGGTTTATTTATGCTTTCTTTTAGCACATGCCCATGATCATGTTATGGTCAAATGCCTCGGCAGGCGCGACACCGCTTCCGTGGGGGAATTCTTGTTATTATCAAGGCTGCCAGGGAAGTGATTAGCTTAGTGATAACGATGCCCTTGTTGTTTTTATGCTCTCCGAGTGAAAAGGGATATTGAGATCCAAAAGTTGTCGGTCACATTATTTTAATTGTGAATCATCATTAAAGGTACATATATTATTTTTGTCAGGTGACGCATTTAATTAATATAAATAATATTAAATTATCATGCCTCATTTGCAAATGAAAATATCCTAATACAACCGCGAGTCACTATCAGTAAAATACATATTACTAAATGATAGTGTCTGTATAGCGGGCACTCGTAATTTTAGAACTGGTGGAATAGTTACACAATTATACACTTATTTAATTCCTATAAAGAAGTTTGTGCCTTCTGAGTGGGCATGTACCTTTAACCCTTTCCCTGATAGAGACGAGTTTTCACGCATCTGCAGAAGATGTCTTTTGAAAACATTGTGGGAAAAGGAGAAATTGCTTGTAACAAGCAATTTCTCCTTTTCCCACAATGTTTTCTACTCTATCAGATAATTTAACCATCATTTGACCCAGCATTTGATTCTTTTATTCAGATGTTTTGGATTTGGATGAGTCGAAATATCGCAAAACAGGGAAAGGGTTAAAGTTAAATTTGAATGTTATGTACATGTACCCAGGATATTGCATATGCTGGATATATGGCATTAAACTTTCACTTAAACCGGCAATCACGATGCGTGTTTTAACAACACTGTAGATCCAGATGAGCTCGTTAATACCAAGCCATCTCGCCAGGATCTACAATGTTTGTGGGTAGTTACTTGATTTTTAATGAAAGTCTGAAAGTTAACAAAACATTTTAGCGGCTAATTAGAGTTTATATGGTTAATATTAATACTATTTTATTTCGCTTGTAGCTGTGAATTTTGTTCATGTATTGTTTTTATCTCACACATGTTAGAAAGTGTGACATAGCGGTCATAAATCCGTTGGCGTCAACCATTTTGAAGATAAGTCCAAATCTTCTATATATCCTGACATGTTAGTCCAATCTTTTAACCCTTTCAACACCATATGCCTGTATAGTGGACTGGTATTGGTAAAAAGTGTAGATCCAGATCCAGATAAGTGGGCTCGTGACGAACCCCGTCTCATCAGGATCTGCACTTTTTGCAAGTAATTTTCATATTTTTAAGAACAAAAACACCCCTTTTTCATAAATGCACTAGTCTGAAAATTATTTTGCGACGGTTGAATTAGTTGCAAAATTATCATATCAAAATCCATTTCAGTTACTTAGGGGTGAAAGGGTTAAACTCACCTTGATGGCTTCTGCCCCAGTTTATGTCGAACCTGACAAAACAGGTCTTATTGCCACTGATGAAGACCTAGACCAGTCACGCAGTCTGATCAGTGTCTTCACTACCGTATTCACCTTTTATACAGCAAAGAAAGCAGCCTACTACCGTATCAGGTTATAATAGTGGGTGTGTAAGCGAATCTAAAGCTACACTGTTTATTTATTCGCTCACACACGTGTCTGGTGTCAGTTCTGACACCAGTAGCCTATTTCACCAACATTGCAAAGTATACTTTAGTCGCAAAGTATACTTTGAGGGAGAAATTTTGAATTTTATAAATTTATTAATTTTTATTATACTGAATTTATTACATTATCACAGCCAATTTGGCTGTGATAATGTAATAAATTCAGTATAATAATTCTGCATGCTTTAAATCATCAAATATATGCAGTCGTTAGTTCTATACGAAATAATGCATTTCAGGAAAAATAAATGATTACTCCCTCAAAGTATACTTTGCTAGAAAAGTATACTTTGCAATGTTGGTGAAATAGGCTACAGGGGACCGTTTCACTAAAGTTTGTACGACTAAAATGTTTGTAAGTGCAAAATTATGAGTCTGTAAATTTCACATTAACAATGTTTTATTGTAAACAATTAGTGGATTTACATTTATTCAGCATAGGCTGCATATTCATCAATTTAAATTTGCAGACGATCCTAAATTTGCACTTACGAACACTTTAGTCGTACAAAGTTTAGTGAAACGGGCCCCAGACACCCGAGTGAGCGAATAAATGGTGCTGGCAGTACTATACCAATGTAGTCATTTATATATTCCATGCCAAATGTTTTGTATTATTCCATCTTACTGTGTGGCTTCTATTAACCCTTAGAATGAACAGAAAATAGTCGTCTGCTGATAATTCATATTTTGTCTTTTGTCTCAGTAAAAACATGGTTTGGCAGCATTTTAGAATCATTTCCAATGGAAATGATTCTAAAGTGCTGCCAAACCAAGTTTTTGATGAGAAAAATGGAAAAAATAAAATATATTCGGCAGACGACACAAATTAATTCAACATTGTAAGGGTTAACTACGTGCATATTTATTTGCAGTGTACAATCATGTTGTATTATTGATGTAATTATTGTGATAATGTATTATACCCACCTTACATGTACAATAAACATAGGTCTCCAGCTAGGAAAAGTCACTTTAGGATATGTATGCACTATGCAGGGTATATTGTGATCACTATGTGTACATATGCACATATCTGACAAAAATCTTGTGATTTTTCACGTCGATAGAGGTGATAGTAACTTTATAGAACCACTCCAAAAAAAAAAGAATACTGAAAAAAAGAAAATAACGCCCTCCTGAGTCACATTATGCACACCACGTGTCCGAGAACCCAAGTACTTTTTTATGGCCTTATGTTAATATATCCGGGGCCGTTCTATGTACAGTGCTCCAGATAAGGTGCGTGTTGGCGTATTTTACGCAATTATTTTAGCTGAATACGCATTGATTATCAAAAGTGGGAGTACACAATACGCACAACAATGTGAAAATACGCATTGATTTTCAAATTGAGTAGTGAAAATACTGTCATAATGTTAAAAATTCACTTAGTTGAGCTGCAAAAAGCAAACAGAGTTTGCTTTTTGCAGCTCAAATAAGTGAATGTTTAAATTTGTTATATTTTTTATTATTATCATTTTTTCCCAATTTAGTAATGAAGAAAATCAATAATCCATCTGTAAAAGTAAAATACGCAATGATTTTGAAATCAGGGGGTGTAGTACGCTTTAGACACAAAGCTTATCTGGAGCCCTGTATGTATGCCCTAAATTATCAGCAGTAATTCTAGTCTTGTCACCATTATAAAAGTAGTAAGATTATTACTCATCCTACTGCTTTTGGGAGGGGCCAAGTGATTCTGGTGTGGCGAGGACCTGGCATCAGATCAGATTATTCTGATTTCAGGGCTGAATATATAGTTTTGTTATTGTAAATATTCAGTTCTGATTTTGGGATTTTCCCCCCATTTGTACATGTACTTGAACATGTACATGTATTTGTACAGGTAATATATGGGATTTAGTACTAAACCCATTGACCTGGCCTTAAATGACCTTAGCTGTTGATAGGCCGTTAAACCCCAACAAACAAACAAAACAAAAACTAGTCTTTGTCATCGTTCACATCATCCATGTCTTCATTCACATGATAATTTATGTTTTTGGCATATTTTCTGTATTATTGACAGAAACAAATGTCATAAATTATGGAACGAACATTGTGAATAAATTCTCAGAACTAAAGCAATGTTTAATAGGGGTGTAACATGGAGCTGTGGATAACATGGGGCTGTGGATATGTTATTTCTTTTGACGCTCCATTATCATGTTGTTGATCCTTTCAACACTATATAGACCTCTTGAGCAGTGTTTGCAAACAATGTAGAGCCAGATGAGGCGGCTCATAATGAGCCTCGTAATGAGTCATCTCATCAGGACCTGGGGCCCGTTTTACTAAACTTTGTATGACTAAATGTTTGTAAGTCAAAAATGATGATAGTCTGTATATTTCACATTAATAGCAATGTTTTGTTATTGGATTTACATTTATTGAAATATAAATCCATCAATTGAAATTTTCAGACAATCAGAAATTTGCACTAACGAACATCTTGGTCATACGAAGTTTAGTGAAATGGGCCGGCCCCTGCACTTTTTGCAAGTAATTTTCATATTTTTTAGACTATATGTTTTTGAAGTAATTTTTCATTTGTGGACCGATTTTCAAAATATAACTTGTTTTCTAAGTTCGATCATTTCCAAGCTATCTAACCATGTTTCGGGGTCAATTTCTAATTGTTTTCGTTTTTTTTACTCGTCCCCCAGGTCCTCCACCTCCTTTTCCCCCAATGTTAAATTTCCAATGTTAAAAATCAAGTTTTCGCAATAAAATCAATATTTGACGGAATTTTATCAAATAAAAAAATATGGGGAGGGTTTCTTGTTATTGATGAAAAGTACTTACTTACATTTAAATATTTTTTAAATTTAATGTATTTAAAAACCAAAAGTTTGTCAGCAGCAAAATGTGGAACAGACAGTAGGTATATGTAAATGACAATATTCTGGGTGAGTAGAACTTCTTCCCGATCCCTCATAACTGTCATTTTATATTTTGTCTTCTTTCTAAACACTTTAGAATCATTTTTGTTGTAAAAATGATTCAAAAGTGTTATTAACCCTTTCAACACCACAGGCATGTATAGGGCTTACTGGTATTGCCAAAAAGTGTAGATCCAGATGAGCCAGCTCATCACACAGTCTCATCAGGACCTGCACTTTTTGCAAGTAATGTTCACCTTTTTTAGAACACAAACACCCCCTTTTCATCAATGTACTAGTCTGAAAATAATTTTGTGACAATTGGATTAGTCCGCAAATAAACATATAAAAATCCATTCCAGTTACTTAGGGGTGAAAGGGTTAAAGCACGCTTTTGAGGAGAAACATGGGAGATAACAAATAAGCTACTCACCTGGCACAGCTCGGTAGACCTTTACCTCACCTCATCTCTGATTGTTGCCGATGACGACCAAGTGGCATACAAAAAAGTAATCATTTTTGTTTACTTCTGAATTTATGACAATTGGTAATTATCCAAATCCAATTTGAATTATTTATGGAAGTATCTACATGTACATGTATATGCTGTGACCACGATTTTAACCATCTCGTCTTCTGGACAGTTCAAATGGGTGGTTACAACGTGTATATATATATATATATATATATACATGTATACCAAACGTTAAGGAGAAAGATTATTACAAAGAAATCTTCCAGTTTTGATAACCCGTTTAGGTGTTCTGGCTGTAATTGGTTATTGCCATAACATACATTTTACTTCATTACCACTCATATACATACACATTCATGTAGAAATAAACAAAATAATGAGTTTTATTTTGCAAATATTATCGTATCCTTAGACTGAAATTGGTTAACTCTTTCACCCCTAAGTAACTGACATCGACTATTTCATGTTAAGTTCCATTATTCATTGTAAAAATTAAACAAATATCCACAAATGGTGAAGATCCTACAAGACGGCTGGTTATGAGCCGATTAATCAGAATCTACATCGTTTGCATATATGTATATTAGAAAACAAAGAGGTCGCTAGTGTTGAAAAGGTTGGAACAGTTTATTTTAGAAAATCACATGTTTTGTCTGTGCTTCATCAATGTATGTTTTGTCTATGCATTTTGTTACTTTGTACACGTTTTAAAATCATTGAATACATTAACATGAAGTTATTCAATTTCTCTTTTTCATTTTCCATCCCCAAGTGAAATTTGGTGATTAACAACAGGGTCTGTCTGGTTTATTCTTGTATCATGTTGCATAGGGTTCTGAGCATTTCTTGACTACTTGGAATTAAATAGTTTAATTGGGCATAGCTCAGGCTCAGCCAATCAAACTCCAGTCAAACCTCTAAACTGGACACACATAAACCCCATGTGTGCCTAATTCTGATGGGTTTCACTGTGGTTTCACTGTCATTTATCTCCGATGGTACTGACTGTTCATAATCACAAAGCACGAAAACATGTCTTGGAGTGATCATATGCCTGATTTACAGTGGAACTTCTCTAAACCGGACACCCTGGGGACCTCCCAGGGTGTCCGGTTTGGAGAGGTTCCACTGTAGTTGATTTCAAACACAAGATTTGTGTACGTATGCAGTCCAGTCTGGAACCGAATGCAAACCAACAGAACTGGATTTATTTTATTTCTGACCACTGACTACTAGATACTGGCTAAACCTTAGCTATCGGCCAGTGTCACCTCGTGTAGCGTTTGACACAGACAGCTCAGAATTTGATGGATAAATTAATACAATTTAGTGCAATATGGTTTACAAAGAATTCTTGACAATGTCCTATCAGTTAGATGTAGCCCAAGTCGATACCAAGTCTGATTTTCAGTCGATAAATGTGCCCATTTTGTCTCACCCACGATAGTGGAAAGTGAGACATAGCGGTCACAATTTCGGCGTTGTCAACAATTTGTGACGTAAATTTTTGACTTGGCTATATTTCACACATCTCTTGATCCGTTGGTCGGATCATTACCAAACTTCATCAATAGCTTCCTCACATTGATAGCTATCCATCCAGTGTCATTCGTGTGACCTTGACCTTGGTGATCTTAAACTCTGGGAAGTACATATTAGACGTAGCCAAATTTCCCATATATCTTGATCCGTAAGTCGGATCAGTACCAAACTACATCAATAGCTTTCTGACATTGATGGCTATCCACCCAGTCATTCGGGTGACCTTGACCTTCACCTAAACCTTTGTGAGACGCCAAATTTCCCATAGATCTCTTGATCTGTTAAGTCTGATCATTACCAAATTTCATCAATAGCTTTCTCCCATTGATGGCTATCCACCCACCGTCATTCGAGTGACTTTGACCTTCACCTTGGTGACCTTAACCTTTGTATCAATAATTTTGTACATTTCAAAATGTTGAGTACCTCCTGATCTGTTAGTCGGATCCTTTACCAAACTTCACCAATAGCTTCCTGAGAATGATGGCTATCCACCCAGTGTCTCATTCGGGTGACCTTGACCATGGTGACCTTGACCTTCATGTCAAATATTTTGGACGTACATGTACATCCAAATGTTGAACATCTCTTGGTCCGTTAGTCGGATCATCTCCTGACTACATCAATAGCTTTTTCACATTGATGTATATCTACCAGTGTAATCTGGTGGACCTTGACCTTGGTAACCTTGACCTTGGTGTCAACAATTTTGGACATAATGATACATCTAAATGGTGCCTCACATTGATCGCTATCCATCCAGTGTCATTGCGGTGACCTTAATCGCCACCTTGCTGACCTTGACTTTCGCATCAATAATTTTGGATGTACGTCCAAATGTTGTACCAAATTTTATTAGTTTATCCGTCATATTTTTGCTGTATGTGTCAAACGCTACAACAGGTGAAACTGATTTACGGCATGTAAATACTAAGATGGCCGAGATGGCAACTCCATGTGCCATATAATATATAGTAACAAATGCATCTACAGAGGCTATGGAGCCTGATCATAGACATCAACGACAGTAAGAAAGGTACAAGAATGTTCACACATATGTAATACATATATCCCATCACATTTACAAAGCAATTATATTTGAATCAAGCGATGATCAGGTATAGAATGGGTCCTTAAGGATTTAGGTCATAGAAAATACACTATGCTCCATATGAGTGATGTGCTGTATGAATATAAGTTGTGAACTTTTCAATCTGATGCACAGTTTATCAGTGTACATGCTACCTATAGGTAGTCTTATTTATTCGCATAGTAGGCGACATCAGTGACAATACACTCAGATAACTTTATATGTCACTGGATTTGATACAGTATGTATGGTACTATTGCCAACTGTGTATTTATCTTACTGTTACACAGCCATTGCTGGATTCTCAAAAGTTTTAACAACGGGTCAACAAACTTTAGAAATCAGACTTTGTATATATATATGTGTGATGAAAACAACCCATAAAACGTTGTTCGTTAACGTTTCTCGTAGATATTGCACCAAATTGTATTTATGTACATGTAATATCATTATTTGTGGTATGTGTCGAACACCACAAGAGGTAAAACTGACTGGTGGCTTGTACACACTAAGATGGGCGACATAGAAACTCCATGTGCATATATCCTATCACATTTAGGAACCAATTGCATTTGTATCGAACGATGATCAGGGGTCCCACGGTTCCTCAACCCCAACAAACCCCCACTGGCAGCATAAAAGCTGGACAAAAATTGGGCCATAAGCACAAAACATATATACACATGTGTGAAGCATCATGAATATATTTCAAGCAGTATAACACTTCTGCTCCAAACAAGACCTAAGCCAAGAAGGCAAACATTGGGTCAAATGGAGATATTTTCTTATTGGTGTTTAACAGCCTATCAACAGCTAAGGTCATTTAAAGCCGGGCCAACGGGTTCGGTCGCGTATGTAATCTGCCGCATTGGGGGGGAAAATCGCAAAATCAGAACGGAATATTTACATCAAGAAAAAATATATTTAGCCCTGAAATTAGAATAACCCGACCTGGTGCCAGATCCATACCACACCAGTCACTTGGCCCCTTCCCCTGAAATAGGATTACGAATAATCGCAATACTCATATAAGGGGTATAACCAGATTCAACTGTCGCATACAAAATGCCAAAGACGTATGTGAGGGCCGAACCAGGTCTCCAGTTCGAATTCCGGTAAGGATGAACCCCGATCGTTAAATTACCCATTGCATGCTCCCACCTGCCACCAATTGAAGGTAGCATGTGAAATTTCATGTCGATCCAACTCGGTGAGTAGTGGATTTATATGAATTCAACACAAATTGGACAGACACCGACGGACAGACAGTGCCATATAGTGCATCCAATTTTTCTTATACAGGCATATAATTGTACCAAATATAATATTTTTCTTCAGATCTATGTATGGCAAGATAAACAGTGAAAGTGAATGGGTTTAAACTCCCAGCATCGGCTAAGGTCATATAGAGACGGGACCACAGTTTAAAGTCTCATTTGACAGACCAGTGAGAAGGAAATACTCTGAAAGTATTTTTGATGCCCAATGCGAGTTTGAACACCCAACCTCCGGATTGGAAGTCAGGTGTTCTAACCCCTAGGCCACAACCCATCCCCATATGGCAAGATAAAAACAATACACAACGATAATGAAATAAAAATCCTAATTTATTGTCAATAAAATCATGATTTTCCATGAAACATTGAGCTGTACATTGTAGATTTAATTCTCTACTGCACTGCAGTTGAACCACATAATCAGAGAAAACATCCAGAGCTCCAGATAAGCTTTGTGTCTAAATAGTATTGTACCCCTGATTTAAAAGTTTTACAAATGGATTATTGATTTTCTTCATGATAAAATAGAGAACAAATGATCAAAACATAAAACATAAAGCATTCACTTATTTGAGTGTAATATTACTTGTTCACTTGTTTATACTGTAAAACAGTTGAAAATTGACTTTATAGTTTAGCCGCAAACAGCAAACAGTGTTTTTGCAGCTCGATTATTAAAAGTAAATTTTCAACTTTTTTTTAGTTCCACTACTCAATTTTTCACATTGCTGAGTATTTTGTACCGAGTATTTTGTAATCAATGCGTATTCTGCTAAAATAAGTGCGTAAAATACGCCAATACGCACCTTATCTGGAGCTCTGGAGATCCAAGATAATTTTCTACACAAAATGTTGACTTCATGAAGTTTAGCAGAAATGGAACGTGTCCGACTGGAGAAATGAGGCTTATTGGATTTGTGACCAGGGTAGCTCCTGATCAAATTGCACACACCTGTAGCCTGTTAACGATCAATGCTGTTCGGAAGCACGGCAGGCGTTTCATTGATGGAATGGCGAACAGTGCAGATCCTGATGCAGTCTGATCTGGATCTACACGGATTGCAAAATCCATAATTCACATTTCTCCGGACACGGCCACATGAGCAGGATTCGGTAACTTAAATACCATTTACCAGTGGCACCAAATGAATAGTTTGTTTGTTTGTTTATTAGTTTTTAACGGCCTATCAACAGCTAAGGTCATGTAAGGCCGAGAAAACGGGTTTGATCCCATTTTAACCTGCTGCATTGGGGGGAAAATCCCAAAATCAGAACGGAATATTTACATCGAGAACAAATATATTCAGCCCTGAAATTAGAATAACCGGACCTGGTGCCAGGTCCGTACCACACCAAGTCACATGGCCCCTTCCCCTAAAATAGGATTATGAATATCGTAATACTCACATAAGGGGTATAACCAAATTCAACTATCACATACAAAATGCCAAAGACGTATGGGAGGGCCAAACCAGGTCTCCAGTCGGGATTCCGGTAAGGATGAACCCCGATCGTTAAATTACCCATCGCGTGCTCCCACCTGCCACCCACCACCAAATGAATAGAAATGCCGACTTAAATTGTATTGTCTGCCGTTTGTTTATTTTATGTTTTTCATATTTCTCTGCAAAAACATGGTCTGACAGCTCTTGAGACCATGTTTTTATTGAGAAAGAAGACAAACTATAAAACAACAGTTGACAACAATTTTCGTTTTCCGAAGTCGAAGTGTTAATGACTAGCAAAAAGTGTCTGAAATAGTGCCTTGAACATAATGTATATGCAATGGTAAACTGATGGTATAATGTGAATGTAATGTAAATGCAATGGTAAACTGATGGTATAATGTGAATGTAATGTATATGCAATATCAACTAAAAATCAAGCAGATGTGATTAAACTTGGAAGGTGTTTAATGGCCCGCAAACACAGAACTACCATTTAGGGCCAATACTGAAATGGAAAAAAGTTTTGAATACATTTTGGTACCTTTGTTTCTGGCTCTTCAGGTTATGAATGAACACGACATCATTGCTGAATGGGTGACGATAATTGTTGACCAAACTAAACAAAAATGGGCTTATTGAAAGATTGACCAGTGTAACGTATTGCCAGCCGACACAAACATGCTGCCCTATATGGTTCCCTAATTAAGTAATGTACAGTGTATGAGGGTGAGGGTTCGTGCTTACAATACTAAGCATGTACTCGTGCTCGAAATCAGGATCAATTTATTGGGGGTTTACACGATGTACTTCCGTGCTACAGCAATGTCATACACAGATGGGTCGAATTCAGTTTGGTTGGTCAAGGCCAAGATATGCTGTTTTGGCCAATCAAATTGCTCGAGATTAAGAGTACAAATCTCGAGAATGTGCTCATGTATTATAAGCACATGTCCAGATTGAGTGCGACACTGTTGACAAACTCAATAAGCCCATATTTGATTGGAAATTGGGCAAAAGGCTGAAAAGAGTACCTTACGACGTTTGCGACCAGCGTAGCCCAGATCAGCCTGCGCATCTGTGCAGTCTGATCAGGGTCTACGCTGTTCGCCATGCAGTCACTGAAGTAGGCTGCCTGCCATCAGCCGATTTCATCAAAATTGCAAAGTATACTTATCTAGCAAACTATACTTAGAGGAAGTCATCATTTATTTGATGATTATTTATTTGACTGCATATATTTGATGATTAAAAGTAAGTAGAATTATTATACTGAATTTATTACATTATCACAGCCATTTTATAATGTAATAAATTCAGTATAATAAAAATTAATAAATTTATCCTTAAATTTATCCTTAAATTGAAAATTTCTCCCTCAAAATGTAAATAGCAAGATAAGTATACTTGGAAATGTTGGGAAATGTTGGTGAAATGTTGGGAAATGTTGGTGAAATGTTGGTGAAATGTTGGTGAAATAGGCTACTGGTTCTATTCCTTCTGAATGAATGAGCATGATCTACACTTGCTGTACATGTCGTGAGGTGCCCTGTGTATCAGCCGGCACCCTTTAATGACGATGATTGTTCTGAGATGACGATTCTGTGGTTTAGAAGATGTCCACCTCGTCTGGAGCGTCCCAGTCACGGTAGTCCACGATACGTCGCGGGTCTGACCGTCGGCTGGAAGACACAACACAAACATTGCAAGACAAATTCACACCCATGATATCCATTGCAAATGTTGTTTTATTGTACATGTTCGTTAAATGCGGGATCGAACCCGTTGGCTTGGCCTTAAATGACCTTAGCAGTTGATAGGCCGTTAAACACCAATAAATAAAATCAACTGTTTGTTTGTTTGTTTGTTGGGGTATAAAGGCCTATCAACAGCTAAGGTCATTAAGGCCGGGTCAATGGGTTTAGTACTATATCCCATATATTACCTGTGCAAGTACATGTTCCAGTACATGTACAAATGGGGGGGGGGGGGGGGGAATCCCAAAATCAGAACTGAATATTTACAATAATAAAACTATATATTCAACCCTGAAATGAGAATAATCCCGATCTGATGCCAAGTCCTCACTACACAAGAATCACTTGGCCCCCTCCCAAAAGCAACAGGATCAGTAATAATATTATTACTTTTATAATGGGCAATAACCCAATTCAATTCCCAGGTAACAAAAGGCAAATCGTGATTCCTATAAGGAGGAACCCCTACCGTTAATTTACGTTAATTTACGCCGTCGCATTCGCCCGAATTAACCACCCACCAAATCAAATGTACATGCTCATTTGTGTAATGGATTGTGAAAGTAATTAAAGTCATTAAACTTTGTACAACTAAAAGGTTTGTAAGTGCAAACTTATGATAGTCTGTTAAGCTAACAGAGGTTTTGAGCAACTGGGCACAGGGGGCCGTTTCACTAAACTTTGTACGACTAAAATGTTCGTAAGTGCAAACTTATGATAGTCTGTTAAGCTAACAGAGGTTTTGAGCAATTGGGCACAGGGGGCCGTTTCACTAAACTTTGTACGACTAAAATGTTCGTAAGTGCAAACTTATGATAGTCTGTTAAGCTAACAGAGGTTTTGAGCAACTGGGCACAGGGGGCCGTTTCACTAAACTTTGTACAACTAAAAGGTTTGTAAGTGCAAAATTATGATAGTCTGTAAATTTCACATTAACAATATTTTCTTGTAAACAATTATTGGATTTACATTTATTGAGCATAGGCTGCATATGCAGCCTATGCTCAATAAATGTAAATCCATCAATTGAAATTTACAGACGATCCTAAATTTGCACATACACACATTTTAGTCGTACAAAGTTTAGTGAAACGGGCCCCAGTGGTTTTGACTTCTGTTGGTCACATTATTATGTACATGATCTTATGAGTTTGCAGGGTTCATAAGAAACAAGACTAAGCCAAGTTTCTATGAAATTGTTTACCATGTTTACTAATGATGTTTGATTATACGCACTCAATCAAATACTGGTAGCGTGTAGAGAACAATTTATTTCCTCGTGAATATTGTGACTGGTTAGGAGGAAATTCAATAGACATATGAGATGCGCCATGTTATTTTGTACCTACTGTCTGTTCCACGTTTTGCTGCCAACGAACCTTTGGCTATAAAACACATTAAATCTAAAAAATAATTAAATGTAAGTACTTTTTTATCAATAACAAAAGTCACCCTCCCCCAAAAAAAGTATTTTATTAAATTCCATCAAATAGTGATTTTATTGTGAAAAAACGTGGAAACATTGGAAATGGACTTCATATACAGACAATATCAGTTTCTGTAAATATATTTCATGAAAAATCGCACATAGGTACAAAATCATGGCATGTCTCAAATGGGGTCAACCGACAGACTGTCTAATTCTCGTTGGTGTCTAAATAAATGCCTACTTGGTGTAAGGTCGGCTATGGCCCCGAGATCGATTCTCTGGTTCCCGGTCTCGTCCACCACTGTATGGTTCCCGGCGGTTGTACGACGATGGCTGTTGGTATGGTGATGGTGGCATTCCTCCTACAGAGAACACACATATAGGATTGATGGATTATTGGGGTTTTACGTCCCATCATCCAGTGCCAGGCACCCTCACTACGCTGGATCACTTGGCCCCAAGGGCCCGTTTCACTAAATTTTGTACGACTAAAATGTGCAAATTTAGGATCGTCTGGAAATTTCAATTGATGGATTTACATTGTTAATGTGAAATCCTAATTTTGCACTTACGAACATTTTAGTCGTACAAAGTTTAGTGAAACGGCCCCCAGGTGTGAATCCTATTAATTCATCATTACGGTATGAATCAAATCCTATGATGACAAACTACATAGAAAGTTAAAATTCTATCATTCAAGTGCAAGATTAATTAAGCCAACACAACAAGTCAATTGTAACACACATGATTATCCCACAAGGAAGAGATCCTATTGGACCACAGCTCACTTCTATATCACTGCATTATGGGAAGCCGCAACTAACACAGCAAGTAAGTGGGAACACCCATCATGATCATCCCCCCACAATACCAAGTAGCCTATTTCACCAACATTGCAAAGTATACATTTCTAGCAAAGTATACTTTGAGGGAGAAATTTTCAATTTAAGGATAAATTTATTAATTTTTATTATACTGAATTTATTACATTATCACAGCCATTTTGTAATAAATTCAATATAATAATTCTGCATACTTTTAATAATGAAATATATGAAGTCGTTAGTTCTATACGAGATAATGCATTTCGGGAAAAATAAATGATTACTCCTTCAAAGTATACTTTGCTAGAAAAGTATACTTTGCAATGTTGGTGAAATATGCTACATATAAGATCCTAATCAACCACTGCATACCTCTATATCCCTGCATCATGGGAGGCCGCTGCTGGCCGTAGCCCATCATGCCCGCGGGGGAGTGTCCAGGGGGGTAGCCCGCCCCAGGGCTGGGGTACTGGGGCCCACCCGGCGACGCCCCCGGGGTCCCGCCCTGCTTGTTGCCGGGGTGCTCCTGTAACTGGGGCCGCTTCGGGTCCAGCAGGTAGTTGTTGAAGAACGCCACCTATAACGTGTTACATGAACGTGTATTAATACATCATCCAGACGGCCGCTTTGAGTCCCAACAGGTAGTTGTTGAAGAACGCCACCTATAACCAGTTTTGGATGTGTACCAATACAATTACCTATTGAATGTATTTAGTACAACCAGTTACCACTACAACAAGGGCATCGTTATCACTAAGCTAATTCCCTCGCTGGCAGCCTTGATAAAATGAATCTTACAAACAAGGTGAACTTAACATTGACTTAACTGGACATTTGGCGGTTGGACGTGGGTCGTTTGCAAAAAAACAAAGCACCATCCCTATACACACATTGTGGCCAAATATTATCAAAATCGGTGAAGTGGTTCATGCGTTATTGAAAAACGTACGCATGACCATATAGTCCAGATAGGACTAGGTTCGAGATAGTGATGTAGAGATATGGTCGAATATTTTCGCGAAATATATGAAATCATGTTACCCATTACACCACGAGTAAACAATCACCAATTAACTAATGACCAAAGGTAGTAAGCTAATTAACATTACAAGGTGGCGTTTGTGACTTGTGTAAATGACCAGCGTGATATGCTTAATGAATCGTGACAAACACACAAATATATTCAGGTAGACTAATTAAGCAAACAACCTGAGGTAGGTGTAAATCTATTTTGTTGTGTTTGATATGTTTGGAAAATCAGTGTCAACCAAATCGATCTTGGCAGCCAGGCACTTAGGCGATTTATCCATGTGATCGAGATTTTTATGCGGAGGGCACAGAATGAACATTCGAGATAGATAGGGCATGGTCGAGATAGCCAGGAAAATTTATATTAAACAAATAAGGATATAATTCGGGACTTTAGTGAATCATCGAGATACTGATGTTCGAGATACTGGTGCTCGGCTGTACATGTATAATAGACATGTGACAATATTTTGCCACAGTGTTAGAATGAACAAATCTCAGTTGAAGTCACTATGCAGCCCAACATGGAAATAATAGCGGAACATTACTCCATCCATTGACGCGACGTCACAATTTTTTACTTAAAATTTCATGCACTACCTGCATCCATGTTATATAATACGCTTGTTTTCAAACAAACAAAGTCGAAACATACTCCGCACAACTATGAAACTCAAAACACAGGTATTTCATGAAATGTTGATTTTTCAACTGCTCCATAGTAACGTTATTTCGTTTCTATAATTATGCATTACGTGCGAATGGATTGTCGCAAATTATGTTCTTATTTTCAAATCAATTCAATTTGATGAGATGTAATGTTCATATAAAAATGAACAATGTGGCAGGTATAAGCGTTTTATCAAGAGTCCGAGAACTGTATGACTGCACCTATTATATTGCTCGTTAGAAGCATGATGAGTGTTTCATTGATGGAATGACGAACAGTGCAAAACTGGTTGCAAAACCCACAAGCCCCATTTCTGCAGTTACAGCCACATTTGAACTAAATCTGTGCAATGGTTGTGGATATGTAAGGTATGTAAAAAATTTAACGTGAATTTTGAAATAATGATACCTGGACCTTCGGCATGTAGGCCACATAGAATAGGTGGGCTATAGAATGAAAATATAGACGCTTCGGATCAAATAGGTAGTTGTTGAAGAATGCCACATGCAATGATTCTCACGCACGTGTGCAGTGGAACCTCTCTGAACTGGACACCCTGGAAGTCTCCAGGGGTCTGGTTATAGGCCGCTAATGCAATAAACCAGGATTTGTCAGATAGCAGCCCGGTAAGCAATGTCGCATACGTGAATGACGTCACCAATAGTGTGTATTAATCTTTGATATAACTGTGCCCGCGGCATGACATTTACACTCTCAAAATTGACGAGGGAGGCATCTGCTTAAAGTCTACTAATTGACAGACAGGCTTGTCACTGTAGACCAATCAGTGTAAACAAAAACTGAGCATCGTATATTCATGCCTAGGATGTTTTTTAATTGACAACTATTTGTAGAAGTTCATATCTTACATGGGATTACCGCAGATCTATGCCGTTTGGAATACAATGTATCCGATACTACACAGCCGACGTATCAGAAAGAATCGATATGCAATATGTGTCATTGAATTAACCAAGATTTGCTAAGGTCGCCGAAAGGTCACAAACCGATAACAAGGTAACTGTTTTCAAAAAGAGGCTCAGCATACAATAAGTGCTGACAAGTAAACATTTTTTGAAGCTGAAATGACGAATTTCGAACATGAGGAAAGTGCAATTTTAGCAAACTTGCCTGACGAATTTACGCCCCGACGAATATGTATTTTTGGGCGCAATAACGAAATTTGACCCAGACGAAAATTAATGAAATTAATGAAATTTCAGTTAGTCAAATATTAGCCAAGCATAGTCAAACGTTATTCGACTTTCTACCCCGTTGCTTTCAAGAATATCTTTTTGTAAATGACATCCAAAGTTGACAAAAAGCACACATAAAATTAAATTTTGCGTGTTCTCCTTTCATCAAATTTGAATGTAAATTGCTGAATGTTCATATTTTATGTACGGTGTAGACCTTTGTATTATTGGTATTGCTGAATAAATACATCTATTCTATTCTATTAACAGTAGCAATATAGGAGATGTGATAAGGAAGACATCCCATATACTGTTCTGTAGAAGTTCAGATATTACCTCCTGTTTGACCTCCTCCACCTTCTCGGCGTGCTTGTTAAAGATGTGCTTGCGGACAAACTCGGGCCCCTTGAACTTCTTGCCCGAGATGGGACACAACCACTTGTCCTTAGCCAGCTCCTGGGTATTGGTCGTCACAAACTTCTCCACCTCAGTACAGGGGGTCAAGGACATAATCTACACTCACACGTTATATATATTTAGGACATGCCTATCTTTGAGACAAGCATCCTATCTTTGCGACATGCATACCTATAATGCGACAAACCTTCATATCTTCATGACAACCCTTCCTATCTTTGTGATAACCCTTCCTACCATGTGACCACCCTTCCATCTTGCGACAAGCCTTCCTATCTTTGTGACAAGCCTTCCCATCTTTCAAACAAGCCTTCCTATCATGTGACAACCCTTCCCATTGTGCGATAAGCCTTCCTATGTTTGTGACAAGCCTTCCCATCTCACAAGCCTTCATATGATGTGAAAACTATTTCTACCATGTGACAAGCTTTCCTATCTGCGTGACAAGCCTTCCTACCATGTGACCACTTCCTATCATGCGACAAGCCTTCCCATCTTTGTGACAAACCTTCCCGTCTGATGCTCACCATAATTCACCGAAACATCAATTACTGCATACAGATCTTTTTTGTGGGACGACATTTCAATTCTGACTGTAACTGACTGTAACTGACTGTAACTGCGCTATCCACACACAAAATAGACCCAATAATGTTCGGGCTATGATCTGACATAAAATAAGGCATTTGGAATCTCAGACCAGCCAGTTATACATGCCGACAGGATCGGTTTTTACTTTGCTGTTAACAATGACGAACTTGTATCAGTCATCATGGCTAAATGTGGCTGTGACTGGAGAAATGGGGCTTATGGGTTTTGTGACTAGTGTAGATCCAGATCCGCAGTCTGATCAGGATCTGCACTGTTCGCCATTCCATCAATGAAACACCCGTCATGGTTTTAACAAGCTGTATGGATCATTATCAGGCTACAGAGTGTGCTATTTCATCAGGAGCTACACTGGTCACAAATCACATGATCATAATCACTGGTCACATAAGCCCCATTTCCTCAGTCACAGCCACAAATGACCACAGGGACTGGTTCAATTAACCAAACAAATATTTTACAAATAAGGATATGCTTCAGGATCTTTCTGTCCCATATTCTTGGCTGCACTATCGTCCAGTGAATGTTGGAGCTCGGCAAACGGCTTCACCTTATTCTCAAAGTTCTTCAACCAGTCATCCACTGAAATAGCAGAACACCAGGGGGCTGTTTCACTAAACTTTGTACAACTAAAAGGTTCGTAAGTGCAAAATTATGATAAGTCTTTAAATTTCAAATTAGCAATGTTTTCTTGTAAACAATTATTGGAATTGCATTTATTGAGCATATGCAGCCTATGCTATATGCAGCCTATGCTCAATAACTGTAAATCCATCAATTGAAATTTCCAGATGATTCTAAATTTGCAGCTACGAACATCTTAGTCGTACGAAGTTTAGTGACCTGAGGTCACATGGTAATACCACTTTTTGCATTTGCAAATTGATCACTATAATAAATGACGGTGTATACATCGTCCACCAGAATGTTCATTTTGATAACTGTAGCTCCTGTTGGGGAATATGTTAATGCTAAAAGGTGAACTGTGTAAATATGCAGGCTGATCAGTGTCTGTAATGGTCAGAGGAGAAATCACAGTGGAGATGCCGTTAGGATGCCGCACCGATTGGGCATCTCATCCTCATTTTGTTGTCTGCTGTTTTTCCATTTTTCACATCAAAAACATGGTTTGACACTTTAGAATCGATTCTAAAGCGTTGTCAAACCATGCTTTTGTCAGAAAAAAAAAAGACAAACATAAAACAACAGCAGATGACAGAAAAGTAAAATTCTCTGTAAAATGTTTCCATGCAGGGAATTTATTTTAGCAATTGTCCCTGTTTTCCAGAGTTTGTGGCCCTGTTAGTACATGCATGGTTGCTGAAAACTTACAGTCTTTCTTAGTGATCTTGGTTGAGGGAGCCACGCCTCTGGCATGCATGATGCCGCACCGATGGGGCATCTCATCCTCGTTGGGGTACTCGTTGGCGCTGTAGTAGTCGATCGAGTGCACGATCCGCAGGTACAACACCATCCGGTCCAACACCTGCAAATTTGTACTAATTCATTTCTGTTTTGTTTTTTGACAATATAGCATGGTTATGGTTAACCAGAGATAGCTAGCAATGTTCACACCTTTACTGGAAGGCCAAATTCAAAAACTTACACCTACATTTTTAGACATTTTCAAGAGATAACATGGTATCTATATCCCTCAAATCCCATGTTCAATGCAGTTTTCTATTACTAAACGGATGTATACTCTGTAGATAAGGACAACAGCAGTGGCGGTTACTTGACCGACACTGGGGCAAATTATTTATGGACAAATAAAAAAGGTGCTCTATAATCTCAAAATGGATTCGATGACACACCAATACATTCTGTACCTTATTTAATGTGTCGTCCCTATCTATCTGGATCTCAGGGTCTGTATCTTTGGTTTCTCCCTCCTCCAGTGTTGTACCTGAAGTCATGCAACACCCATATTGAGGAAAGGGGGCTTGTCCAGTTTTTAGCAGTTCCCAATGTTCTAGCTCTGTCTAGTAGGAATCTAAATCGTTCATCAGTACTGAATATATCTCAGTTTTCAGTTTTATGATAAATTTATTAATTTTTATTATACTGAATTTATTACATTATCACAGCCAAAAAATGGCTGTGATAATGTAATAAATTCAGTATAATAATTATGCATGCTTTTAATCATCAAATATATGCAGTCGTTAGTTCTATATGAAATAATGCATTTCAGGAAACATAAATGATTACTCCCTCAAAGTATACATTGCTAGAAAAGTATACTTTGCAATTTGGATGAAATCGGCTACTGGTCAGGCTCTCATCTGCAACACGACATCAATATTTTAAACCCTCATCCGACAGACTAGGCACAGAACGTGTTTCACTAAAGTACTTGCTGAAATCATCAGTGGTCTTTGCAAAATCAAACCCTGGGCCCATGCTTATAAAAATTGCAGAGTATATTCTCAAAATTTGTTATGTGTATAATAATAGCTCAGCCTCGACCAATCAAACTGTGTGATTTTGAGCTGTACAATGGAGATGAATGTGCAAATTACCTAGAAGTTCCTCCTCCTCG
This sequence comes from Conchocele bisecta, assembly GCA_029237695.1. Classification (NCBI taxonomy): domain Eukaryota; kingdom Metazoa; phylum Mollusca; class Bivalvia; order Lucinida; family Thyasiridae; genus Conchocele; species Conchocele bisecta. Next base: position 29,841,483 of record CM055269.1, on the reverse strand, counting down.
AAGCTGCCTTCGTCCACGAGATAGTCGGTGATATTCTTCAGCACTGGGTTCTTCACCGACAGGGCCATGGAAAACTGCTGCTGTAACACAACACGGATGGATTCATTGGGGTTTGATTTAGAGACGTTCTGCTGGAAATCAGCTCTAGTTACATGACTGCCGTTGTTTGACACCGTTCACAGCCGTGTTCAAACGTACAGCGCGTGCTGTTTGACCATGGCTATGGACAATGCTCATTCCGGAGCCAAGCCAACAACTATGTAATGCATGTGTTTCATGACGTTACTAGAATGCGCCATTACGTCACCAGATCAGTTCACAAAGGTCGCAATGACATTTTGAAATTGATGCGGCTGCATCACGTGCCGTGTACTGTGGCCCCGGAATATGTATTTGTAAATCAGCTGTTTGAATGGAGCAGATTATCAAAGTACCTAAAGTACTGTATATATGCTCAAATTGCACGATATTTCCGACGGAAATGTACCAATAACGTTCGACCATGTCCAGCCATGGGTAAACGTTTGCCGTGGCACTCGGGAACTGTTAGAACCCGCGACCTACGGCCTTGGGGTTCAAACAGTTCCCTCGTGCCACGGCAAACGTTTACCCACGGTTGGACATGGCCGAACCTTATATTGACCAACTCCAAAACATGAATGTGTGCTTTGGAATCATGACAGAACATGTTAATGACATAATAAAATGAAACCTATCCAAATTGAGGTCTCCTGAGTGTCTGTGTATAGTGGTGTTCTACTCTACCTGCTTATAATTCTACTAAAGGACCAACGCCAAGGCACACATTTCGTTAGTGAAAATTACAAAGATACCCATGGAAATTAAACACACCGAGGCTTCAGTTTAGAGACGTTCAACTGTAATCCTTCCATATGAGCCCTCCAAGACATGTGTTTGCTTTGCATGAGACAACATTATCATTAGCGATGTGAAGCCCATCAAAATCAAAGACATTTACCGTATATATTCTAATAGTAGCCCCCTCTCTAATAATAGCCCTCCCTCCACCACTCCTATAATTTCAATCAGATTTTTATTTTCACATAGTAGTCATCTGAAAATTTTAATTTTGTGTTTTTATGCAATTCTAGTGCCAAAACCATTTCAGAAAATTGCATAGACCCGGGGGCGTTTATTAGAAAAATTACGGTATGTTTTCTGGGTGTCCGGTTAAGAGAAATTGCATTGTAATTCTGCTAATTTTTCACTTTCGATAATGTGTATCAGCGAGGTTACAGTTTTACTGTACCTCCTTCTCCTTGTCTTTCTTCTCCTCGTGCGGGTCCTCCCAGATCCGCCACTTCTCGTCGAAGTTCTGGATGATCTTCGCAGCTTGCTTGATGTCCTGCCGCACGACCTTGTGGTGGGCGGTCAAGCCGCTGACCGGCCGCACCCGCTGCTTCAGGTCTCGGTTTAATGTTGCTCCCAGGTCACAGTCACGTAACTGGAGGGTAGGCAGTATATGGCTAGTGGTATTAAAGGTACATGCCCACTCAGTAGGTTATAATATAGGGAGACAGATACTTTTGTATATTCTGTAGATACAACATTTTCTGGCAAAATAAATATTCATTCACCATACACGTATTGATTGGCATTATTATACATTTTATATCAGACGTTAAATTCCACACTGATATCAGGGGCGATAACCGTGTTTATTTAAAATGTTAACGGACAGTACTATTTATTCTCTGTATTTATTTTTTGGTATGCAATTATCATATTTTATAATCTGTCAAAAATATTATTTTTAAAGGCGACACATTTAATTAGTATAAATAATTAAAAAAATATCATGCCTCATTTGCATATGAAAATAGCCCGATACCACCGCGAGTCACTATCAGTGAAATAAATATTACTAAATGATTTTATCTGTATAGCAGGCTCTCGTAATTTTTAGAACTGGTGGAATAGTGACACAATTATACACTTACAGTCTACGCTCGTTTACTCGAAGTCCGTCGGACTGTGATAAATACTTCCAGTAAACCGAAGTTCGATGCAACGAAATCTGAACAGGACCTCGAAATATTGCCATACACGTTACGGGATGCAACTCCCATACGACCTGTGACACACGGAGTTACACTTTTGCAACTATAATGTGTTTGCTTGCGTTTGCCTATACATGCATGTGTGTAGTCGAACTAAGTATACGCATCTGTATTATCAGGGTGGAACAAGAAAAGACAATTAAAAACAGTAAAGTAAAATTTTATTATGCCTAATAAATAAAGCATGTAAAAACCGCTTACAGTTTAATTGGTGTCGAGTAAATCACCTTTAACACTTATTCAAAGTTTGTTTACAATGGCTTACACAGGTAAACAAGTCTAGTCTTTGATCCGGTAATTCGCACTTCGAGTGCAAACCGACACTTTGACTTAACGAGAGTGAAATACCACACATTTCTGTTTTCGGGACCTAACAATTAGTTCGAATTGGCGAAAATTTGACGGAACGAAATTCGACGTAACGGTAGCCAGTTACACGGAAAATAATAGGATCTGAAACGCGACTTGGACACGACATCGACGTAACGAGGGAATTCGACTTAACCGACTTTGAGTAAACGAATGTAGACTGTATTTAATTACTATAAAGAACATTTTGTGCCAACTGAGTGGGCATTTACCTTTAAGTCTCTTTCACTTTATATTTCATGTTTAACAAATGAGAGACATCACATACAGATTTTTGAGATGGTTTATTTCGTTACATTGGAATACTTCTTTTTTTACAGACGTATTATAGGAATAAACAACACTGTTGGAAAAATTATATATAAATTCTCCAAAACAAAATCATAAACCAATTTTATTGTTATACCCAAGGAAATTGCAAATTTTAGGACATTTTTAGGACCATATGTAAGTTTGGGCTATTTTTAAGGACCTTCACTATTTCTCTCGTCACGGCTATTAATCAAAATATCAAATATGTGGCTGTGGCTGAAGATATGAGGCTTGTGAGTTTTGCAATTATTAGTGTAGATTCAGATCAGTCTTTGCATCAGCACAATCTGATCAGGATCTGCATTATTCTCCATTCCGTCAAAGAAACACAGGACATGCTTCTAACAAGCAATATTATAGGAATGAATGGCCTTTTTGTGGAATTTATCGGGGTATAAACTTGGAAAAGTCGCGGGAATACTGGACGAAGGCCGGAAGGCCTCGTCCAGTATTCCCGCGACTTTTCCAAGTTTATATCCCCGATAAATTCCACAAAAAGGCCATTCATTCCTTATAATTCCAGCATTTGAAATAAATTCATCAAGAAAATGTGTTTATTTTCCGTTTTATTAAGAATTATTTTAAATGCGCCTCATGGTTACGGAAAGTAGTTCGGCGTGGGAGTTTACTGGAATATAAATTTTGGACAGAGACTTGCTACGGGTCAATCAAATATTAGGGAATTGTGTAAACATTTTTGTGCTGGAATTATAGATTGTTATCAGGCTACATGAGCGTGTTATTGATAAGGAGTTACACTAGTCACAAATACCATAATCCCCATTTCTCCAGTCACAGCTACATGAGACGAGCCATATGAGTTTGTAAATAGAAGACATGCGATTTCTAATAAAAATATTTACAAAATTTAGGGATGGATTGTGACCTAGGACTTCAAATCCACAGGTTATGGGTTCAAACCCCACCTTAGGCATCAAAAAATACTTTCATATTATTTCCATCCCACTGGTCTTTTCATGAAATATCGTACATCTTCATCACATGGCTCGTCTCATATGTGAGTGTACGGCCAACTACACGTACCCGGATGTTGTTTAGGTTCCAGCAGATCTCCTTGATGTTGACGCTCTTGTCGAAGGTGACCCAGCCGCGTCGGAAGAATCGTCGCTCTGGCTGGGGGTCCTGTAGGGCCACGCGGATAAAACCCGGGTACCGCTTACACACCTGCCGGGGATCACACATGGATTAGGGTAGACTAGGGATAACAATCTGCTCAATGTGAGCATGTAGGTAACAAGTCTCCATCATCAAATATAATCAACAAGACAGCCTGGGGCCCAATTCACTAAACTTTGTACGACTAAAATGTTCGCAAGATGCTCTGGAAATTTCAATTGATGGATTTACATGTATTGAACAGAGGCTGCATATGCATAATTTTGCACTTACGATCATTTTAGTCAAACAAAGTTTAGTGAAACGGCTCCCAGATGTCAATGGAAAAATGTAGGCCAGGTTGACATGACTCCAGATAAGCTGCGTATTTGCTTAAATACCCAATTAAAATTGCCAAAAACCCAATTGAAATCAGAAGCGAGTATCAAAAAGCAATACAAATGTTATGGTACCTGTATCATGCTGCAGAAAACAATAAACAGATCACAAATATAGCATATTTCTCTTCTTTTCTAAGAAAACACATCTTGGTATTTCATTAGAATTGTCTCCAAGGAGACAATTCTAATGAAATGCCAAGACTTGTTTTCATTTCGAAGCAAACTGTTCAATAATTGCCGTCTATTGTGTGTAAACAGTAGTGTGATTTTATTTACCCAATTAAAATTTTGAAATACCCAATTGCTTATAAAGACATGATGGAGTGACAATACCCAATTACTAATTCCTTATCTGGAGCCCTGGTATATGAAGTTTCTCATGTAAAATTACATTATTTTTTCATAGATGATTATCAGTTTATTGATTACAATATAAAGTGTACAGGATCAGAAAACAAGCATTCATGCTGAACTAGTCTTCTCCTCAATGATCAACTGACTATTGCTCATCAAAATTGCAAAGAATACTTCATCTAGCAAAGTACATGTATACTTTGAGGGAGTAATCTATTTTTCCCGAAATGCATTATTTATTATGAACTAACGACTGCATATATTTGATGATTAAAAGTATTATAAAAGAATAATTAAATGGAAATGATTCTAAAATGCTGCCAAACCATGTTTTTACTGAGAGAAAAGACAAAATATGAATTATCAGCAGACAACTATTTTCGGTTCCCGCATTCTAAGGGTTAAAGTAAGCAACGTGATGTTAGACCGACAAACTCTGCCAACTGATAATGTCACGGAAGTAGTTACAAGGTAAGTTATGTGTGATTTTCCATGTTCGGTAACCTATGTATAACCAGACTGGTGTATTACAGATTAGGTTATGGGCCCTACCGCTTCCACTTCCTGCTTGGTGATGGAGGGGGCGAGGTTACGCAGAAAGATGGAGCTCGTCTTGTGGAGGAATTTCCGCTTCAACTTGGGCTCCTCTGGGTCGTCCTTTGTGTCCACATCCTTCTCCTCACCTGTAAGGGAGCGAGCTCCAGATAAGATGCGTATTGGCGTACTTTACACACTTATATTAGCAGAATACGCAGTGATTATCAAAAGTGCGAGTACAAAATACTCACAGCAATGCGAAAACTAAGTACATGTTCAACTGTATTCCAGTATAAACTAGATTGGTCAGTAAGCAAGGCTTACGAAATACCCCCCCCCCCACCCCCCTGCGTGGGCCCAGGTATCCCTAAATATGTCAAATAATTTCCAAGTGTGTGGGCTTGTGACCTTGACTCTGAGCTTAGCGGGGGCGGCACAAATGTGAATTTGTCACATGATGGTAGAGGTCCATTGGAGCAATGCGTGTGTGAAATGTGAAGCAGATCCGAGCAAGGAAATAGAAATTATAACTCTGATGTTAAGTTTTGTAAAGAGACTAAGTATGTGACCTTGACCTCGATATCAGCGAGGATTTGTCACAGCATGATAGTAGAGCCTTAGCGGAATGCATGCGTGAAATATTAAGAATTTTCGATAAAAGAAATGGAAGTTATAACATATTTCTCTGTATTACTCTGTATATCAGCGGGGGTTGGATGGTCGTGGATTTGGCACAGCATGGTAGTAGAGCCTTACAGGAATGCATGTGTGAACTGTTAAGCATTTTAGATGAAGGAAACAGAAGTTATAACATATTTCTCTGATGTTATAAGTTTTGTAAAGAGACTAAGAATTTGACCTTGACCTTGGGATCAGCGGAAGTTGGACGGTCGTGGATTTTGTACAGCATATTAAGCATTTTAGATGAAGGAAATAGAAGTTATAACAATACTTCTCTGATGTTAAGTTTTGTAAACAGACTAAGTATTTGACCTTGACCTTGGGATTTGCGGGGGTGGGACGGTCGTGGATTTGGCACAGCATGATTGTAGAGCCTTACAGGAATGCATGTGTGAAATAATAAGCATTTTAGCTGAAGGAAATAGAAGTTATAACAATATTTCTCTGATGTTAAGTTTAGTGACGGACGGTCAACCTGACTCCAGTATACCCCCCACAACTCGTATAATGAGTGAATCAGTAATAATACACTCAAATAAGTGAATGTTTAAATTTGTTTTTATTCCTATTTAATAATGAAGAAAATCAGTAATCCAGTTGTAAAAGTAAAATAATTTGAAACCAGGGGGTACAATACTCTTTTCACACAACGCTTATATGGGGCTCTGAGGGAGCAGATTTTATCGTCCTGTTTAGTTTCCTCAATGAAAGGATGTCTCCAATGCCAGATCAATGAATCCTGCACGACACATGATGGTAAGCCATCAGAGAAAGCTACTGATGAAGTCTGGTAAAGAATTTACTAACAAATGCGAAATTTGAATGTACACCCAGTCATTGAAGTCAATAGCCGCAAGGCAATCGTTGGCGAGTGTCTCACTCACACAGGTCAAGGTCACCAAGGGAAATATCAAGGTCACCCGAATGACACTGGGCGGATATGCATCATCGTGAGGAAGCCAATGATGAATCAGTAGATATTCAACATTTGGATTTACATCCACGTACGTTCATAATTCGATGGTCTAGTAACATAAGGTCGTAACTGCTATGCTTTATGCAGTTACGACCTTATGTTACTAGACCATCGAATTGTCGATGCAGACTATGAAGCCGACGACGTTGCTTACGCTAGAACAGTGGGTGAAACAAAAATGGCAAATGACCTTCATTCACACCTTTATATAGGTGGTGAGTGGGAGGACAGTTGGGGATAAATCCAATTTTCCATCTGCAGATGTTGTATTACACGTAACATCTACGTTCGTTCCCCCTTATAAAACCCTGGTAAGACATTCATTAACTATAATTTGTTGTGCCACATGTTTACCCTTTTTATCCAATTCTCCGTCTTCTATGGCGTCTGGCTTCGACTCCATTTCCAGCCCCGGGGGTGGTGGCTCATCCTCCAAACCTGCACAGACAGACATTTCTCACAAATATTCAATATCATAATCTCACAAAACCAAGCTGTGGCTGTGACTGGAGTGAAGGGACTTACAGCATTTGTGGCCGTCTAGTTTTCTTCACCCTGATTATAAGGATCTATATTGTTTGTTAAGGATCTATATTGTTTATTAGACACATTTTTAATACAAAGAAGGAAATTTACAAATTGCTTTTGGTCATTTTCAGAGAGTAATTGAAAGTCAAATTCCTGTTCACCCTTACTACGCTAAATTATATTTTGTCGTCTGCCGGAAATGTTTTTTTTCAATATTTCTCAACAAAAACCTGTTTTGACAGCGCATGAGAATCGTCTCCACTGGAGACGATTCTCATGTGCTGTCAAAACCGTTTGTTTTTTTTGTTAAGAATTAAGGCAAAAATGAAAAACAGCCGACGATAATTTCCGTCTCCAGCATAGCGAGGGTTAATGAAAGCACTATGCAAGCTGTAGCTGTACGATGTGTTGTACTATATGAGACACGCCATGTGATTTTGTACCTTCGGACATCTGCATAATTTCACTGAATATATTCTACAATATTTACAAAATTTTCTGTAACTTATACTCTGAAAATTTTGTTAACTTTTGACTTAATTTATGAAAAATATTGCAAATTATGTAAAAATATTTAATAAAATTACGCAGAATCCCACGGAGTGTCTCATATGTGATCATACAGTGTCATATGGTGTTATATCTCATACGTATGACGTACCGGGCGGGGCAGGCTCGGGCTCGGAGTCGGACCCGGAGCTACTCTCGGACTCGGAGCCGCTCTCGTAGCTGTACTCGGACTTGTCCCGGTGTCGCTTCTTCTTCTTGCTCTTCTTCTTCTACAGTGGGGAAATATAAAATATTTGGTAACTATCAACATTCATGCAGTATGGTATGCGTACAAACTGTTTATTTATTGGAAGCATCTGTAGTTACTCCTTGACTATATGACAGTGTAGATCCTGATTAGGCTAGTAATCTTGGGATAAATATTACATACTCTGAAAAAACAAAGCAATTGTCGTGTTGGTGAATGTAGCTTATGATTCACCAGGAAACACAGGATGTCTAATGACGATAGATCTACAATTATTGCAATGTCTTGTTTAATAGATTCACTTAAGACTGTGGTTGATATTCAAAAACTTCAATAAAAACATAGCAGATTAAACAATTATAGGGCAGGCGCAAATGCAACTACAGGGATCCTCCAGATTATCGGACAAAAATGGCAGTTTTTTAACGATATTTTTCTTAAAATAGCAGCTACGGGCATAAACTTTTCACAGAACAATCGTCGGTTCTTGCTTTCTCAACGCATGTAAACTATTTAGCAAACTGTGCCATCTTTCTCGCTTAAAATCGGGTCAAATGATCAGTAAGATTGCCCCAAAATTAACATCAACAATCAGTTATCCGGACAAACATATACTCGTCTTATAACTTGTAATCTCAACATGAAATCATAATTCTAATGCACCGAAACTAGAAAGCACGCATCTGATTGGTCAATTGAAATCAGAGCCTATAAAATATGAAAAATCACAGCATATAAAATCTCCGTTTTACCAGCCTGTGTTTTACAACTTGACATATTTATGTAACCCTACGCGCTTTTGTAAACAATGGCCAGCGGCGGGGAATGTAAATATTTCCAAATTAATTTCGGTACATTTTCGGTTATCCATTCGGCCATATTGACATGTACAATCCAAAGCGGAAAAGAGAATCTACCAATGGCTGACAAATGTGGCTTCAGTGTGGTGGCCCTTCAACAAATTCCTAAAAATATTACCCCACCCGCCCAAAATATAGAAGAATTTAATAAAGTGCTCAAATGCAAACTCAATATGCCAGTACCAGCCTATAACTTTGCGAATTCCAATGTGCACATTCATGACTATACATAATAAACTGTATTGCAGATGGGTATATTCACCTGAATTAGGCGTAAATCCAGGGAAATCCTAGGCCTGTTGACACAACAAGTTGTTGCTGACATTTCCTTTGTAAAATCACACGAACCCAATGCAGAATTGTGGCATTTCTTTAAATGAATAAAAGCAAATAACTGTTGCAACTACACATACAAAAGCAATACAACAGTTAATATAAACATTACAGTTGAATAAATGTATAGATGTCTTAGAAAAAGTCCCGTTAATCTCTATTTGAAATCGGAATATTCTTCGGCGGAGTTACATTTCTTCAAATTCATTTGGTGTGAGTGAGGCGGTTATCGATATAATGACAACAACCTGCTGACGTAATGAAAAAGATCACTGTTCGTGATATGCTACGACGTTTATAGAAAGCGGGGAGCACACTAGGTGCATTAGAATGGGGATAACCATGCTTTGTTTTTCGATTTGGAGCGGTATGTGTGAGGTTTTATGGTCTGTGAATCATTTTTACGGCTCCGCTAACGCGTCGCCGTAAAACTGATTCACAGACCATAAAACCTCCCACATACCGCTCCAAATCGAAAAACAAAGCATGGTTATCCCCTAATTTTATCGCCTGTAAACCAGTGTAAACAGCGTTGTGTAGTCCTGCAGAAAAAACAATCACCAATCGCTTCTTGGAAAACAATGTATTTATAGAATTTATTTTATTTATAGAACAACTCAGAAATTACGTCATGGGCGCATTCGATTGCAAGCCCCCGCGAGATCAAACGAATGCTCTTAATTAACAGGTATTTTCATTTGTCCGATAAACTGAATGTCCGAATAATTGGTATGACCCCTGTACAATATTGTAAAAATAATTGGAGATTTTCTTTTCCCTATGTTGTTATTTCAGTTCGGAAGTATATGTTGCTACCACTCATATACACATATACATTTATGCATAAATAAACAAAATAATCAGCAGAGTTTTTCAATGAAAAGGATTGCATCCATAGACTTGAATGGGTGAAATATGCACCTCGTCTCCATTCTGGGCCTCTTGCTGTTTCTTTGAGAACTCCTGGGCCTTCTTCATCAGCTCCTTCTGCTCCGCCGTGATCTGGATCTCCAGTGGCTTCTACAACAACAACAACAACAATTACTACAACAACAACAATTACTAGGTTACATTCCAGTAAATCGAGTGTGGCCATTAGTGTTCTAGTTGAATGTAGTACATAATGAAGAAATAGTGAGAAACATTTTGCTTGCTTTGAGCTAACCTTTTGTGGTTACTGGTGAATTTCGGAATGGAATTATTAGAAGTACATATACTTGTACTCCTGCAACAAAACACTGACAGAATTTTCATTATAATGCCCGTCACATATTCACACGTCACATGACCATGTCATTCTTTGATCTATATTCGAGCATCTGCTTGTTTAATCAAGCATGCCTTCTTCCGAGTCCTGGGACTTGCTTACATGACAGTTAACACCATATTTTCTGGCCATACTTTAAAGCCCACACGGTAATTCATATTATTATGAAAACGCTAGTCTGACAAAGTATTTCATGCTATATGTATTTTAAATAAATCCAGGTGACACAGGTTTCTATGAAATTATATAGTGACACTCAACACTGGATTGTAACCACTACAACAACAACGGGCTGGTTCCACACAGTACTGTAGATAGTCATACACAGGACCGTCTGTGCGATTGGTGGCTGTGACTATAACTGGGGCGTATGTCATTTGTGACCAGTCTAGCTCCTCATCTGTGACTTATAATAGTTATCAGTCTGAATCTGCTAAAGTCCACTAGCCTGATAAGAGTCTAGACTCCTTGTTAGAAACAGGACATGTGATCCACTGAATGAATGATGATCAGTGCAGACCCTGATCAGCCACATTGATTTGCTTATGCATTTGTTTAATGCAATGGCCACCTTTGATCACTTACCACGCACCCCAATGCAAACACATGATATTTCTTACCTAATCATTACCAGATATTATCAGATCGGTACATAAACACCTAGTTCTATGTGATAGAACGGTGGCAAATCTATTTTTGCAATTTATTATTCTCTTTACCAAACACAAAGTTGCTGAGATTTTGTCACACAGAACTAATAAACACCAATATATGCGCATATTTTTTTCACTTTTTCATAAAAAAATGTGTTATGGACGTCTGCACGTACATTCTGTATACGCTGGTATTTGGGTGTGCATATATTTTCCAGATTATACAATATTTGGTTATTTACATTTTTGAAACCATCAGAAAATGCAATGTGAATATTATGTAATACAGCTACGAGCTGTTGCATTTACATTTTACTGTGGTACAAACACTTTGGTGTGTCTCCTCGCAAACTTTAAACTGACTAAATGTCTTACATACCACAGTAAATGCAATATCCCATGGTTTTATTCCTCAATTAAACAATCTCCAAGACAGCGATGGCAAGAACAATTACCTTATGACAACTTGTACATGCTCTAAAACTTACATCAGCACTTGGCTCTTCTTTCTCCTTGTCTGTGGGCTTCTTCTCGGGGCTCGACCTGCAACATTGGGCTGATGGGTGACTCAATACGCTATATGTGGCTGTGACTGGAGAAATGGGGCTTATGAGATTTCTGACCAGTGTAGATCCTGATCAAACAGTAAACTAATTTAGCCTGATAGCCATCTATATTCCTTGTTAGAAGCATCACGGGTGTTTCATTGATGGAATGGTGAACAGTGCAGATCCTGATCAGACTGTGCGGATGCACAGGCTGATCTGGGTCTACACTGGTCACCTAATTTCTCCAATCACAGCCACATATAATAGTTGAAAATTTGGCTCAAGATGATTGTGGAAAACAGCCAGACTTATCTAAGGTGTCTCTGATGTCAAGTTGAACATCTTAATTCTCAGAAAACACATAACGTATGCTGAATGTAATGATTGTTACAATGTCGAATCTATGTTGCTCCATATAACAACATGTACAATGGTGTCGGCTAATTCTGCACACCTAAGGCTTTCCAAACACATTTATATGTCATTAACATCCCCATATTCAGTAAAAACTTCCTGAATGTTCAACGCAGTTCAAAGACGTCTGTGCAGGTAAAATGTCATGACGTTCTGACGTCAGTCGTAAATTGTGGGATGTATGATATTACATGCGTGTTTGCAACGTCACATTTGTTTCTGCTTATGCTGCACATCTGGTAGTGTAAACAAAATAGCGAACAGCATACTGGATCAGCATAGCAAAATTGGTATTAAACTTGAAGCAGAACTATCCAGTGACATCATGACAGGTTAGTTTCTTAGTTGAACAATTAATTTAGTAAATAAGACAGCTATTCCATCAGCAGGGTAACACCGTAACAATTCAAGTAACATGTGTTTGTTTGTTTATTAGTGTTTAACGGCCTATCAACAGATAAGGTCATGTAAGGCCGGGCAAACGGGTTCGATCCCATTTTAACCTGCTGCATTGGGGGAAAAATCCCAAAATCAGGAATATTTACATCGAGATAAATATATATTCAGCCCTGAAATTAGAATAACCGGACCTGGTGCCAGGTCCATACCACACCAAAGTCACTTGGCCCCTTCCCCTAAAATAGGATTACGAATATCGTAATACTCGCATAAGGGGTATAACCAGATTCAACTGTCACATACAAAATGCCAAAGACGTATGTGAGGGCCAAACCAGGTCTCCAGTCGGGATTCCGGTAAGGATGAACCCGATCGTTAAATTACCCATCGCATGCTCCCACCTGCCACCCACCAAGTAACATGTGATCCGAGCCTATATCAAACCCAAATTTATTTAGAAATCCATCACAGTAACAATTCAAGTAACACATGATCCGAGCCTGTATCAAACCCATATTTATTTAAAAATCCATCAGTTACAATTCAAGAAACACGTCATCCGAGCCTAAATCAAACCCATATTTATTTAGAAATCCATCACCGTAACAATTCAAGTGACACGTGATCTGAGCCTATATCAAACCCATATTTATTTAAAAATCCATCACCGTAACAATTAAAGTAACAAGTGATCCGAGCCAATATCAAATCCATATCTATTTAGAAATCCATCACAGTAACAATTCAAGTAACACGTGATCCGAGCCTATGTCAAACCCATATTTATTTAGAAATCTATCACCAAAACCATTCGATCAATTCATAGCGAAGTCATGAAAGAAGGACAATACATGTATACAACTAGACATACAGGACAATATGGTCATTCACACAATATCTTTACTATTACACTAAGCCATATCAATTCATAGCGATGTCAAGAGTGAAGGACAGTACGTGTTTATGACTAGCGACATACAGAACAGTTTCGGAGTTGTTGCGACTACGGTTGCCATCGTCGGCATCGGGTTCGTCCAGGATCGCGAGGTCCTCCTCTTCTCCTCCCTCCATCAGGATCACAGCTGTAACATTCACACGCTCGCGAGTTTGATAAAATTATAATTCAGACATTGTGGATGTACAGGCTGATATGGATCTACACTGCTTGAAAAGCACATAAGTTCCATTTCTCCAGTCACAGCCACAAATGGTGCCAAAGTTGCCAAAATATTGCAAAGCTCATGCGGAATTCAACTTTGATTTTAATTCCACAAATGCTAGGAAATTTGCCAATTTTCAAGATCATTTGTGGTTATGACGTGAGAAGAAAGTGAAAAGTGAATGGATTTAACGTCCCAGCAACATCTAAGATCATTTCAGGATGGAACCTTGGTTTCAAGACTTATACGAAACACCAGTGGGATGGAAATACTAATATGTAATAGGTGCTACCTATATTGGGGCACAGTATCGAAGTATCAACTTAGCTACATTGTCTGACAAGCTGACCAACCAAACTGCGAGAAATTTATCTGATGTATGACTGCGTACGCTGGTATCATATATATATATATATCAACACCATTCCTTTTTTCCATCAGAAACTTGTGTCAGTTGACGACAGTACACACAGTAACGTACCAGCATCGAGGATCTTCACGATGATATCGTGTTGCTCCGTGTCCAGGGAGTATGAGTCGAGGCGGTTCTGCCGGCGCAGCTCCATATAGACGTCACAGCGACGCTTCAGAGCCGACCGCACCTCCTCCTGTCGCTTCCCAAACTCCTCCGGGTGGTACTTAGATTTGAACCTGGTAACAGGGACAGCGGAGGTCACGTACTCGCAAGGCTTGTATATTACACACTCGCCATTCTTATGAGACACGCCATGTGATTTTGTACGTAACAACATGTGAAATTTTTCATCGAAACTATAATACAGAAACCATGATATTTTCGGTAAATGATGTCGGAAGTTGACAATTTTTTTATTAACAAATGCAGAATTCCGCATAAAATTTTGTCAGCTTTCAAAGTTATTTACGGAAACAATAGTAAATTCTGTAAACATTTTTTGTGACATACATACATCAATGTAGGTACAAAATCACATTGCGTGTCTTATATGTCGCATGACTGAAGAAACAGGGCTTATGGATTTGCTTGTTAGAAGCATGACGGTCATTTCATTAATGGAATGGCGAACAGTATAGATCCTGATCAGACTGCAGGGCTCAAATATATTGGTAAAGTCCGGGGTTGTAATTTCTCACTGCTAAACATATATGCTGTAAGTTTAACTAATTTATTATATTATTATTATTATATGGTGCTTAATGGCCTGTCCACAGCTAAGGTCATTTTATGTTTGTATAACTGGTTCGAATCCTGTATTTCACCCAGAGCTCCAGATAAGCTGCGTATTTGCTTAAATACCCAATTTAAATTACCAAAAACCCAATTGAGATCAGAAGTAGCGAGTATCAAAAAGCAATAACAGTTTTGTGGTACCTTTATGATGCTACAGAAAACAATGAACAGACCACAAATATAGCATATGTTTCTTATTTTCCATGAAAACACATCTTGGTATTTCATTAGAATTGTCTCCAAGGAGACAATTCTAATGAAATGCCAAGACACGTTTTCATTTCGAAGCAAACTATTCAATAATTGCTGTCTGTTGATATGTAAACAGTAGTGTGATTTTGTTGTACCCAATTAAAATTTTGAAATACCCAATTGCTTCAGAAATGACAGAGTGAAAATACTCAATTACTAATTCCTTATCTGGAGCGCTGTTTCACCTGTACAAATGGGAGAAAATTCCAACCTCAGAACTGAATATTTACATAAAAAGATATATTCAGCGCTTCAATTGGATTTGGTGACAGGTCCTCACACCAGTCACTTAGCACCACTGATTAAAAGTAATAGGATTAGTACTAATCTTACTACTTTTATAATTATAATGGAGTAAGCTTAACCAAATACAGAACGTTTGTAAAAAATAAAAGACTGGTAAAACAAGATTGACAAAAAAAAACACACTGCATGAGTCTCCATCGCCAAGTATGTCCAACATCATTTCTAGGTACAAGAGTATGGGGCAAGACCTCATATGGTGCTGTATAAATTGTGTGAAAAGAATGAATCGTGGTAGAGTCAGTCCTTACAATTCCAAGCAATAAAATAGAATGTGTTGCCATCAAAATAGAGAAGTGGCATAAAACACACATGTATGTTAAGACACTGTCTACAGTCATTGAAATACAAATATGCACAGGTGCAAGTAATATTTCGCCATGCAATGGTGCATTACTAACACATTATCAGACAGACATGGGCAACACCATCTTGAATACAGAGACCATAGTGATTATGTATAGGACACAATAACAACAAGAAGTAAATATATAGGCTAGACATTATAGCCCTATTACCTGCTCACCCTTAATTCCATGTTAACATAATTCCAAGTCAACTCCTTATTGTCCGTATCTTGCACATGTTACTACGCCGCGAATATACATTCGTATAACAGCCTATCAAAACCTAACTTTGTGTAATTCAATAGAACTGCATTGTGCGCAGTTCACCTAACAGATATTTCGCGTGATATCCTGGATCCGGCGACTGACGAGTATCCTCCAATACTGAGCCAGTGTCGGCGCTCCTTCTGGGGAGAAACTGCACGTTATAGCATATATACATATACAAATGGCCACAAACATCAACATACATTCGCAAATAATCACTTTATATGCAAGATTACGAAAGTTAATAGCCATGAAGTTGGTCAATTTTTTATTCAGTAATTGAATTTGAATAAAAATTTGACTAACTTCAACAAATCTTTGTCAGATAATGCCTTATTAACCCTTTCACAGCTAAATAACTGGATTGGACTTTGATATGTTAATTTTGCCACCAATCCAATCGTCACAAAATGATTTTCAGACTAGTCCATTTATGAAAATGGGGTGTTTTTGCTGTAAAAAATATGAAAATTACTGTTTGCAAATACCACTATACAAGCCTGTAGTGTTGAAATGGTTAAGTCCGATTTTACTTCAATCAACATATCGGCTTAGTGACCAGTGTAGATTCATAACATCCATCATTTCTCCAATCAATGCTGTGACCATTCATTTGAACCTGCTCCGCAAACACATGCTTCTGATTGAATGAAGCTTGATATCTGTTCAAAAATAAGGCTACAGCTGTGACTTACAGACACTGTTGAGGAGAACTTAAGGTTTTTAGAAGAATCCTCAGATGTACAGGACAATAGCCAATCAGTAAGAAAATGTGTCCAATTCATGTTAATGAATGCAAATGTGTGAACGACAGCCTATGACCAAGAGATCAAGCTTAACTTTCCAACCCGCTCGATAATGGATAATAAGGGTTTGCCCAATTTTAAAAATGACCAACCAACTATGGGAGACATGTATAAAATTCCCAGTTGGGATAGTAAATTCCCAATGAAGTTTGTGAGTGATTTTCCCCAAACTTGCTGAAAAGGGCTCCTTCTCAAAATCACTGCCTTAATCCATATTACAGAAACTCTTTGGTAAGCTTAATGCTGCAACTGCAAGTGGTAATAGGCAGCCTATGGACCAGTTTTATAAGTATTCAAACTTGGAAATTAACAAGCACCTTCCCTTAAAATGACTTACGAAGCATCATCAACATTTTTCTAATGCCACGGATGCTCTGTGAGTAAGGGAAGCTAACCTGTTTAATAACCTGTATATGTGGCTGTGACTGAAGAAATGAGGCTGACAGTTTTGCGATCAGTGTAAATCCAGATCAGGCAACACGAGTGTGCTAGAAGATCAGGATCTAGACTGGTCATAAATCCCATAAGCCCCATTTCTCCAGTCAGGGCCACATAGAAGACTGGCCTATGTGTGGGGCGGGCCCTAGGGTATCTCACCACTCCTCCTCCTTATGGGCGAGGAAGAACTCGTTCATCTGTTGTCGCTTGAATTCCTCCTTATACTCGTTGTACTTCTTCACCGCATCCTGGTCACTGATTGTGTCCTCTTGCTGCGCCAGGAACACCTTGAATGACATCATCGGCGGCTGTGACGGGTAGTCGGGCTCCGGCCTGTAATTAAAATCTCATGAGAAGCAAAATGCCATGAAATAGATATCACCGATGTTTTGGCAACCTCGGAAGTGTACAATTTCAATATGTGTACAGTGAACCTGGACACCCTGGGAGATCTCCAGGGTGTTCGGTTTAGAGAGGTGTCACTGTAAATCAGCCATTTGATCGGCCAGAGTTGTGTGCTATGTGATCACGAACAGACATTATCACCGGAGATAAATGACCAAGAAATTCCTAAAAATAGATAACATGTATTTTCTTGGTGTCCGATTTAGAGAGGTCCCACTGTACATGTACATGAACTGTGCAGACTGGTTTTGGTTTATTCTATTCACCAAAACTATTATAAACATATGTTTATAAGATTGTGTCACATATAATTAAGTATAGACATGCCAATTTTATACAACTACAGTGGAACCTCTCTCAACTGGGCTCCCAGGGGTTCACTAAACTTTGTATGACTAAAATATTTGTAAGTGCAAAATTATGAGTCTGTAAATTCCACTTAACAATGTTTTCTTGTAAACAATTAGTAGATTTACAATTATTGAACATAGGCTGCAGCAGCCGATGCTCAATAAATGTAAATCCGTCGATTGAAATTTGCAGACGATCCTAAATTTGCACTTACGAACATTTTAGTCGTACAAAGTTTAGTGAAACGGGCCCCTGATACCTACCTCTGTGTATTATTTTGTGAGTTTCATTGTCGTCACAATGCTGAATTACCCTAACTGCCAGAGTGTCTGGTTTCAAGGTTTCACTGTAACTGTGTTAACCTCCGAGTGTCCAGTGTAGAGGATAAACTTGACCGGAGTCCTCCACACATCCCTGGCGATGTACTTACTTGCCTGGAGCTGGGCCCGGGAAGTTGGCCTCTTGTGGGGCCGTATGTTGGGCTTGGGCCCCAGTTGGGCGGGGGCTGGAGTTAACACACCACTGGCCCTGTACTTACATGCTCGGAACTGGGCCCGGAAAGTTGGCCACCTGTGGGGCCCGGGCCCCAGTTGGGTGGGGGCCGGAGGTTAACACACCACTGGCCCTATACTTACATGCCTGGAGCTGGGCCCGGGAAGTTGTGGGGGGACCCATGTTGGGCCCAAGCCCCAGTTGGACGGGGCCGGAGTTAACCCACCACAGGCCATGTACTTACATGCCTGGAGCTGGGCCCCGGAAGTTGGCCATCTGTCGGGCCCGGGCCCCAGTTGGGCGGGGACCGACTGAGTTAACACCACTGGCCCTGTACTTACATGCCTCGAGCTAGGCCCAGAAAGTTGGCCTCCTGTGGTGCCGGGCCCCAATTGGACGGGACTGGAGTTAACACACCACTGGCCCTGTACTTACATGCCTGGAGCTGGACCCGGGAAGTTGGACTCCTGTGGGGACCCATGTTGGACGGGGACCGGAGTTAACACACCACTGGCCCTGTACTTACAATAGTAAGCCTGGAGCTGGACCCGGGATGTTGGACTCCTGTGGGGCCCCATATTGGACGGGGCTGGAGTTAACACACCACTGGCCCTGTACTTACATGCCTGGAGCTGGACCCGGGATGTTGGACTCCTGTGGGGACCCATGTTGGACGGGGCTGGAGTTAACACACCACTGGCCCTGTACTTACATGCCTGGAGCTGGACCGGGAATGTTGGACTCCTGTGGGGACCCATGTTGGTGGGGACCGGAGTTACACCACTGGCCCTGTATTACATCCCTGGAGTGGACCGGGATGTTGGACTCTGTGGGGACCATGTTGGACTGGGGCCTGTTAAACACACCATGGCCTGTCTTTCATGCCTGGAGCTGGGCCCGGGATGTTGGACTCCTGTGGGGGGGACCCATGTTGGACGGGGTGGAGTTAAACCACATGGCCCTTGGTACTTATCCCTGGGCTGGACCCGGGATGTTGGACTCCTGTGGGGACCTGTTGGACGGGGGGGGTTACACCACTGGCCCTGTACTTACAAATGCCTGGAGCTGGGCCCGGATGTTGGACTCCTGTGGGGACCCATGTTGGACGGGGCTGGAGTTAACACCACTGGCCCTGTACTTAATGCCCTGGAGTGGGCCCGGGATGTTGGACTCCCTGTGGGGACCATGTTGGACGGGGCGGAGGTTAAACACACACTGGTCCTGTATTACAGCCCTGGAGCTTGGACGGGAAGTTGGGGACTCCTGTGGGGCCCATGTTGGAGGGGACCGGAGTTAACACCACAATGGCCCTGTACTTACATGCCTGGAGCTGTGGACCCGGGATGTTGGACTCCTGTGGGGACCCATGTTGGACGGGGCGGGGACTGGAGTTAAAACACACTGGCCCTGTACTTACATGCCTGGAGCTGGGCCCGGGATGTTGGATCCTGTGGGGACCATGTTGGACGGGGCTGGAGTTAACACACCATGGCCTGTACTTACATGGCCTGGTGCTGTGGGACCCGGGATGTTGGACTCTGTGGGAGGGGACCTGTGACCCTTGGACGGGGACCGGAGTTAACACACCACTGGCCCTGTACTTACACATGCCCACCTGGAGTGGGCCCGGGATGTTGGACTCCATGTGGTGTGGGGACCCATGTTGGACGGGGACCGGAGTTAACACACCACTGGCCCTGTACTTACATGCCTGGAGCTGGGCCCGGGATGTTGGACTCCGGGTTGGGGACCCTGTTTGGAGGGGGGACGGAGTTAACACACCACTGGCCCTGTACTTACATGCCTGAAGCTGGGCCCGGGAAGTTGGACTCCTGTGGGGACCCATGTTGGACGGGGACCGGAGTTAACACACCACTGGTTCTGTACTTACATGCCTGGAGCTGGGCCCGGGAAGTTGGCCTCCTGTGGGGGCCCCATGTTGGGCCCGGGGCCCCAGTTGGGTGGTGGCCCGCCACGGTGCATCATCCCCGACCCGTAGTGAGGCATCTCATACGGCGGCATCTCATCCCTACAACAGACACAGGCATAGCAGCAATATCCGACAGTGAGATGGAGAAATAATAAACACACATAGTGGTCTAAAGTGCTACAGGCGGCCGGATGAACAGATGGACACGGGTAAAGTGTTTAATGGTCTGACAACAGCTAAGGTTATTTTAAGCTGGGTTAATGGGGTCAAATCCCATATTTCACCTGTACGGATGGAGAAAAAATCCAAAAATAACTGAAGATTTAATAGCAGAAAAATATATATTCAGCCTTAAAATTAAAATATCCTGATCTGGTGCCAAGTCATCACACCAGAAAATTCAGGGTTCCCACTTATAACAAGTCATCTCATCGGTATCTGAAAAGTTTACGGATCGTGTATGAATTACTACCAAATTTTCCCCTTTCCTGATTAATGGAACCATCTCAAAAATTAACATGGAATGGTCAACTTCAGATATTTAACGCTGGCTGTCTACCGACTACTCACCAGTCTCGTCTCATGCGTTTTGGGTGTGGCGGACTGATGTCGCGCCGGGGACTGTATGCGCGTTCTCGTCGTCGGTTGTCGTAGTCGCGACCGTACGGGTCTCGCCGCCCGCTGCTGGAGTCTCGACCTCCACGCCAGCCCCGTGACTCATATCTGTTCGACCCTCTGTAATGTCAACATGTCACTTATCAGGTATTGAAACTAACAGGTGTTCAGTTGAAATACAGGTGTATCAGCAGCCTATTTCACGAACATTGCAAAAGTATACTTCTCTAGCAAAGTATACTTTGAGGGAGAAATTTTCAATTTTAGGATAAATTTATTAATTTTTATCATACTGAATGTATTACATTATCACAGCCATTTTGGCTGTGATAAAGTAATAAATTCAGTATAATAATTCTGCATACTTTTAATCGTCAAATATATGCAGTCGTTACTTCTATATGAAATAATGCATTTCAGGAAAAATAAATTATTACTCCTTCAAAGTACACTTTGCTAGAAAAGTATACTTTGCGATGTTGGTGAAATAGGCTACTGGTCCTACTGAAAAGCTGACCAGCCATCAGACTTTCAGAAGGTCCATCTGTATTTCCGAGCTACATACGACCAGCCATGTGACTCGTATCTGATTCTCGGTAAAGTCAACTTGTCTCTCAGCAACATTAGGCCATTTACAGGAAATAAAGGTGGTCCTCCTGAAAATCTGGCCACCAGATTTTCAGAAGGACCATCTGTATTTCCAAGCGGCATATGGTGTTCAACCCTCAATAATTCCAGCACAAAAATATTTACAAAATTCCCTAACATTTGATTGGCCCGTAGCAAGTCTCTGTCCAAAATTTATATCCCAGTAAACTCCCACGCCAAACTACTTTCCGTAACAGTGAGGCGCAGTTAAAATAATTCTTAAGAAAACGGAAAATAAACACATTTTCTTGATGAATTCATTTCAAATGCTGGAATTATAAGGAATGAATGGCCTTTTTGTGGAATTTATCGGGGATATAAACTTGGAAAAGTCGCGGGAATACTGGACGAGGTCTTCCGGCCTTCGTCCAGTATTCCCGCGACTTGTCCAAGTTTATACCCCGATAAATTCCACAAAAGACCATTCATTCCTATAGTAATGTTCAATGTTCGATCCTCTGTAATGTCAACATGTCACTCATAACGGATTGAAACTAACAGGTGTCATGTGGATACAGGTGGTTGTTCTGAAAATCTGACAACCAGATTTTCAAAAGGTCCATCTGTATTTACAAGCGGCATATTATGGCCAGCCCCACGATTGATATCAGTTTGACCCTCTGTAAGGCCATACAAAGTGCTTCCTCTGTCGAGCATTCGCGGGCGGGTAGGTTTTGAGCATGGTTCTGTGAAAAACAAACAAACTGTGTATGCTATTTTACACGATTTACTGTTGAAGTAATATGAAAATTGATTTGGGACTTGTCTAAGTTTTAAATCCGTTCATGAATAGTGTTTTCTTATTAGTTAGCGGCAATTTAAATTTATGTTACAAACTTCCTCAACTCTTTGCACACTGCAAAGGGTTGAGGAAGTTATTAAAATAAATTTGCATTCGGTTTTTTTCAAGGCCTTGTTTGTGTTTACCGGATATGTAAGTAGGTTTTGGCCATCCTGGTGGACGCTTAACAGAGAAAAACAATGGCATGCCCTAAACATCAACATGTCCCTCATCAGGCATGGAGGAAACTAACAGGTGTCCAGTTAAAATACAGGTGGGTATTATGAAAATGCCAGATTTACAGAAGGTCCACCAGAATTTCCAAGATGCCGATGGATGACCATCATGTCGTATGTATTTGACCCTCCATAGCGTCAACATGTCACTCAGCAATATTATGGATTTTCACCGACAGATTTTCATAAGTTCCATAAAAAATTCCAAGCTGCAAATAGCCAGCCATGTGACTCGTAGATGAAGGATCACATGAATTTCGAAGCTGCACATGTTGGTCATTCTAAAATTGGAAACTGCTGTACCAGTGTACATTGTGCTTCATT
Organism: Conchocele bisecta; assembly: GCA_029237695.1. Taxonomy (NCBI): domain Eukaryota; kingdom Metazoa; phylum Mollusca; class Bivalvia; order Lucinida; family Thyasiridae; genus Conchocele; species Conchocele bisecta. The sequence goes on along the minus strand of CM055269.1, from coordinate 29,818,332 downwards.
ACACACCTTATAAATGGACCTCAGAATGAACATTAATTAACAATGAATACCCGATGGTTTTATTAACTTATTTTCAATACATTATCTAGTAAGTGAAGCTATGAAATAAATTCATGAGCAGCTATCAACCTTCGTTGATTGAATGAATACCTTGCATACATTAGTCATGTACAGAAACATGAGAAACACGAGATATACATACACATGTATTGAGGTGAAATTTGTCACTTAACCCTTAGACCGCTACTCACAACAATTGTCGTCTGCTGTTGCTTTTATATCTTAACTTATTTCTCAATAAAAACATGGTTTGACGGCACTTCAGAATCATTTCCAATGGAAATGATTCTGAAGTGCTGTCAAAGCATGTTGTAAATTATTCTAAAGTGCTGTCAAAGCATGTTTTTAATGATAAAACTGGAAAATAGAAAATAAACAGCAGACGACAAAAAATTAAGATAGCAGTGTAAGGGTTAAATTAAATAGTCTTACAAGTAACATGAACAACATTCATTGAGTAAAAAATAACAGAAACATTATGGGTTCAGCAATTGAGGTCACAATGATTGCTCTTTAAAGCTACATGTACATTGTACAAGTAAGCACCCACATGGCTTGGTCATATAACAAGAATTCTGCCACAGAAGCCGTGTCGTGCCTGCCAAAGCATTTGACAGTAACAAGATCATGGGCATGTGCTAAAGTAAGCATCACAAAAACCGTCAGAGAAGTGCATGCTTAGAACACAAAAAAAGGACATGGTTGCAGAAAGTTTTTGACGTAAAAAAATTGCTATGTGTTTCCACTACTATTTGAAGGTCAAAAAGGTCATGGTCATGTTAATGGCAGCAAAAGTGTGTTCCAAATGCCCACATGTATCAAGTGTCCAAATATTGAAGCAATCCATTAAGGAATATTAATGTTATACAATGATGAAGAAAAAAATGTGAAGGTACAAAAGGTCAAGGGGGTTAATGGGGGCATGAGTGTTACAAATGCTCACATGTATCAAGTGTCCAAATATTGAAGCAATCTGTCAAGTAATATTAAAGTTATATCATGATGAAGAAACGTGAAACTGTTTGACGCAAAAGAATGGCCATGTGTTTGCACAAAAATGAACAAGGTCATGTTAATGGTGGCATGAGTGTGTTCCAAATGCTTACATGTATCAAGTTTCCAAACATTGAAGCAATCTATCAAGTAACACTAATGCTATATGATGCTATACGATGATGAAGAAACTTGTACAAACTTTTGGTCATGTAAAATGTTAATGGCGGCAAAAATGTGAAGGTACAAAAGGTCATGGTCATGTTAATGGGGGGCATGAGGGTGTTCCGAATGATCACATGTATCAAGTGTCCAAATATTGAAGCAATCCGATAAGTAATATTAAAATTATACCATGATGAAGAAGCTTGTACAAACTTAATGACGCAAACAAAATGGCTAAGTGTTTCTGTAAAAATGAGAAGATAAAAAAGGTCAAGGTCATGTTAATGACGGCATGAGTGTGTTCCAAATGTTCACATGTATCAAGTGTCCAAATATTGAAGCAATCTGTCAAGTAATATTAAAGTTATACCATGAAAAACATGATAATGAAGCGTGTACAAATTTTTGGACATTTCAGATGACAAAAAAAAAGAGTGAAGCAGGCGCGACAATAAATTAGCATTCTAAGTAACAATCAATTACCTATCATGGTCCCATGAATCCCGCCGTCGGTCATCCCGTTTGTGGTCATAATCGTTTCTCTCCCTGCGAAATTTGTCACGTGCTCTTCGTCTCTCATATTCATCATCACTGTCAGCCATGGTGCTCCTATGAAATATACAGTAAACTTCTCGAAATTAGACATACAGAACACATCTGTGTTTTGGAGGCTATTGAAATACAACATACATGTACGCTCATAGTCTCAATGACCCGAAATGGCTAGAAATTAAAAATTGCATCCATAATGATAGTTGCAGCCTGTAACTCTGTGACCCTCCTGTACTGTACATACCCGAGTTACAGTTCCTCCCATAGCATTCCCCTGCAGAGTGGCGAATCAGATCTGATTCGCACTTTAGATAGTAATTGTGACATTTTTTAAATATCTTTCAATTGAAATCTGTGTTAGAATTAGGAAACTAATATAAACCAATAGTCCTTATTCTCATGGATCCGTGCACCTAAGCACATAAGTTCATATTGTGTGTTATATTCTGATTAATTCCTTAAAATGTATACATCAACATAAAGTTTAAACACTTGACTATGAGTGCATATAAGGAATTCACCAAAATTGTTGTTTATTAAAGTCTTAAGAGTCCCTAGAAATAACCCACCCAAGTCGATTAATTGATCTTGAAACTTCTCATCAGGTTCGTGCCCTACAACTTTCTGCACATTTGATGACATTCCTTGATCACTCGTACAATAAAGTAGTGTTGCTGCCTAGATACATCAAATGTAAATATGGTGAAGTCCAGATTCATCTAGAAATCAACATATATCTCATTGTATGCATCATTTGCGAACAGACCCTCTTCAAATTAAGGAAGTATGTAGAACTAGATGGTCGCGGCCTGCATGTCGTGCCTTGGGGCGAGGCATGGACACTACAAAAAGAGACGGAAAAACTTTAACCAAAAAACTTTAATCGGACGGACGTACGCCAAACTGCCGACTATATCGCGCTTTCTGCAAGCGGGCGCGACAAAAACTTTAACAAAAAACTTTAACCAAAAATTTCAAAGTAATTAGACCTTGACATTGGGCACAGGGGGGTAGAATGAAAATATAGATGATGATAAACACCCATGTGAAGTTTCAAGGTAATGGCCAAATCAGGTGCAGAGATATAGTACATGAAAAAACTTTAACAAAAAAATTCAAAGTAATTTGACCTTGACATTGGGCACAGGGGCCGCACGGGTGGGGGGTAGAATGAAAATATGGATGATGATAAACAGGCATGTGAAGGTTCAAGGTAATGGGCAAAGTAGGTGCATAGATATAATACATGAAAAAACTTTAACCAAAAACTTCAAAGTAATTTGACCTTGACAGTGGGCACAGGGGCCGCACGGGTGGGGGGTAGAATGAAAATATGGATGATGATAAACACCCATGTGAAGTTTCAAGGTAATACGCAAAGCAGTTGCAGAGATATAGTATAACGAAATAATTTAACCAAAAACTTTAACCAACAACTTTAAAGTAATTTGACCTTGACATTGGGCACAGGGGCCGCACGGGAGCAGGGTAGAATGAAAATATAGATGATGATAAACACCCATGTGATGTTTGAAGGTAATGGGCAAAGCAGTTGCAGAGATATAGTATAACGAAACAAACTTTAACCAAAAACTTTAACCAAAGAACTCAACCAAAAACTTTAACCAAAAAACTTAACCAAATAACTTAACCAAAAACTTTAACCGGACACACGTACGTACGTACGTACACACGTACGTACGTACGTACGTACGTCCTACGTACGTATGCCAAAGTGCCGACTATATCGCGCTTTCCGCAAGCGGGCGCGACAAAAACTTTAACCAAAATCTTCAAAGTAATTTGACCTTGACATTGGGCACAGGGGCCGCACGGAAGGGGGTAGAATGAAAATATAGATGATGATAAACACCCATGTGAAGTTTCAAGGTAATGGGCAAAGCAGTTGCAGAGGTATAGTACAACGAAAAACTTTAACCAAAAAACTTAACCAAAAACTTCAAAGTAATTTGACCTTGACATTGGGCACAGGGGCCGCACGGGAGCAGGGTAGAATGAAAATATAGATGATGATAAACACCCATGTGATGTTTCAAGGTAATGGGCAAAGCAGTTGCAGAGATATAGTATAACGAAAAACTTTAACCAAAAAAACTTTAACAAAAAAACTTAACCAAAAACTTTAACCAAAAAACTTAACCAAAAACTTCAAAGTAATTTGACCTTGACATTGGGCACAGGGGCCGCACGGAAAGTGGTAGAATGAAAAATATAGAAATGATGATAAACACCCATGTGAAGTTTCAAGGTAATGGGCAAAGCAGTTGCAAAGGTATAGTACAACGAAAAACTTTAACCAAAAAACTTAACCAAAAACTTCAAAGTAATTTGACCTTGACATTGGGCACAGGGGCCGCACGGGAGCAGGGTAGAATGAAAATATAGATGATGATAAACACCCATGTGATGTTTCAAGGTAATGGGCAAAGCAGTTGCAGAGATATAGTATAACGAAAAACTTCAACCAAAAAACTTTAACCAAAAAACTTAACCAAAAACTTTAACCAAAAAACTTAACCAAAAACATCAAAGTAATTTGACCTTGACATTGGGCACAGGGGCCGCACGGGAGTGGGGTAGAATGAAACTACAGATGATGATAAACACCCATGTGAAGTTTCAAGGTAATGGGCAAAGCAGTTGCAGAGATATAGTATAACGAAAAACTTTAACCAAAAATTTAACAAAAAAACTTAACCAAAAAACTTAACCAAAAACTTTAACCAAAAAACTTAACCAAAAACTTCAAAGTAATTTGACCTTGACATTGGGCACAGGGGCGGCACGGGAGGGGGGTAGAATGAAAATATAGATGATGATAAACACCCATGTGAAGTTTCAAGGTAATGGGCAAAGCAGTTGCAGAGATATAGTATAACGAAAAACATTAACCAAAAAACTTTAACCAAAAAACTTAACCAAAAACTTTAACCAAAAAACTTAACCAAAAACTTCAAAGTAATTTGACCTTGACATTGGGCACAGGGGCCGCACGGGAGGGGGGTAGAATGAAAATATAGATGATGATAAACACCCATGTGAAGTTTCAAGGTAATGGGCAAAGCAGTTGCAGAGATATAGTATAACGAAAAACTTTAACCAAAGAACTCAACCAAAAAACTTAACCAAATAACTTAACCAAAAATTTAACTTAACCCGTACGTTTACCGGTACGTACACGTAGTACGTACGTACGTACGACACGTACCAAAGTGCCGACGTATCGCGCTCCGCAAGGGGGCGGACAAAAACTTTACCAAAAATATTCAAAGAATGACTTGACATCACAGGGGCCGCCAAGGAAGTAGAACCGAAAATATAGATATGATAAACACCCTTTGAAGTTTCAAGTAATTTGGGCCAAAGCAGTTGCAGAGGTATAGGGTCGAAAAACGACCAAAAAACTTAACCAAAATCTTCAAAGTAATTTGACCTTGACATTGGGCACAGGGGCCGCACGGAAGCGGGGTAGAATGAAAATATAGATGATGATAAACACCCATGTGAATGTTTCAAGGTAATGGGCAAAGCAGTTGCAGAGTATAGTATACGAAAACTTTAACCAAAAAACTTAACCAAAAACTTTAACCAAAAACTTTAACCAAAAAACTTAACCAAAAACTTCAAAGTAATTTGACCTTATTGGGCAAAGGGGCCGCACAGAAGGGGGTGAAATGTTAGATTGATGGCACCCATGTGAAGTTTCAAGGTAAGCAGCGAGCGAGTATAGTACGAACTAACCAAAAAACTTAACCAAAAACTCAGTATTTGACCTGACATTGGGCTGGGGCCGCAGGGAGCAGGGCAAATGATAGATGATTTGAAACCATGTGAATTTCAAGGTAATGGGCAAAGCAGTTGCAGAGATATAGTATAACGAAAAAATTTAACCAAAAAACTTTAACCAAAAACTTAACCAAAAAACTTTAACCAAAAACTTCAAAGTAATTTGACCTTGACATTGGGACGGGGCCGCCACGGAAGGGGGAATGAAAACATAGATAATGATACCAGTGAAGTTCACTAATTGGGCAGCAGCCGCACAGTATAAGTACGAACTTTAACCAAAACTTAACCACTAGTATTTGACCTGACATTGGGCACAAAGGGGCCCGGGAGCATAGAATGAAAATAAGTGATTTAAACACTGTGAATGGTTTCAAGGTAATGGCAAAGCAGTTGCAGAGGATATAGTAAAACGAAAAACTTTAAACCAAAAAAATTTAACCAAAAAACTTAACAAAAACTTTAACCAAAAAACTTAACCAAAAACTTCAAAGTAATTTGACCTTGACATTGGGCACAGGGGCCGCACGGAGCTGGGCAGAATGAAACTACAGATGATGATAAACACCCATGTGAATGTTTCAAGTAATGGGCAAAGCAGTTGCAGAGATATAGTATAACGAAAAACTTTAACCAAAAAACATAACCAAAAAACTTTAACCAAAAAACTTAACCAAAAACTTCAAAGAATTTGAACCTTGAAAAAACATTGGGCACAAGGGGCCGCACGGGAGGGGGGGTTACAAGTATAGATATTGATAAACACCCATGTTGAAGTTTCAGGCATGGGCCAAAGCATTTGCAGAAGATATAGTATAGATTAACCAAAAAAGAAAACCTTAACCAAAAACTTTAACCAAAACTTAACCACTTCAGTAATGACCTTGATAGGGCAAAGGGCGACCCGGGAGATGTAGAATGAAATTTACAGGATGATATGAAGTTTTCAAGGTAAATTGCAGCATTGCAGAGGATATAGATACGAAAAATAACCACTTAACAAAAACTTTAAAAAAACTTTAACCAAAAAACTTAACCAAAAACTTCAAAGTAATTTGACTTGACATTGGGCAGGGGCGGGCACGGGACAGGGGCCAATGATAGATGATAAAAACACCCAGTGAGGTAAGGGCAAAGAGTGCAGAGTATAGATAACAAAAAATTTAACCAAAAACTTTAACCAAAAACTTTAACCAAAAAACTTAACCAAAATTCATAATTTGACCTTGACATGGGCACAGGGGCCGCACGGGAGCGAATGAAAATATAGTGTGACACACCCATGATGTTTCAAGGTAATGGGCAAAGCAGTTGCAGAGATATAGTATAACGAAAACTTTAACCAAAGAACTCAACCAAAAAACTTACCAAATAAAAATTAACCAAAAACTTTAACCGGACCCGTAAAAAACTTACAACGTACACACGTACTTGTACGTAATTTACGTCCACGTAGTTAGCCAGTGCCGCATCGCGCTTTCCGCAACGCGGGACAAAAACTTTAACATCTTCAAAGTAATTTGACCTTGACCATTGCACAGGGGCCGCAGGAAGTGGGGTAGAATGAAAATACAGATGATGATAAACACCCATGTGAAGTTTCAAGATAATGGGCAAAGCAGTTAGCAGAGGTATAGTATAACGAAAAACTTTAACCAAAAAACTTAACCAAAAATTCAAAGTAATTTGAACCTTGAAAAAACATTGGGCAACAGGGGCCGGGCGGGTCAGAAATGATAGATGATGATAAACACCCATGTGATGTTTCAAGGTAATGGGCAGCTTGAGAGATAGTAACGAAAAAACTTTAACCAAAAAACAACCAAAAACTTTAACCAAAAACTTTACCGGGAGGGGGGTTAACCAAAAACTTCAGTAATGAACCTTCATGGGCAACAGCACAGAAGTAATGATAGATGATGAAACACCCATGTGAAGTTTAAGGTAAATGGGCAAAGCATTGCAGAGGTATAGTAACGAAAAATTTAACCAAAAAACTTAACCAAAAACAAAGTAATTTGGACCTTAATGGGCACAGGGGCCGCACGGGAAAGCAGTTGCAGAAGAAAATATAGATGATGTAACAGTGATGTTTTCAAGGTTAATGGGCAAAGCTTGAGAGATAGTATAACGAAAACTTTAACCAAAAAACAAATTTAACTTTAACCAAAAAACTTAACCAAAACTTCAAAGTAATTTGACCTTGACATTGGGCACAGGGGGGCCGGAGGGGGCACCGATGAAAATATAGTGATGATAAACACCCAATGAAAGTTTCAAGGTATGGGCAAAGCATGCGAGTATAGTAACAAAAACGAAAAATTTAACCATTAACCAAACACAAATATGACCTTGACATTGGGCACAGGGGCCGCACGTTTAGCAAGGTAAATGAAAATATCATGGATACCCATGTGTTGTTTCAAGTAATGCAGCATTGCAGAGTATAGTATAACGAAAAACTAACCAAAATTTAACCAAAAAACTTAACCAAAAACTTTAACCAAAAAACTTTAACCAAAAACATCAAAGTTGAACCTTGACATTGGGCACAGGGGCCCGGGAAATGTAATTTGAAACTTCAGATGTCATTGGGCACCCATGGAAGTTTCACGGGATGCAAAGATTGGGCAGATGAAAATCACTAAAAAAAAGTTAACCAACCAAAAAACTTAACCAAAAACTCAAAGTATGACCTTGACATTGGGCACAGGGGCCGCACCCGGGATGTAGATGTACTATAAGGTTATGGGAAAAAAACCCATGTAAGTTTCAAGGTAATGGGCAAAGCAGTTGCAGAGATATAGTATAACGAACATTAAAAAACCAAAAAACTTTAACCAAAATTAACCAAAAACTTTAACCAAAAAACTTTAACCAAAAACTTCAAAGAATTTGACCTTGACATTGGGCACTGGCCGCAGGGAAATGGGGTAGAATTTGAAACACGATGATGAATAAACACCCATGTGAACAGGTAATGGGCAAAGCAGTTGCAGAGATATAGTATAACGAAAATTTAACCAAAAAACTTAACCAAAAACTTAACCAAAAACTTTAACCAAAAAACTAACCACTCAAAGTATGACTTGACATGGGCAGGGCCGCACGGACAGGGCAAACGAATGACCCATAGATGATGTAAAACACCCAGGTGATGTTTCAATAATGGGCAAAGCAGTTGCAGAGATATAGTAACAAAAAACTTTAACCAAAAAAATTTAACCACTAACGAAAAAACAATTAAATTCCAAATATTGAAACCTTGACATGGGCACAGGGGCCGCACGGGAGGGGGTAGAATGAAAATATACCATGAACTTTACCACCCGTTTAAGTTTCCAGGTTAATGGGCAGCAGTTGCAGATATAGTACGAAAAACTTTACGAACTCAACCAAAAAATTAACAAATAACTTAACCAAAAACTACGACACGTACGTACGTACTACGACGTACGTACACGTCGATACATACGTACGTCCTATGTACGTATGCCAAAGTGCCGACATGTTTGGGCGAAAACATATCGCGCTTTCGAACAAAGCGTTTGCGCGACAAAAAACTTTAACCAAAACCATTCTTCACGTAATTTGACCCTTGACATTGCTTCAGCCGCAAAAACGAGTTGGGGGTAGAATGAAATATATAGATGATTTGAATCAAACAGTTGGTGAAGAAAAATTCAAGGTAATTGGGCAAAGCAAGTTGGGCAGAGTATTTAGTAAACACAACGAAAAACTTTAACCAAAAAAACTTAACCAAAAACTTCAAAGTAATTTGATTGACCTTGACATTGGGTCACAAGGGCGCACGAAGCATGGTAGAATGATTAGGGTAGATGAGATGTGATAAACACCCATGTGATTTGGTGTTCAAGGTATGCAAATTGCATTGCAGGGGTAGATATAGTATACGAACTAAGCCACTTAACGAAAAACTTTAACCAAAAAACTTAACCAAAAAACTTTAACCAATTAAAAACTTCAAAGTAATTTGACCTTGACATTCAGGGCACAGGCATGCCGCACGGGAGCAGGGTAGATGCCAAAATATAGTATTTGATTGATACATGAAATACCCGATGATGATCCCAGTAAGTTTCAAGGTAATGGGCAAAGCAGTTGCAGAGATATAGTATAAGAACCCAAAAACTTTAACCAAAAACTTAACCAAAAACTTAACCAAAAACTTTACCTTGAAAAAACTTAACCAAAAACATTCAAAGTAAGGTTTGCCTTCGACATTGGGCAAAAAATTACACTTGCCGCACAGAGGGGCGGCAGAAGGGGGTAGAATGAAAATATAGATGATGATAAACACATTGGTGAAGTTTCAAGGTTAATGGGCATGAGCAAGTTGCAGAGGTATAGTAACGAAAAACTTAACCAAAAAACTTAACCAACTTAACAAAAATTCAAAGTAATTTGACCTTGACATTGGGCACAGGGGCCGCACGGGAGCAGGGCAGAATGAATATGATAGATGATGAATAATGGGCAGCCCATTGTGATGTTTCAAGGTAATAATTGTCAAAGGGGCCGCAGTTGCAGATGATAGGTATAGATTCGAAAAACTTTAACAAAAAAACTTTAACCAAAAAACTTTAACCAAAAACTTTAACCTTACTTAACCAAAAACTCAAAGTAATTTGACCTTGACATTGGGCACAGGGGCCGCACGGAAGGGGGTAGAATGAAAATATAGATGATGATAAACACCCGTGTGAAGTTTCAAGGTAACGGGCAAAGCAGTTGCAGAGGTAGGTGCAAAGTAGGTGCATAGATATAATACATGAAAAAACTTTAACCAAAAACTTCAAAGTAATTTGACCTTGACATTGGGCACAGGGGCCGCACGGGAGCAGGGTAGAATGAAAATATAGATGATGATAAACACCCATGTGATGTTTCAAGGTAATGGGCAAAGCAGTTGCAGAGATATAGGATAACGAAAAACTTTAACCAAAAAACTTTAACCAAAAAACTTAACCAAAAACTTTAACCAAAAAACTTAACCAAAAACATCAAAGTAATTTGACCTTGACATTGGGCACAGGGGCCGCACGGGAGTGGGGTAGAATGAAACTACAGATGATGATAAACACTCATGTGAAGTTTCAAATAAGGGCCTTGCGGTAAACGAAAAACTTTAACCAAAAAAAAAACTTAACCAAAAACTTTAAACCAAAAACCAAAAATTCAAAGTAATTTGACCTTGACATTGGGCACAGCCACTGAAGTTTCAGGTATGCAAAGCAGTTGCAGAGATAGTATAACGAAAAACTTTAACCAAAAAACTTAACCACTTAACCAAAAAACTTACCACTTCAAAGTAATTTGACCTTGACATTGGGGCACAGGGCCGCACGGGAGGGGGGTAGAATGAAAATATAGATGATGATAAACACATTGAAGTTTCAATATGCAAAGCAGTTGCAGAGATATAGTATAACGAAAAACATTAACCAAAAAACTTTAACCAAAAAACTTAACCAAAAACTTTAACCAAAAAACTTAACCAAAAACTTCTAAGTAATTTGACCTTGACATTGGGCACAGGGGCCGCACGGGAGTGGGGTAGAATGAAACTACAGATGATGATAAACACCCATGTGAAGTTTCAAGGTAATGGGCAAAGCAGTTGCAGAGATATAGTATAACGATAAAATTTAACCAAAAAACTTAACCAAAAAACTTAACCAAAAACTTTAACCAAAAAACTTAACCAAAAACTTCAAAGTAATTTGACCTTGACATTGGGCACAGGGGCCGCACGGGAGGGGGGTAGAATGAAAATATAGATGATGATAAACACCCATGTGAAGTTTCAAGGTAATGGGCAAAGCAGTTGCAGAGATATAGTATAACGAAAAACTTTAACCAAAGAACTCAACCAAAAAACTTAACCAAATAACTTAACCAAAAACTTTAACCGGACACACGTACGTACGTACGTACACACGTACGTACGTACGTACGTACGTCCTACGTACGTATGCCAAAGTGCCGACTATATCGCGCTTTCCGCAAGCGGGCGCGACAAAAACTTTAACCAAAATCTTCAAAGTAATTTGACCTTGACATTGGGCACAGGGGCCGCACGGAAGGGGGTAGAATGAAAATATAGATGATGATAAACACCCATGTGAAGTTTCAAGGTAATGGGCAAAGCAGTTGCAGAGGTATAGTACAACGAAAAACTTTAACCAAAAAAAAACTTAACCAAAAACTTCAAAGTAATTTGACCTTGACATTGGGCACAGGGGCCGCACGGGAGCAGGGTAGAATGAAAATATAGATGATGATAAACACCTATGTGATGTTTCAAGGTAATGGGCAAAGCAGTTGCAGAGATATAGTATAACGAAAAACTTTAACCAAAAAACTTAACCAAAAAACGTAACAACCAAAAACTTTAACCGGACACACGTACGTACTATATCGCGCTTTCCGCAAGCGGGCGCGAAAAAAATCACAAAATAGGTGGTAAATTACAATGGTATGTAACTGTAACTTATAAAACATTGGGAAACAACTTAAAATACTTTTTTAAGATCATTTTCAATTAACACTATTCTTGGAATATGCTTATTCACTTGTTTAGTAGGGCACGAATCAATGAGAAGGCACGAATCCACGAGAATTGGGGCTACTTCTAAAGTAGTTTTTATCCTGTTTTGGCACTGCAAGTTGCAGAATATACGGGGAATAAAATTTGGTCTACTTAGAAACTACCCAGCAAAGAGTACAGACGTCGGATCTAGGTAGGATCCAGGTCGCGACGTCGGCGACTCAAATCCAACATCAGCCCGACGTCGTTCGTACTGACGTTGTTTGCTAGTCATAGTTCACCACGACACAAACACAACGTCGGGTTGACGTCGGAGTCACGACGTCGGATCAACGTCCGTTTCCGATGTCGAATAGACGTCTGGTCCAGGTCGTAATTGGTATACACTAAAAGGTGACTCACTGTAAGCAGATCTATCTCTACGTTAGCCTATAGATACGCCAATGGAAGAGTATCTGATCTGATTTCCACACCAACTTAATTCAGTTTAACCTTTATTTGCGACATGTTTAGGCCTATGTAATTAATCATTTTATATCCTAGACGATTAATTTTGCGTATGTATTTAGGTTGGGCTGGGCGTACGTGCAATTTCATTAACATCGCAGAATTCTAGGTCAAGATTATCGTGCGCACGCGGAGTGTTGACAACTGGCATGCTTTATTAGCGTCCGTGTCAAATGCCACTGGACCTGGTTCCCGCGATACTGCATAGAGGTAGCCACAGGTACAGTAATACGCTGGTAAACAGCCGACCCGACTCATTCGGAACTATCTCGGATCTTTTCGCCAAAGCGGAGGTCTGGTTATGCTATAACCCTCGAGGTGCTCCAATTGTCTTTAGGTTATCCCGCCATTTCCGTTTTTCTCTTTGTGATTTTAATTTGAAATTGGGGAAAGATCGACGTAATTAATCTTGAAGAAATCAACTTTCTTATGCAAGTATATTGATGCATGCGTGTCAGCTAACATGTTTTCAATAACATTTTTAATACAAAAATGCACGACAACGCCGTGATCAGTTGATTCACGTTTCAATTTGTGAAACTATTTCGCACTTCGCACATTCCCGTTTATGTGTTGTTAATATATTGTCGCTATTTTATTCACCATTTGCAAACTGGTCATGTGGTCTGGGGTTTTGTTTCCATATCATCCAATCCTTATAAAACTTCGCTCCACTCAGACTCAAGCATTTTGATTGGGTAATTGTGTCATTTGACGGTCCTCTGCAAAAATACACTTTTCAAGTGTCCCATTCCTAATTAAAATATTATTTCTTAATTTTCTTTAGTAATAGAATGTAGAATAGTGCCTAGAAGAAGTACACAATGGTTATTTGAAAATGAACATTTCCTTTCCAGATCCAGAGTGAAACTGCAGATCAAGTAATCAATGCAAAATAAAGTTTTCTAGACGATAAAAAATGACATTGAATTGTTGTCTGATCCAGACGTTGAACTGAGGTCAGAACCAGACGTTGGATAAAGGTCGTTTTCTGAAGTCAGATAGACGTTGGATTATATTTGAAAATGAAAGTTTTTTAGAAGTCGGAATTCGACGTTGAAATGACGTCAGAATTAGACATCTATCCAACGTCGGATTCTGACGTCCGTTCGACGTCCGTCCGTTTCCGACGTCCGTTTAACGTCGGATTCGGACGTGTAAAAAACTTTCATTTTCGAACATAATCCGACGTCGTGTGCCCACTAGGTAGGGTCCAACAAAAATATTTCACGTGAGTCTTAGCTGGTACTGATTGGGTCTCTGTGTACGTGTATAACTCTGATACGTACGGTACGGTCACAGAGTTACGGGCTGCAACTAGCAAATAGATAGGTCCGAAATGTCCATGGTCCGAAACATATATAATCCACCCAACAATCAAGTCTGACTTTCGGAAGATAAAACACATTCAACGTGTTAATTAACTTAAGTTGTAAATCTCAATGTAGAAAGATGATTCCCACTAAATAAAAGCATTGGCATAATATACTTAAATAACGTAAAAGAACAATAAGGGTTTTGATTTTGTAGAAAACAAAGCACTCGCCCTTTGCAAACACGCCGGAAATCACAAAATGCGCCCTCTGGGTGGGTATCCCTAAAGCGCGCATTGTAGCATAAAATCGTGAATTGGCACAAAAAGATATAGCAGCGATTCTATATTTTATGTACATCTGTAGCCTATTTCATCAACATTGCAAAGTATACTTTTCTAGCAAAGTATACTTTGAGGGAGAAATTTTCAATTTTAGGATAAATTTATTAATTTTTATTATACTGAATTTATTACATTATCACAGCCATTTTGGCTGTGATAATGTAATAAATTCAGTATAATAATTCTGTTTACTTTTAATCATCAAATATATGCAGTGGTTCGTTCTATATGACATAATGCATTTCGGAAAAAATAAATGATTACTCCCTCAAAGTATACTTTGCTAGAAAAGTATACTTTGCAATGTTGGTGAAATCGGCTACTGGTGTCCCGTGTAATTTACTGACAAATCACAAAATTTATAAGGAATTTTTTTTTTCAGTAAAGAAACTATGTATAATACCAATCCATTAAGAAAACAATATTTACAATTCTTGTTATGTGTGTTTAGTTATTATTTTCTGTTGTTGGCATACGTGTGGTGCACCAAATGGACATGTCCCGGTCATCAATCAGCACAGTTTACAAGCCCGTAATTCTCAAATCTTATCCATTTGTACTTTACTATACATTGCATCTGAATTAAAAGAGTTTAACATTTACATTAAACTTATTCTGCAATAAATTTGCCTTTTGTTGTGAAAAATACTGACGTTAATGTATCTGTCCCGAGAAATCGAATCATTACCGTTACGCTGAACAAAAAAATGTAAAATCAGAGTAACCTCCCTTTCCTACTCTCAGTTACTAATGCAATGAACACTGTTTATAAGTAAACACGGTGGTAACACAACTTAAGTCATTGCCGAGAACGAGGCCGGTCTGTATTCATAATTTTAAGGTTACACATTTCATGCATCATTACCGTTCGGGGTTTATAAACGTCCATATTTATGTAGGTCGACTGAAACCAAAATTGGTGGATAGACACACTTGCAACGTTGTATTTGCATATTCTACATTCATGATGCGTTGTATACAGAGGGGTGAAAAACGGGAGTTTTTAAAGAAAAATCATTACCGTTACGGTCATTTCCGTTACGAAATTGTGTAACGGTAATGACGATCGTGTAACGGCAATGATAAATTACCATACTAACCAGTCAGTTCATGCGTCAATTAGATATAAACCATGTCCCATCAGTTGTCAGTCAGCAATGGCACATTTATTCAGACCTACAACATTTATATATCAGGATTTAATTAGTAAAAGCTCTGGAACAACAAAAAACAGACACAGCTTCGAGGAGTGTGGGTTTCTATTGGCAATCACATTAAAAGTAAACATTAACTTGAAGTTATATTGTACAGCATAATCAAAGTATAAATATGTTTGTTATATATGCTGTATTAGTATTTTAAATAAATGGAGAGTCATTACCGTTACGTTTTGTCATTACCGTTACATAAATCATTTCCGTTATGCCCATATTTTTGGAGGCTGTGCTATTAATTAAATGTAGCTTTATAACTATGTTTGGTGCATGTGGTAAAACACGACATTCTGTTACATGTCAAGCTATTTTGTTTTGTTTAACTTTACTGATTCGTATTAAATTCATGTTGTTGGTTTACCATAAATGAGAAATTCCACGACTTGCTACAAAATTGCTCTGTTTCAAACTAATACAATTAGCTTACCATATTATTGACACTTGTCTTAATAGATGCCCCTTCAGTTTTATGTTTTATGCCGTTGAAAAGAAAAAAGTGCAAATGTAAAGCTATATCTACGTCATGTAAATTTGAGTAACGGAAATGACATTTCTGAGACCCCTGGTCCTCTGAAGTGGAAATAAAATATATAAAATGACGAGAACAATTGGCTATACTATTATAAATGTAACACCTGGACTGTCGTCCAATGGCATAAACACAGTTTAATGAATTATTGGTTCTACCTCGAAACTAGAAAAACGGCACCAAGATGTACATAAAATATAGAATCACTGATTATAGAAAGTTAGAACGACGCAAACCAACTATGAACTTAAAAAATCGTAGCGCTAACTACAATGAAAACAGCCAGCTGTTCACAATAAGAGGCGTCTATCAAAGTAGATCTTTATGATGTATAGGCACCACGTTAATATGTGCCATGTTAGTTCGAAGTAGGCAACCACCCGGTAATCGACGGTACGGTTTTCGTTTCAAGAGCAGTTTTAACTATTTTGAAAGACTGAAATACGCATAGTATTTATAACGTAAATTATTATTTACATCATAGAAGAAAAATAATGTCCCCATTTATGTTCTAAATATGTTTTTTGTCATTGAATTGTGGACTGCTTAAATGCACGAAAAACCAGGTAGACCGGTATATTCGTTATTTTTTTAAATACTAATGCAATATTACATAATAAAAGTCTAGAAAATTCAAAGGTGTGGAGAAATGTATAATTTTCATAAATCCAAGATGGCCACCAAAATATACTGTTTGTCAATCTCTGATCCTATACATGTACGATTTCTTGTTGATTTAAACTTTAAAATATTGCTTTACAAAGACAAGGAATGTACTCCAATATGTTTCTAGTTTTGTTCCATGTGCCAATCATTTGTATACCTCCAAATTGGCTACGAATTGTTTTAAATAATGAAATATAGACAAATAAAGTGTACATCTTTACAGTGTGATTATGGTATATCATTTCTCGGTACAATTATTGCGAACAGTTTAGACCATTATGAAACTGTTTGAGAGTGTAAAATAACCTGTATGTTTGCCTGTTTTGCCTTAGAGCTAATAGCTTTGGTACATCAATAAGTTAGACTAATAAAAAAAATTGTAAAAAAAACAAGTAGTATGTTATTAGCTACATCTAGTGATCGTCATGGTAATTACACATTTCATATCTTCAGACTGTCTTTCCAGAATCCACTGGTGAGACGTGGAACAGGGTACGCCTTTACATTGCTCACATGCCAGGGAACAGTCAGGTCCATGTTTTATACAGCTGCACCGCTGTGTGCTGCAGTCGGTCGTGCAATTACAGTTGGTAGCTTTTAGTAGATGAACAGGTGCAGGTTTCATGTCTGTGTGGACAGGATGCAATCTGCTGTCACTGATTTTCCATCCATAATTATCTGCCACACCATTCCACTGTCGCATTTGCTGGTAAACACGCTGGCTATGGTACTTAGCTGTCGATGATGTGGGTAGTAAGCTTCGTGGCTGTACATATGTTGTGCCAGTTGACACCTTCTTAATCTGACAGAAACGATGATACCGTTGTACGTCAAGTATTTCGCCCGGTTTGCCATTATACAAACAGACGATTGTATTTTCTCCAGCCACCTCAATTAATTATTCCGGCGTGGCTCCCGGAGTCCTATAGACTACAGGCCGAAATGTTCTCTGCACACCAGCTACTTCTCGGCAACTGGTTTACCAATGGCATGCTAAACACTCGTGTTGTTCTGTCGCATCCCAATGTGGCATGGACAAAGTGAAGGTTTTCACAGACTAACACAAATAATTTTCTTATCAAACAGACCACGTCCTTGGTGAAATTTGCTGGGACAGTAGATTCCGGTCTGGCCAGTTTCCCATGTGTAACATCTTCAGTGGAATGGTCACTTTCGTAACCATCACATACAAAGACTGTGTATATACTGGTTGTAGTTCTATGAAACATTGTGAATATAGCGGTTGAAATTGTGTCTTATGTCTCTCCACTATTCCATGGAATTCCGTGTAGGAAGGCACCGCGATCTATGACATACTGGACATCTGATAGTGGGAAAGGCTTTTACAAACTGTTAGAAGGAAGTTGGTTCCACAAAGCATCTGCTACGCTTGGCTTGTTGGCTGCAAGAAGTATGTTTGTCATTTGAAAGAGTGATGGCGTGTAACTGCACAGTTTATAGGCGAAAACCTCTTGCAAATCCCCACAGTACATCATATCAGCTGTAAATAGACGTTGAAACAGCAGTTGTATATCAATGGCAATAGTCTCATTTCCTGAACAAACAGACGAATTTGATTCTAATGTCACTACATGTACCTGATATTATTTCGTTAACACGTACACTTTTAACCCAAAATTACTGTCTGTAACGTAGTGCGACTTACAGCCAGAACGCACAAAGGTTCTTTTTCGTTCAAATCTTCCTGCGCCCTAGGCAGAGGGACTTATGCATTTAAGAATCAATCGAGCTGCTACCCGCCAGCTGGGACGAAGGATGTATGGTCCCTGCCGCGAGTTACAATGAAAAACGGCATTTATGTGCGTGCACCATACGTAGTTTAGGGGCGTACGCATGATCAGGTTCCCCGTGTGAAGCCGTGTGTACGATTACAGCGCTCAAGAGCAGAGAACCAACACATTTGGATCTTGTAAACGTCCTCTCTATTGGTGAAATACATATTAATTATCCAATAGAAGTACTTGTTTCAAACATGTTAATTTGCGGGAAAAGTTTAAGACAAAATGTTGGCAGAAAAAGCTTTAGAATTAATTCGGGAACTTCAACGTTCTATTGATGGGTCTCTACCACCGTATAACGTATGTGAAAACTAGTTTATGCTTTGCTGATCATTGGTTTCAATATTAGTTTACATGGGTAGCAGTTACTTCGGCCCAAGTCAATTCGGCCTAATTAATTTCGGACCTTATTCATGACACCAGCTATGCCTATATTTGCAACGGTAACTCTTACAATCTACTCCCGTACGTCCGTAGCCAGAGTTACGATTCAACTCGGGATTCCTCGGCAGATCTGATAGTGATGGCCACTAATCAGACAAAACCAATTTCCCAAACTTGGACAATGATATTACTGATTAGTATGCCTTGCATAAATTCATGTAAACATGTAAACTACCACAACATTAGCTGCATGTATTCCGCTTTATAGGCAATAGGTTGCACTATATCGCTACACCGTGTTCAACGGTAAAACATTACATAATAACATTTCCATTTTAGAAAAAACTTGCAGGGTGTTGATGTTTATACTTCGCTATATTGTTATTGAGAGACAGTTCTACAAAAATATTACCATAAACTTGCCTAATAAAGAATGCCTTAGCAAAATTCTTAGGTCACTCCACGAAGTAGAATGTAAACAAAGAACGCTTCAAACACACATTTGGAAAGACTATACTCTGTCATATAATGTAGTGTACAGGGATCCTCCAGATTATCTGACAAAAATGTATTCTCAACATGAAATCATAATTTTATCGCTTGTAAACCGGTGTAAACAGCATTGTGTAGTCCTGCGGAAAAAACAATCACCATTCGCTTCTTGGAAAACAACGTATTTATAGAATTTATTTTATTTATAGAACAACTCAGAAATTACGTAATGGGCACATTCGATTACAAGCCCCCGCAAGACTTTTGATGTTGTAAACAACTTGTGGACAGAGTTGAGGAATATTTTCAGCAAATATTACTAAAATGTTTACCTTGGCAATATATTCTTCACACTGGCATGGAAACAGCAAGCACCTGCATGACTTAGATGTATTTGATGCAAATTCTGATCAAACGAATGCTCTTAATTAACAGGTATTTTCATTTGTCCGATAAACTGATTGTCCGGATAATTCGTATGACCCCTGTAATGACATGTAATTAGAGTTATGTACTCGGAACTACCACACCATGAGCATGTTTTACATCATTACAAATGTCTTTGTTTATAGCATACTATTTAATGCACGTAACATCTCTCTTTCTATCAATACTCAGTTTTTTATCTATAATATATAGCGTTAGTGCGTACGTACGTTTGTATGTATGTACATTAGTAACACCTTACATTTTTCAAAAACTCCTGAACTTCTTCATCGATTTTGATATTAATTGGCCACAAGGGTAGGGATGGTGCTTTCTTTTGCATATGACCCACATCCGACTGTCCAAGGTCAAGGTCACTGAGGACTTATGTTCGCCTTGTTTGTAAGGCAAATTTGTAACAAAAAAAGGTTAATGTTTTTTTTCTTCTTTTTTTAGCTCACCTGAGCGAAGCTCAAGCTCATGTGAGCTATTGTTACCGCAATGTGTCTGTCGTCGTCCGTGAACATTTTCAAACGTCTTCTCCTCAGTAACCATTGGGCCTATAGTCACCAAACTTCATAGTCATGGTCCTTAGGTGGGGGGATTACAAAATTGTTGATATGACGTCATCACGTAATCCAAGATGGCCGCCGTCTAAAAATAGCACAAATTCTTCAAAAATCTTCTTCTCAAGAACCGCCAACCGGATTTCGACAAAACTTGGTAGGAATGATCGATGTACAATGCTCTTTCAAATTTGTTAAAATGGTGACCCTGGGGTCAAAAATGGGTGTGGCCCGTGGGGTCAAATTTTATTTTTGACCGAATATGGTCATGTCATATATCATATCTGGCGAAATCGGATGGTTATGTCATCCAAGATGGCCGCCGAAAGGTCAAAAGGTCGTTCTTTTATTAGAGATTTCAAAATTCTTCTTCACATGAACCACTTGGCCCATGGTAGCAAAACTTAAATTATGGTCCATGGGTGAAGCCTTTTCAGATTTGTTAAAATGGAGGTCATCGCTAATCCAAGATGGCCGCTATCTAAAAATAGCATAAATTCTTAAAAAATCTTCTTCTCATGAACCGCTGGCCGGATTTCGCCGAAACTTGGTAGGAATGATCGATGTACAATGCTCTTTCAAAGTTGTGAAAATGGTGACCCCGCGGTCAAAAATGGGCATGGCCTGTGGGGTCAAATTGGTGCTCATGTCGTATATCAAATTGAAGGTATCGATGAGGCGATTGCTCTGGTGCATTACCTGGTGCCATGATGGCCGCCAAAAGGTCCATTTATTCAAGATTTTGAACATCTTTTTCTCAGGAACCACATGGCCGATGCTGGCCAAACTTCATAGTAAGTTAAGATCCTTGGGTGACGCAGTTTCAGATTTGGTAAAATGAGAGTCATCGCTTAATCCAAGATGATCACCATCTAAAAATAGCACAATTTTTTTAAAAACACGTATGAACTCAATGTCACATTCTCTGGTGTTCATGGAGTCAGGTGAGCGAATTAGGGCCATCATGGCCCTCTTGTTTATTATCAAGGCTGCCAGCGAGGGGATCATAAGCTTCGTTTAACGATGCCATTTCTTGTTAAAATATTATTCACTCATCTGTTTCATCACGTTCTGCGGATATCTGAGATCCAGTGTTTTTAAAAAAGTGTTTGGAGAAATATGATTCTGCCCTGACGTAAACAAATAAAAATTTGCCAATTTATTTTAATGGTTGGTGTGGGTGAGAAGTGCAAATTAATTTTCGCTCGCTTTATCCTAACCAGACAATATGAATCTGCATCTTTATCAGGATCTACAAATATTGCCTATCCTGTAAGGTCCGTTTTATCAGCTGACAGCGCATGTATTCCTTTTACCTTATATGTGGCTAAGCCTATGACTGGCATTTATAACCCATGTACATTTGGGTCCGTTTTCGCACTCCTGTTGCCTGATCTATGCTGTTTGTTAGAAGAACGGCAGGTGTTTCATTGACTGAATTGTGAACAGTGTAGACCCTGATCAGACTGCGCTGATCTGGGACTACATTGGTCACAAAGGCTATGAGCTCCATTTTTTCAGTCACAGCCACAAATTTCCTTTTCAGGAGGATAAGGTGCGACAAGTCCTGGAAGAAATGAGGGCACTGTTCGAGCAGAACCAAAAGGATGTGTGAGTCTGTTGTCCTGGCTACATTATATCATATGTTCTATCTTGCAGTTTTTGTTCAGTGTCGAACGCCACAAGAGGCGAAACTGGCTGATGGCTGGAACACACAATGATGGCCGACTTGACCACTTCATTAACCATCACATCTCTTAAAGGTGTTCTTGTCCATTAACTATATACACAGGGTATGGGATCACATGGACTATTGTTTACTCTGCAATAATGGCGGCGCCCATGAGGTCTGAGGTAAATTTTCTTTTTCATCAATACGAT
Source organism: Conchocele bisecta (assembly GCA_029237695.1). Classification (NCBI taxonomy): domain Eukaryota; kingdom Metazoa; phylum Mollusca; class Bivalvia; order Lucinida; family Thyasiridae; genus Conchocele; species Conchocele bisecta. Next base: position 29,796,063 of record CM055269.1, on the reverse strand, counting down.
TGCGGCTTCCTCCTTTTAATGATGTCCATGTTCCAGCCGTTAACACTACCAGTCCGCCAATGCCATATTTAGCAGTATTACTTGTGTATTTAGTCTGAACATTCTGCAGAGAAATTTTAATTGGACTAAAACTAAATTGTTTAAACTTGGTCTGATTTAAATTTCTCTGCAGAATGTTCCCATCACAAATATTGTATCCTCCCAAAATGTAAAAATCATCACATACATGAAAATATGACCGTATATTATGGACATCCATTATACCTTTATGAGGGTGTATAAATTTCACGGCAATTCTGCTGCCTTCAGGAGTGCCACTGTAGCAGGTGAGAGTGGGCTCTTCTCAGGGGTACAGCTCCGGCACGCAGCTCTGGAGAGAAACAAGAGGTGCCTTCTCGCTTATCTGTAAGTAACCTGGATTTCAGTATAAGTTTTATGATCATTTCTGTCAATCGTACGTTCATGGCCAGTGAAGACACACAACAGCCGGTAGTCTAAACATTGTGTTGTCACTTAAATAATCATAAATTTAATGCCGTTAGGGATCAGTGAAGATTATTGTAGCAGAGCTCCAGATAAGGTGCGTATTGGCGTACTTTACGCAATTATTTTAGCTGAATACGCATTGATTATCAAAAGTGGGCGTACACAATACGCACAGCAATGTGCAACTACGCATTGATTTTTTGGTTAAGTTTTTTGGTTAAAGTTTTTAGTTATACTATATCTCTGCAACTGCTTTGCCCATTACCTTGAAACTTCACATGGGTGTTTATCATCATCTGTATTTTCATTCTAACCCACTCCCGTGCGGCCCCTGTGCCCAATGTCAAGGTCAAATTACTTTGAAGTTTTTGGTTAAATTTTTTGGTTAAAGTTTTTGGTTAAGTTTTTCGTTATACTATATCTTTTTTTTGAGTGTCCATGCCTCGCCACAAGGCGCGACGCGACATGCAGGCCGCGGCCATCTAGTTTCATCATGATATAAATTTAATATTACTTGACGGATTGCTTCAATATTTGACCACTTGATATGTGTGACCATACTCATGCTGCCATTAACATGACCTTGATCTTACATTTCATACATTTTCTGATGGTTTTTGTGATGCTTTCTTTAGCACATGCCCATGATCTTGTTACGGTCAAATGGCAGGCTCGACACCACTTCTGTAGCGGTATTATAGTTCAATAACTTATGAACCGCTTCACCGATTTTGATAATATTTTGCCACACTGTGTCTAGGGAGGATGGTGCTTTGTTATGCATACAACCCACGTCTAACCACCTACGGTCAAGGTGAATGAGGACTTATGTTCACCTTGTTTGTAAGGCTTTGTAAGACAAATGCATTAATAAAGTTTTTTTTTTTCGCTGCCAGCAAAGGGATTAGCTTCGTAATAACGACAGCCTTGTTTCATATTGTATCATTTTTCTCAACAAACACATAGTTTGGTAGCATTTTAGAATCATTTCCAAGATTGTAAGGGTTACACCTCATTTTATCAATGCCTCATGTGTCTACTGCAGGTACAACTGTGTAGATAAGTATGGAGGATGAAGTGGGATTGTCGTCTGCTGTTATTTCATATTGTATATTTTTTCTCAACAAAACATTGTTTGGCAACATTGTAGAATCATTTCCATTATTAGTGCACCCAAACCACATTTTTATTGAGAAAAACAGAAAATAAACAACAGACAACAAACTTTAATTGAGAATGGTAAGGGTTAACCCCATTCATCAACAACTCTGACTTCCTGTCCACTGCAGGTGAAACCGTGTAGATCATATTGTAACTGTTTTCTCAACAAAAACATTGTTTGGCAACATTTTAGAATCAAACAATGTTTTTATTGAGAAAAAGGGAAATTACAAAATAAACAACGGACGACAAACTGAATCCAGCATTGCAAGAGTTAAACACGTTGCATCAATGACTCCATGTCCACTGCAGGTACAACCATGTAGAGAAGGTACAGGGGATGTGGTGGGATTGTCGTCTGCTGTTATTATCCCCTCGTCGATAGGCAAGAGGGATGTATCGTTAGTCCATGTATGTATGTACATTAGTAACACTTCATTTTTCAATAACCTATGAAGCGCTTCACTGATTTTGATAATATTTGGCCACAATGTGTGTCTAGGGATGGTGCTTTGTTTTGCATACGACCCACGTCCGACCGCCAAAGGTCAAGGTCACTGAGGACTTGTGTTCACCTTGTTTGTAAGGCAAATTCGTTACAAGTTTTTTTATATTATTATCAAGGCTGCCAGCGAGGGGATTAGCCTCGTAATAATGATGTTTCATATTGTATCAGTTTTCTCAACAAAAACATAGTTTGGCAGCGCAAGGGAAATGATTCTGAAGTGCTGCCAAATCATGTTTTTAGAGAGAAAATTGGAAATTAAAATATAAACAGCAGACAACCCAATTTAATCCAGCATTATAATGGTTTAAACCCCAGTCCATGCCCGTCCACTGCAGGTACAACCGTGTAGAGAAGGTTCGGAATATGAGGTGGGAGTTTGGCAGTGTACTTCCCCAGGACATTAAGTACAACCTCAATGAACACGAGGTAATATCCGTATATTTCAGCAAGATGACCATAATTATGCCCACGGTATACAAAGTTTGTCGAGGGGTATATAGTTTTTGTCATTCTGTCCGCCCGTAAGATTTCGTTAAAGTTTTTATTTGTCGGTACAGGCGGCGGCTGGGGGTATGCTTTAGGACATGTGGACTTAACCCTTTCAACACTACAGACATGCATAGTGGTATTGGCAAACAGTGTAGATCCAGATGAGCCGTCTCATCAGAATCTGCAGTCACTTGCCATTAAGTCACTTGCCAACAGATATCATTATTCTGCATGTACTTAACCCTTAGACTGCTGCACACGATAGATGTCGTCAACTGTTGATTTATATTTTGCCTTTTTTCTCAATAAAAACATGGTTTGAGAGCACTTAGAAGAAATGATTCCAAAGTGCTGTCAAAGCATATTTATGATGGAAAAAAAAGAGGAAAATACTAATTAAACAACAGATGACAAAATTTAAGTTAGCACACAAGTAGCCTATACACTGTAGTCTGTTTCACGAAAGCTGCCCAAGTTTTACGGCTATATAGACAATTGAAAAACAATATTATTTTCGATAATATTAAATTAAAGGAAAATTTAAGAATGATTGTTTTTGAATTGTCTATATAGCCGTAAAATTTGGGCAGCTTTCGTGAAACGGACAGTAATCCTCCCGGGTTCTTTCACATGCTCAGATTCTGCTTAAAATGTGATACACAGAGCCTTCTCATCAGGATCTGCACTTTTTGCAAGTAATTTTCATATTTTTGAGAACAAAAACACCCCCTTTTCATAAGTGGACTAGTCTGAAAATCATTTTTTGACAATTGGATTGGTTGCAATATTAACATATCAAAATCCATTCCAGTTACTTAGGGGTGAATGGGGTTAATATGTGTTAGTAAATGCACTGAAGTAGTTACAATATAGGCTTGCATATAACCTGAGCTTGTAGGACCTGGCACCAGATCAGGTTATTCTGATTTCAGGGCTGAATATATTTGTTCTCAATATAAATATTCCGTTCTGACTTTGGGATTTTCCCCCCAATGCAGCTCGTTGCCCGGCCTTACATGACCTTAGCTGTTGATAGGCCGTTAAACACCAATGAACAAACAAAGTTTCATAGCATTATGAAGCCGAATCCCTGTGCCTGTAATTGCAATACTGTTGGAGTCCTACCCCCACTAATGGTCACCTTTCAACAATGGCCAGTTAACCCTTTCCCTGATAGAAACGACTGTTCACGCCTCTGCAGATGTCTTGAAAACATTGTGGGAAAAGGATAAATTGCTTGTAACAAGCAATTTCTCCTTTTCCCACAATGTTTTCTACTCTATTCAGATGTTTTCGATTTGGAAGAGTCGAAATATCGCAAAACAGGGAAAGGGTTAAAATTCCCCAATTATATTCTAACATTATTTGACCTCTCATCAATGTTCGTCATTCAATCACTTTGACTTAATCCACCATACTTCCACCAGCAGCATTCATTCACTTAATCCGCCATACTTCCACCAGCAGCATTTGTGGCTGTCACCAGTAGCCGATTTCATCAAAATTGCAAAGTATACTTATCTAGCAAAGTATAGTTTGAGGGAGTAATCATTTATTTTTTCCCGAAATGCATTATGTCAAGAACTAACGACTGCATGTATTTGATGATTAAAAGTATGCAGAATTATTATACTGAATGTATTACATTATCACAGCCAAACTGGCTGTGATAATGTAATAAATTCAGTATAATAAAAATTAATAAATTTATCCTTAAATTGAAAATTTCTCCCTCAAAGTATACTTTGCTAGATAAGTATACTTTGCAATGTTGGTGAAATTGGCTACAGAGGAATGGGCCTAAAAATGTGTGTGACCCATTTCAGCCTGAGCATTTGATTTTCCATTAAGCCAGTGTCCTGATTCTAACAGTGAGTGTATACTTTGATCATACTGCATGAGCGTTAGCAGACTAGGTGATCTTCAGACCACAAATTCCATAAGCCCCATTTATCCAATCACACTCACATTTGTGGAAACCATAAGTGCTAAGCATACTTTGAGGGAGTAATCATTTATTTTTCCCCAAAATGTATCATTAAAATTGACAATTTCTCCCTGAAAGTATACTTTATAGCAAGATAATTCCAGCACAAAAATATTTACACAATTCCCTAACATTTGATTGGCCCGTAGCAAGTCTGTCCAAAATTTATATCCCAGTCGCCGAACTATTTTCTACAGGTGCGTTGTCAGTGCTATCAATGTAAAGAAATGGCTGCCGTCTGTCAAAATAAACACATTTTCTTGATGAATTTATTTCAAATGCTGGAATTATAAGGAATTAATGGCTTTTTTGTGGAATTAATCGGGGATATAAACTTGGAAAAGTTGCGGGAATACTGGACGAGGCATTCCGGCCTTCGTCCAGTATTCCCGCGACTTTTCCAAGTTTATACCCCGATAAATTCCACAAAAAGGCCATTCATTCCTATAATAAGTATACTTTGCAATTTTGGTGAAATAGACTACTACAGCGATTGACTCCCATCTTATCGTCACCTATGGCAGGTGCAGTGGTTCGGCAAGTACAACAAATGCCTCGCCAACTACATGCGCTCTATAGGAGGGGCCGGGGGCCTGGATCTTACACAAGACATGCAGCCACCGAAAACCCTGTATATAGAGGTAACACATTCTTGAATATCCCTGTACGAGGGCCATCCAATAAGTAGAATCATATTTCATTTATTTTGGAAAATTGACATTTTTAGCTAGTTTTCTTTTGATCACTATGGAATAATATCACCTTTTACTGACGTTATCAGTGTGATTGTGACGTCGTTGAATAAATGACATCATGAAGCATCACAGACGTTTATTTCAGACAAAATTTCAGTATTCGCACATAACAATCGGAACATTGAGATGGAACTCGGCACTTGATTTGATTACCACTTTGCAGGACGTGTGTGGCATCTTTACCACCGGTTGTATTGATGTTGCCAGGTAGATTTGCATTTCCAGACCGAACACGGTCGGGTCGGTTTTAAGACCACAATCATAGATGAAAAATATTGATCTTCATTTGTGCATGTTAAAAAAAAATAAAAATGTATGTTTGGGTATAGCCACATTTCCTGCGTAAAAATAGCCACTGAAGTTGCTATAAGCAGATGTCCCGCTCATACAATACTATGGATACGTTTCACTATGCATCTTCACGACAAGGCAACACAACAAAAACGATGGCTTGTGACATCATTGACGTCATACGACTGGTAAGTGTTTTCTCCTCAATAATGAGACCAGTTATGAGGCTGCCTCAGTGTGATATTTCCGCAAGGTAAAATAAAGGTCGAACGGCATAATTTTGGTTATGGAATACCTAGAATCAGCGCGTCCGCTCTGACAGGTTTGAAGTATAGGTAATGGTTGTCTAGCAACGGGGGTTGCCAGCTTACCAACTGATTGGAAATAATTATTACAGGAGAAATGACAATGAATGAATTTATGAATTTGTTGAATACCATTTGCACTATGTCGCTAAATACAAATATGGTCGTCTGCTGTTGTTTCTGCTTTTCTCAATAAAATATGGTTTGGTAACATTTTCCAATGGAAATGATTCTAAAATGCTGGCAAAGCAAGTTTAATTCAGCATTGCAAGGGTTATTGGATCACCATAGAGGTAACCCATTATTGTCTTCTATCCAAAAACTGCATAAAGGTAACCCTACATGTGTTCTACATCATATGGGCCACGATCTGACAAAACCTGCCTCATTTCCAATTTCCAACACAATACTTTATAACGTTGTACATTGTTTTCTGAATGTATCATTGGAGGTTACGGGAAGCCCATTGGGGCCACTTCACTTTTTTTTAATTTCCATTTATTCAAGATGTTTTCTTGAATTTTCAAGTTCTTTTCTTGAATTTTCAAGATCTTTTCTTGAATTTTCAAGATATTTTCTTGAAAATTCAGGAAAAGATCTTGAAAATTCAAGAAAAGAACTTGAAAATTCAAGAAAACATCTTGAAACAAGATGTTTTCTTGAATTTTCAAGTTCTTTTCTTGAATTTTCAAGATCTTTTCTTGAATTTTCAAGATCTTTTCTTGAAAATTCAGGAAACGATATTGAAAATTCAAGAAAAGAACTTGAAAATTCAAGAAAACATCTTGAAACAAGATGTTTTCAATTTTCAAGTTCTTTTCTTGAATTTTCAAGATCTTTTCCTGAATTTTCAAGATCTTTCCTTGAATTTTCAAGAAAAGATCTTGAAATCAAGAAAAGAACTTGAAAATTCAAGAAAACATCTTGAAAATTCAAGAAAAGATCTCGAAAATTCAAGAAAAGATAAAAAAAAAGTGAAGTGGCCCTAATGGGCTTCTGTAAGAGGTTCATTGACCGAATGTTGAAAAAATTTGACCTTGATTACACCACATGAGTGCACATGCTAATCCGGGGCTACAATTGTTACAAAATCAATAACTGTCAGATCATTGTGGGTATATGTGGCTGTGAGAAATGGGGCTTGTGGGTTTTGCGAAAAGTGTAGATCCAGGATCAGTCTGTGCATCTACAGTCTGATCAGAATCTGCACTGTTCGCAATTCCCTCAATGAAGCTCCAGTCATGCTTCTACCAAGTATTATTATAGATCATTATCAGGCTACAGGAGTGTGCTATTTGATCAGGAGCTACACTGGTTACAAATCTCATAAGCTCCATTTCTCCACAGCCACAGATGATACAGGTTTGATATGCCAGTACACTTCAGCTGTCGGTATTTAGCCTAAAATATTTGTTAGAAACTTTATGAATGAGGCAGTAACAGAGAAGTGTTTATCTGGAACCGACATTATAGGAATGAATGGCCCTTTTGTGAAATTTATCGGGGTATAAACTTGGAAAAGTCGCGGGAATACTGGACGAAGCGGTAAAAAATTACAATTTTTCGATAAATTAAAAAAAAAAAACAATTTTTTTTTTATTTATTTTTTTTCCGAAAATTGTAATTTTTTAAGGCCTCGTCCAGTATTCCCGCGACTTTTCCAAGTTTATACCCCCGATAAATTCCACAAAAAGGCCATTCATTCCTTATAATTCCAGCATTTGAAATAAATTCATCAAGAAAATGTGTTTATTTTCCGTTTTCTTAAGAATTATTTTAACTGCGCCTCACGGTTACGGAAAGTAGTTTGGCATGGAGTTTACTGGGATATAAATTTTGGACAGAGACTTGCAATGGACCAATCAAATGTTAGGGAATTGTGTAAATATTTTTGTGCTGGAATTATACAACCATACCCGGTATATGCAAATATTCCGTGTATTTTGAGCACATACTCCAAATTCACTCAAAATCAGGCAGATTTATTGAGCGAGACGGAGCACAGGTCAGCTTCGACCAATAAAACTTTTGAGAAAGTTTTGTAGGCACGGATCAATAGAGTAATAGGGGACCATTTTTGATTGACGACAGGTGGTCAGCTTGGTTGATATGTAACAAACAAACTAAAAAGTATGTGCTCACAAATAGATTCTATTTGTGAGAACATACTTTTTTGTTTCTGTTATGTAAATGTCCAAAACAGTACATTATACGGTCCTATAATTCCAGTACAAAAATATTTACACAATTCCCTAACATTTAATTGGTCCGTAGCAAGTCTCTGTCCAAAATTTATATCCCAGTAAACTCCGATGCCGAACTACTTTCCGTAACCGTCAGGCGCAGTTAGAATAATTCTTAAGAAAACGGAAAATAAACACATTTTCTTGATGTATTTATTTCAAATGCTGGAATTATAAGGAATGAATGGCATTTTTGTGGAATTTATCGGGGATATAAACTTGGAAAAGTCGCGGGAATACTGGACGAGGCCTTCCGGCTTTCGTCCAGTATTCCCGCGACTTTTCCAAGTTTATACCCCGATAAATTCCACAAAAATGCCATTCATTCCTATAATGACAAAGCGGAGCACCTGTGTGATTGATGTGTTGTAGGTTCGCTGCCTGGTGGATCATGGCGAGTTTGAGACACAAGATGGCAACACCGTAGTTTTCAAGAAAAACAGCCAGGTAAGTCTCACCTAATATCAAACATTATAATATTCCAATGGAATTGTTTCGCCATTTCCAAGTACCTTGCACAATTTCATAAATGTCATAATGACAAAATAGACAGCTCATGGCAAACTATTTAGTTATTTAACGGCTACAGTCATTTCAGTCCGTGTTAACAGGATCTGGGGTGAGGGGGGGGATCCTAAGATCAGAACTGAATATTTACACGCAAAAAAATATATATTCAGCCCTGAAATTAGAATAACCTGACCTGGTGCCAGGTCCTTACCACACCAGAGAAACTAACTGAATGTCTTGATCATGGACAGACAATAACATCAGAAGTAAACGGCAATGAAACCCATCAATATACAATATATCAAGCACACAAATATTTTCTGAGTGCCCATTTAGAGAGGTACAAATAAGTTTGCACAAATTTATGTGCAATAGAAGTTTCAAAAGACAATTACATATGGGCATGGAAACTAGCAGTTTAAACATCCAGGTGGTAGATGATCAATTAGAAAGTTGTACAAGTGTGTTTATTGCTTGAGCAGTGTAAATACAATGTATTAACCCATTTCATGAGTAAATGACAATTTGACTGGGGAAAATCATTAATACTTTCTTTAAATGTGCTTAGAAGTATATGTCGAGACCAGATTTTCATTGACAAATAAAAAAAAATAAAAAAATTCATACCCGTAAATGTGTATTCCGCACATAATGGGTTAAAATTCATAATGATATACCGTTTAATTAACAAGTTTAACTGATTATCGTGAAATAATGCAAGAGTGATTGGGTCCTTACACTCAACAAACGAGTGAGTGTAATTAACCAAGTTTAGCGGTAGGATCCTATCACGAGGACATTATTTCTATCAGCTTACCTGGTTAACACACATGATTCTTCATAAAAACAAAGCGAATCGAGCGTAAAATATGGCCAACAGATATGCAAATTAATTTATGGAGGCGGGCTGTAGGGATGGTGACCGTCTCGCGATTCAGAGGGTGTGTACGAGAAGATGATTTGATTGATTGATTGATTGATTGATTGATTGAACATGATTCAAAGGAAACACGTCACTGCCACGTTACTGACGTCATTTCTCCATAATATGGTAAGCACGAGAGTGGTGTAAACTGCTGCTGTCGAGTGGTGTAATTCACCAATTCACTGTTAGATTTCTGTAAACTACTGGCTGAAATGTAAGAAAGTGTAATACACATGTAAATGAGACCGCTGCAGAAAACAGGACAGGTGATCAGTACAGCCTCAATATATGATGATGTGTTTGTAAAATAAATAGAATCTAACATTTGTGATGATTTAACCCTTCCTACGCTGTTGACGGAAATTGTCGTATGCTGTTTTTCATTTTTGCTTTAATTCTTAAACAAAAAACTGGTTTTGACAGCACATGAGAATCGACTCCACTGGAGACGATTCTCATGTGCTGTCAAAACCAGGTTTTTGTGGAGAAATATTGAAAATAAAATATTTCCAGCAGACAACATTTAATTCAGCGTAGTAAGGGTTAATGATACCATATTTATAAACCTTGTTGGCTGATTTCACGAGAAACAGTTTCTTAAATCGGACAACTTGTGTGTTAAATCATCACTTGTGTAAGATCCTGTTTGTAGTGAATGGCCGTGATAACCGTTTCAGCATTTCCTGCTTCGATCCGAGTGCGAGCATTTGATACGACAGGGAATCCTCGAGCATATGGTTCACTGACACAGACCACGCAGGCATGGACTACACATCGGGCCATACGGAGATGCATGATCCAAGCATTACCATTGAAAGTGTACACAAGGTGTGTGGGAAAACAACACTGACCTTGGACCATACAACCAGTGTATATTCTACTGATGGGTTGGGTTATTGCCGGAGATTAACCCCTATGTAATTGGCATGGACTCTTCCTTGTTGACCTTTTGGATTATTACATTTATTAGGAAGGAGTTTTATCTATTTAATGTTTAATTGGACATTGTAAAGATTGCGCATGCTATGCTGTATCTAATTGTAGTGATCAGATTGAATGCAGGATCCAAAGATGTACAAACTGGTTTGTGATTAAACTAACGTGTCATATCTCTACATCATTGTTTTGTTTTATGCCCCACACACGATACTAGAGGGAGCATTTAGTGCTGCCCTTATTCGTCACAAACTGTCGATCCCGTTTTAACCTGCTGCATTGGGGGGAAATCCCAAAATCAGAACGGAATATGTACCGAGAAAAAATATATTCAGCCCTGAAATTAGACTAACCCCTGGTGCCAGGTCCATACCACACATGTCACTTGGCCCCTTCCCCTAAAATAGGATTATGAATAATCATAATACTCACATAGGTGTTATAACCAGATTCAACTGTCACATACAAAATGCCAAAGACGTATGTGAGGGCCAAGCCAGGTCTCCAGTCGGAATTCTGGTAAGGCTGAACCCCGATTGTTAAATTACCCATCACATACTTCCACCTGCCACCCAAGAAGCCTACCACCCAAAATGCTGGAAAACCTTGTGCGTCCGATCTGCACTATCAATGATGGGGCTACTGAAATTTTAGCAACATTTTGGGATCACATATTTTTCACCCACTTCAATATTCCAGATGACATCCTATCGTTAGGAAATTAGATCCTGTTAGTGGGAAGAAAAAAAAATACCATAAAAAATATTATGGAAATAAAAACGTGTTTCTGTATCATACTTCCCTGTATATGTTGCTATACGTGACTATAGGTCCAAATTCCTTTCCAAACCTCAATTTATTATCCCCCACTCAGTACTGCACTTTACACTTACCCTTTGACAGGTGCCCGGTGTCCGCGCATGCGCGGTAGGAAGCCTCCTCTTTATTTGGAAACTTCAAGAAGTGAGTATCTCTATTCTGAATTTCCAAGTTTTTGTGACTTCTAAGGCAGTCTAGGGTCGCGGATATTGTTGTTTAACGACAATATAGGCCTTTTAGATTGCTGGCTCAACCTTTGTGAACGTTTTGGTCGCGGAAATTGACGAAATTTGAACTTTTTCGCGTTTTTTCGTGACGTGGCCACGCGAGTGACCGGTAGCCGTGGGGTACCAGTACTCGACGGTTTTTGGAAAATATTTAAAAAATTTTTTTTTTTGAAATTTATTCGCGTGGTACCTTGTGAGGGTTACTATGGGTAAGGGTGATTCTCCCAAGGCAGTGGCCGGCCAGAAAACTCTGGGCTGTGGCCACAAGGCGGGAACATGGGATTCGCACGAAATCATATGTTTCCGTTGTTGTCAAAAACAAAATGGCTGTTCACAAGATAAGCCATGCTATGTTGCGGCTTGTTGGGGGCCGAAAACATGGTCGCAAGCGCTATCAATTCGCTCTTATGCAGATAAGAGGAAGGTAGCCCTGGGCAGGATAACGAAACTTAACGTTTCGAAGTCCACGCCCAGTTCGCACAGTTCCACACGTTCGAAGGGTGACGGGGTCACGGTTCTGGATTTCTCGCAACCCACTGAACCGGCTCTGGGTTTATCGCAACCCACTGAGCTCCTTCGTACGCAGGGTACCCTACCGCAAAAACCGTACACGGCATCCGGCCAGCGGAATTTGCAACAGGGTGACTCGGCTCTGGGTTTCTCGCAACCCACTGAGCAGGTTCTGGGTTTCCCGCAACCCACTGAGCCACGTCAGGGTGTTCCACCGGACACCGGACACAGGCCATCGGCCACCGGACATCGGCCACCGGACACCGGACAATACCGGGAATGTCAAGGCTATCGATGCACATGGTGGCGACCACATCGATACCACTGGCTATGCCACGGGGGAATGTAGTAAGATTCCACCGGACACCGGACGGGTTGGTAGCTCTAGGGCAAGGTCTAGGGCTACCAGGTCTCCGTCTAGTGGGGAGCGTTCTCGGACACGTTCGCCACATAGACATAGCAGACGCAGAGCGACCAGCAAGAGGTATAGATCTAGATCTAGTTCCTCTTCGGGTAGCTCGTCGAGCAGTCCGCTGGCGTATAGATCTAGTAAACACAGACATGAGTCTAGATCAAGCCAGTCGAGACGAGATCGCCGTAGGCGGCATGAGAGACATCGGTCTCGTTCCCATTCAGATGATGACAGAGCGTCGTCAAGGGAGCAGACCAAGGGCTTGTTGTCCTCCATCACCATGATGATGGAGGAATTTACTAAGCGAAGTATGCCTAACGTGCCCACGGTCAGCGACGTGTCACCAGGTCAGGTGGATACGGTCGTACCGCAGGCGACGGCACAATGCGAGGATGCTTTTGAGCAATTTGAGCTACCATGGGGTAGTGAGCACTGTGAGGTGGCTACCTCTCTAGGGGAGGATAGTGCGCCTTCATATTCTGAGGCAATACAAGCGGTATACCAGTATCTGCCTCAGGAGGTTTGTATCTGCCGCAGCCGGCAACGGTACCAAGGGCAAAATCTCTCTGGGAGGCAGACAAGGTTATGTCAACCAAAGAGATGCCCAGGCTCCCACAGTCACCCACAGTAGGGGCGCTGTTGGAGGACTTGGCCAGGGCTCAGGGGTCAGAATCCAAGAAACTTGGAACGCTGACACCCAAGAGTTTTTTGGCACAACAGGGGCTCAAGTTTTACACCGCACACACGGAAACTTGGCCCATCAAAACACCAGGCTTGGATGAGGACGCCCAAAAGATTGGGGTCTCTAAACCTGCCTATCCAAAGTCATCAGAGGTCCTGTTAGACTCCTTGGACGCAAGGGCGAGGTCTCTGGTGGCAATGGCCTCCCATACAGACTTGTTTCTTGGAGCGGCTAGGGCAGCTATTGAAGCAGGAGACTCCCGAGCGGTGGAGTCACTGCTACAATCATCTGCCAGAGCGGCGAAGCATGCTATGGCGACAGCGCTGACGATGTCAGCGGACATCGTACTGTCGAAGAGGGATGCGACTCTGGCAGTATCCTCTATCCTGTCAGGGCAGGGTAGGGATACGCTGAGGGCAGCACCACTCCAAGCAAAGACACTTTTTGGGGATAGGTGTGCCCAGGTGGCAACGGCTGACGCTGCCGAGAGGCAGAATCAGCAATTGGCTAGACTAGCGATGGCGGCACAAACCAGGGGGTTGCCGGCCAGGAGACAAACAGGTAAAAGGGGAGGTGTTAAAGCCTCGGCTTCACCTGCCAATCCCCACACTTCCGGTACTGGCGGGGGGGGTTTCAAACAACCTGTAGCGCCTATTCCTCCACCCCAAACGGGTAGAGGTAGAGGAGATGCACCTCGCGGTAGGAGCAGGGGGAGGGGTTTCTCCCGTGGGAAGCCTCGTGGGTCTTCATGCTAGGGATGCGTGGGGCGTTCGGGGGAATGGTCCATTACAGACTCCTACCGGCCGGTAGGAGGGAGATATCCGAATTCCTTCAGCAATGGAAGGACATTACGGATTCCAAATGGGCCATTCAGGTGGTGAGCAAGGGACACTTTATTCCCTTCCACACACAACCCCCCTTGAGATGGTTTCCGCCGAAGTGGGAACCATACAAGAATTCGCTAAAAAGGCAAGCGCTAGTGTCAGAAGTGCAAGCCTTGTTAGCGAAAAACGCCATCGTGGAAGTAAGAGATTGGCTATCTCCGGGCTTCTACAGCAGGCTTTTCGTTGTACCAAAACGAAACGGCAAGCTGCGCCCCGTATTAGATCTGTCAGCTCTGAATCTGTTCATTCAGACAGATCATTTCAAGATGGAAACGACCCGGTCGATACGACGCACTATACGGGTAAACGACTGGGCCGTATCCATCGACCTACAGGACGGTTATCTACATGTACCGATGTGCGCGGCATCTCGGAAGTTCCTACTATTTCTTTCGGAGGGCCGAGTATATCAGTTTCGTGTCCTACCCTTTGGGATATCCACGGCACCAAGGGTGTTCACGAAACTCATGGAGATAATCGGGCAGAAGCCAGGCGGAGAGGTATTTCAATACTTCAATACCTGGACGACTGGCTCCTGCACGATCAGTCGAGGGACACCCTACTGCTCAATCTGAGGGTGTTCTGGGGGCTGATAACGATGTTGGGACTCATCCCCAACATAGAGAAGTCGGAACTGATTCCGACTCAGGACTTCTGCTATGTGGGGATGAACTTCCTGACCAGTCATGGGGATAGTGAGACTGCCGGCAGACAGAGTGGAAAGGACACTGAAATTGGTTTTCAACGTTCTGGACACAATATGTCTGACGGCAAGGGAATTTCTGTCACTGCTGGGGGTGCTGAATTCAGCAGCAGATCTTCTTTGTCTGGGTCGGCTACACTTACGACCCCTACAGGTTTTTCTGCTGTTTCACTGGAAACCGCACTATCAATCGTTAGAGATCTCGATACCGCTGTCAGTACAGTTCAAGCGTCATCTCAGACGATGGGCTCGACGGACGTGGTATCAGGAAGGGGTTCCCATGGCCACGCCGGATCCGAGTTGGTGCTCACAACGGACGCGTCCAACTCGGGTTGGGGTGCACATCTGGAACCTCTGGGGCTGATGTTCTCGGGGATTTGGGCAGAGGAGTCGATCGGGCTCCACATCAATATGCTCGAGCTAAGAGCAGTATCGCGAGCTTTAGTGGAAGCACTACCCCACGTCAGGGGGAAGTCTGTTCAGGTGGCGACGGACAACACTACGGTGGTGGCTTACCTGAACAGGCAGGGAGGAACCCGGTCGATAGACCTTTGCCTGGAGACTCGGGAGTTGTTGCTATGGTGTCATCGGAACGGCATGGTGCTGGTGGCAAGGCACATTACAGGCAAGTCCAATATTCTGGCGGACTACCTGTCGCGGGGGGGTCCCCTGTTCTTACCGAATGGAGCTTACAGAGAACAGTAGCCCATGCGGTAGTCAACAGATGGGGCAACCCATGGGTAGACCTGTTCGCAACCAGGTTGAACAACCAGCTACCCATGTATGTGTCGCCAGTGCCAGATGCCAGGGCATGGGCGGTCGACGCAATGTCCTTGTCGTGGAACCGAGTGGACGCATACGCGTTTCCGCCATTCGCTCTACTGACACAGGTCTTGCAGAAGATCCGCCTGTCGGACTGCAGGGTGACGCTGATAGCTCCATGTTGGCCGAACCGGAGTTGGTTCTCCAGCCTCATAGAGCTGTTAGTAGAGCGCCCGGTAGTTCTACCAATGTCGCCCGGGATTGTGTCACAGCACTCGGGCAAGACATATCATGCAAATCCGGCCATTCTGAACCTACACGCCTGGCGACTATCAGGAAGGGTATCAGAAAGGACGGATTTTCACGACAGGCTGCAGAGATCATTGCCAAGGCAAGGCGTCCCTCCACGACAGCCTGTTATGACGCGAAGTGGAACGTCTGGGTTAATTGGTGTCAGCGAAGGCCAATTGATCCAGTCAGTCTCACTATAGGAGACGTGGGCGAGTTCCTCAGATATCTGTTCGAAGAGAGGAAAGCGTCAGCGTCAACTATTAAGGACTACAGATCCGCTTTGGCCAGCTGCTTTAGGTTTAGTGGGCCGACAATCAGTGGTATAGGTACTGACCACAGATTGTCGGCAATGATTTCCTACTTTTCCCGGGAAAGACCACTATCTAGGTCAGTTGCCCCGAAGTGGGATCTTACAGTAGTGCTATGGGCTCTGGCGCAAGCTCCGTACGAGCCCATGGCACACAGCTCGCTCATGGACTGGTCGATAAAGACTGTGTTTCTCCTAGCCTTCGCTTCAGCGAAAAGAAGAGGAGAACTGCATGCTTTATCGATAGACGGTGGGAATCTAGTGTTGACTAAGGATTCCGTGACCTTGTGTTGCGAAACTGGGTTTCTGGCTAAAACCCAGCTTCCGGGACAAACACCGCGGCCGTTCGTTATTCCGGCGCTGGCTAAGGCAGGCAAAATAACCGCGACCGAAACTAAGTTATGCCCAGTCAGGGCAATCCGGCACTATATCTCAATGACCGATTCGTTGAGAGGTAAGCGCACAAAACTATTTATCCCGTGCACCGGTAATCAGGACCTGTCGAAGTCGTCAGTGTCCAGATGGATCTCGATGGCGATAGCGAGAGCGTATCAGTCTTCATCGGGGAAAGCGCGGAAAAGATTGAACGTCAAAGCACATGAGGTAAGAGCAGTGTCTACCTCATGGGCTTTTCTCAATGGTATGCCGCTGGACAAAATTATGGCAGCGGCATCTTGGAGACCTCAATCAACGTTCGCCCAGTTCTATTTGCGCAAGCTGACCGCGCAGAGCGCAGATATCTACAAATTGGGTCCCTTGGTCGCGGCCGGCAGGGTCGTTGCGAGCAGGGAGCCTAAGGTGTAGAGGACTCACATGGAGTCTCTGTTAGCATGAACCAGTGGATCTGGGTCATGTTAACAGGATAGGAAGGGTCATAATTAATTTGGAACATTGTCTAAATTATGAGTAATTCACATGACCAATTAAGGCCAATTTGAACAAGTATTGGATTCTTAATATGTTTTATCATGTACCTAGTATTGTAAAGTCCGGGTAGGGTACCGGGGAATTACCTGTGCTCCGGTGCACTATCCGTACTATTTAGCAGCACACTGGAAGCCAGTCATAACAGACATCCAGGGTCCTGGGTTAGGGCTTATATATAGTACTACGACATAATTTTGCAAGTATGCTAAGACTATGACATTATATTGTAAATATGCTACCACCATGACATTGAACAATGGCAGTTATTGACATTCAAAGTTGCCCTGTTATTACCGTTGCATGTATGCATCACATGGTTACTCATATGCGCACTGGACAATTGGCATTGTGTATAGGAGTGTATTAGCAGCAGTGGGCGAAGCTAGTGAGGGCAGGCCAGTAGACACGACAGCGTTTCCGAGGGCTCCGACAGTCAACTGGGTGCCGAAAAAAGGGGGGGTGCGTCAGTCGAGAGGGCGCATCTGAGTTCTACGGATTTGAGGTTAGTAGAATCAATTTATTATACCCAGGGTCAGTATTCACAGCGACAAGTTTATTTAGAGAATCACTTTATTTCTGTATCAGCCTTCCCACCTACTAGACGAATTCTAGCAACATATACAGGGAAGTATGATACAGAAATCAGAATTTTTCTAAGTAAAATTAGTTTCTGTGAATACTTACCTGTATATGTATTACACACCCACCTCCCGCCCCGCAAGGTAGTTGGTTTCCGTCATAAAGAGGAGGCTTCCTACCGCGCATGCGCGGACACCGGGCACCTGTCAAAGGGTAAGTGTAAAGTGCAGTACTGAGTGGGGGATAATATCCGATAATAAATTGAGGTTTGGAAAGGAATTTGGACCTATAGTCACGTATAGCAACATATACAGGTAAGTATTCACAGAAACTAATTTTACTTAGAAAAATTCTGATTTTCATCATGGCCCTGTGTAAAGTGGTTTAATTGAAGATATATGATGATACTAGGACTGCTGGGTTGTTTCAATTTTCACCGATATCGGTACATAAGTATTGGATTGAACGCAACAAGATAGGAAATCCGATATTTATGTACCTATATGAGGGAAAATCGAAACAACTCGGCGGTTCTTGTGTCGTCATATATATTCAATTAAACAACTTTACTCGGGGCCATGATGAAAACACATTCTTATTTTTTATAGTATTTGTTTTTAAAAATCCCGATATGCTCCTTTAATAATATCGGCGGTACATAATTATTCACTACATAAATGCAGCAAATTTATATCATCAATACAGAGTTTGTTGATTTTTTTTCAAAATCGTAACAAATACTTTGTTTAATACATATTTTAGCGTTTTATCAAAATTAAGTCTCCTTCTTAATAGCCATTGCTGCTTTATCGTCATGGAAACTTGTTGGATGTAGGGCTCCAGATAAGGAATTTGTAATTGAGTATTGTCACTTGTGAAGCAATTGGGTATTTCAATATTTTAATTGGGTAAAATAAAAGCACACTACTGTTCACATCAACAGACAGCAATTATTGAATGGTTTTATTCGAAATGAAAACCTGTCTTGGTATTTCATCAAGGAGACAATTCTAATGAAATACCAAGATGTGTTTTTATGGAAAATCAGAAAAAAATGAGTTCAATGTTAATTGGGTATTTAAGCAAATATGCAGCTTATCTGGAGCTCTGTGGATGTAAGCAGTTTCATCACTGGATGTAAATGAACAAGAATGTGCAATCTCATAAAATCTACTGTTTACACCAATGCAGCCAACTAGCACAAGCTCAACATTCTTTCACATGATAGCCCACCCATGTGGCCCGCATTCCGAAGGTCAGTAGAAATGTGTGTCAAAATGTAATATTCGTGTTGAAGACCTTATATATAATATGCAATGATACGAGACAGCCATGTGATTTTGTACTCAAGAACATGTGTGGAAAATCCGCATTTGCTGTGAACATTTCGTCAACTTTTGTAAATACATGTACATGTATTGCACATGTTCATAGGTACAAAATCACACGACGCATCTTCTGTCAGATTGACTTGAAACATAATCTTGTTTATCATTCATATTCTCAAGGATGCATGCGAGCATGTGCATCACTATAACTGCTATATAATAATATCTCTGTGCCACCGATTAGGTTTTAAACTATTGTTTTCGCTTCCACCTGTACCTATCTCGCCACTTACACACCGAGATTATCAAATACGTTGACGGGTTCGACATGCGGGACATGGCCATCTGGGGCCCCGTTTCACTAAACTGTTTTGTTTGTTTGTTTGTTGTGGTTTAACAGCCTATCAACAGCTACGGTCATTTAAGGCCGGGTCAATGGGTTTAGTACTAAATCCCATATATTACCTGTACAAGTACATGTACAAATGGGGGAAAAATCCCAAAATCAGAACTGAATATTTACAATAACAAAACTATATATGCCCTGAAATCAGAATAATCCTGATCTGATGCCAGGTCCTCACCACACCAGAATCACTTGGCCCCTCCCAAAAGCAGTAGGATCAGTAATAATCTTACTACTTTTATAAATTGAAATTTCCAGAAGATCCTAAATTTGCACTTGCGAACATTTTAGTCTTAAAAAGTTTAGTGAAACGGGCCCCAGGTGTTGCGTTCTGAATCTAACTTGGTATTTCCATCATCAACAAAGCACAATTACCATCTATAAAATTTATTCTTCTCCAAACCATAAAATTGGCAATATAAAATACAGTACATGTATATACATACAAATACAGTACATGTATATACATACAAATACAGTACATGTATATACATACAATTACAGTACATGTATATACATACAAATACATGCCATACAAAGATTAGGTTTTGTGATACATGCAATATAAAGAAGATAAAATACTATTTTCAAATAAATTTATTGGATAAAGTAAAATACTGTAGATCATGCGTACCCAAAACAGATCTTTATGTAATACTATAAGCCAGGGTGAGCATTGCAGTATGGATCACATATGTGGCTCGACGTCATGGTCGTTTCCAATCTCGACCTGTCTGTAAGCTCTACCATTTGATGTTATTGCTGGTGGTGCCTAGTTGCCAGCTGGTGGAAATCGCCTTTTATCAGGTATTGAGCTGTGTATTGGTGTAATATATACTTGGTCATATGCATCAGTCACAGCAGACACGCAAGTAATTTCAATGATGAGACTTGACCCTTAGAATACAGGAACCAAAAATAGTCGTCTGCTGATAATTCATATTTTGTCTTTTCTCTCCGTAAACACATGGTTTGGCAGCATTTTAGAATTATTTTCATTGGAAATGATTCTGAAGTGCTGCCAAACTAAGTTTTTGATGAGAAAAATAAAAAATATTGAGCAGACGACGCAAATTAATTCAGCATTGTATGGGTTAACGAATGCCATCAGTGTAATGATTGCACATCAATGAAAACCGCACCATTTTTGCTCGGACATTCTGTAGCATATGTTGCCCAACAAATACAATACCATACTAGTGTCTTGATATCAAGTTCATCTGTAGCCTATTTCACCAACATTGCAAAGTATACTCATCTAGCAAAGTATACTTTGAGGGAGAAATTTATTAATTTTGGCTGTGATAATGTAATAAATTCAGTACAATAATTCTGCATACTTTTAATCATCAAATGTATGCAGTATGTTCTATATGAAATAAGGCATTTTGGGAAAAATAAATGATTACTCCCTCAAAGTATACTTTGCTAGCTAAGTATACTTTGCAATTTTGATGAAATTGGCTACAGGCTCGGCTCAGAAATGTAGGAATTACTCCGCAAGCCTCGAACTCCTACATGACGTAATTCCTTGACATGAAGATGCTAGCCTGGTATTCTCTACGTTTGCCATCACTGTAGATCCTGATCAAGATGCATTTCTGTAGTGTTAATCGGGGACTGAAATGTTGGTCATTCAGTCGTGATATATTGATTCTAACCAACAGTATATTCTAGTGGTAAATATGTTGGCGTTCTTTCAGCCCACCGGTGCCCTTTATTATTAAGAAATGCTAAAATATGACATGTACAGGTATATATATGTCTATGAAACAGCAGTGTTGTTTGTGCATGTATGTGGTACACAACATGAGCTACATCTACATGCCACCGGGTGTGAAAGGGGGACTTGGCCCTGAAGTAACTAACAATATTATGCTCACGTATCCACATCAACAGTTGCAGTGCCTTGAAAAACATTCCCCATGTAGAGTAGCAAATCAGATCCACATTTTAGCTGTTAATCGCGACACATTTTCTGTATTTTTTTTCAGCTGAGCTCAACTTTTAGGACGCGGGAAACAAAAATTGTCGTCTGCTGTTGTTTAATATTTTGTCTTTATTCTCAGACAATAAAAACATGGTTTGACAGCACTTTAGAATCATTTGCATTGCAAATGATTCTAAAGTGCTGTCAAACCATGTCTTTGATAAGAATATTGGAAAATAAAACACAACCAGCAGACGACAAAATTTAAAACAGCAGGGTAAGGGTTAATATCATTATTACCGTAGATTAAAAGTATAACGAGATAATAATTTATAAATCTATCATTGCTGTCTGGAAAATTGAATTTTGCCTTTCGAGAAACAAGATCGACTCCCAATATCTCCCCACATAAATATTACATGTCGATTCAACATGCTAACTGTAGGCCGTTTACAACGTCTCTAAATTTAAGATGATAAGACGGAATTACTAGAGTACATGTATGTTACTTTCAACCGCTATTTATTTCAGTTGAAAAATATAAAATACGAGTCGTATTTAGCAGCTAAAGTCAGTCCGAAATTATTTGCTACTCCAGAGGAAGGAAAAGGCACTGTAACTGCCTTGGACAGTGGAAGTCGGCGCTCCAGATAAGTTTTGTATCTAAGGATTATTGTACGCCCAGATATCAAATAATTTGATAAACAATAAGGAAGAAAATCAATAAGACATTTGTAAAAGTAAAATACACATTGAATTTGATTCAAATTCAATGTGTATTTTACTTTTACAAATGTTTACAAGATTGTCTTCCTTATTATTTGTTCCAAATGATAACAAAAAATAAAACAAATTTAAAAATTCACTTATTGGAGTTTGCCTTTTGCAGCTCAACTAAGTAAATTTTCATCTTTATTTTCACTACTCAATTTGAAAATTAATGCGCATTTTCACATTGTTGTGAGTATTTTGTACTTCCACATTTGACAACCAATGCATATTCTGCTAAAATAAGTGCGTAAAATACACCAATACGCACCTTATCTGGAGTGCTGGGAAGTGTGAAGAAGTGTTGCGTGAACACGACTGTAATGTATGTCTTACTACTATTTCTCGACAAAAGCCCAAGTGGATTGGCGTTATGTAAATATATTGAAATGCTCAAAAGAGTATTACAATATATGCTTTAGGAGAAATGAGGAAAAGCTTGAAATTGCATATCCCATATAGGGATGTTCCAAATATACTGGAATAATGTTTATTTGGCACCCAACATTCTATGTCGCAGGCAACGTGGGTTTGGAGAAGTAGGTCGGTCTGCACAACAAACATACATTTTGTGACACGGTATCTGTGCCAACTAAGCCACAACAAACATACATTTTGTGACAAGGTATCTGTGCCAACTAAGCCACTTCTGACTCGGACACAGCGCTCATTAATCCATTAGATTAGAGGTGGGACACAATTATAGTAGTATGAAACTTTTGAGAAAAAAAAAAAAATCTGTATTTTATTTATTTCATCACGAAAAACGTTGTTACCACTAGTCTGAACCGTCTCAACGAGACGGTTCAAACGAGTGGTAACAACATATACCATAAACAAACAAAATAATGAGACTTTTTCAACAAAAATGATTGTATCCGACCGAAATGGATTAATAGGAAGAGAATGTGGGAAGCATACATGGGTACAAACATGAAACCTCTACATCGTGTGTTCAGGGCCAACCTGCTCATCTACAACAACCATATGCTGGCACAAAAACAATTGTATAGACATTGATCAGTTCAAGTTTACTATTTACTGGTGTACGCGATTGTCTGCCATATCACATTTTTGCTGATACGATTGAGAAAAACACAACAAATTTAGCAAGTTGACAAAATTATACGACGTATGCCCCGAAATGTTTGTCAACTTTCATTTACAAAGGATATTGCACTTTCAACATTTCGGATACAGTAATTCTCATACAATGAGGCAGACAATATCATAACGCGAGATGTGCTCAAGGAAGGGGTTGTCCAATATTTGGTATTTTAACCCTTAGCCCGCTACTCACAACAATTGTCGTCTGCTGTTGCTTTTATATCTTGCCTTATTTCTCAATAAAAACATGGTTTGACAGCACTTCAGAATCATTTCCAACATGGAAATGATTCTGAAGTGCTGTCAAAGCATGTTTCTTTATGATAAAAATGGAAAATAGAAAAACAGCAGACGACAAAAAAAATAAGATAGCGGTGTAAGGGTTAAATGATAAAAATTACTAGCATTGGAAGAAAACATACGATGCCATCTTGGCTTACAGTCCCAAGTAAATATGAAGCCAAAACAACTCTTTGTGATTGGATATTTGGCTTGGAAAATATGTGTAAACTTCTGGGGCCCGTTTCACTAAACTTTGTACGACTAAAATGTTCGTAAGTGCAAAATTATGATAGTCTGTAAATTTCACATTAACGATGTTTTCTTGTAAACAATTATTGGATTTACATTTATTGAGCATTGGCTGCATATGCAGCTTATGCTCAATACATGTAAATCCATCAATTGGAATTTACAGACGATCCTAAATTTGCACTTGCGAACATTTTAGTCATACGAAGTTTAGTGAAACGGGCCCCAGATGGTCAAGTAGGTAGACACACAAGCATAGACGTACCGATAGACCATATACATGCCCCATCGACTTACATCAAACAAACAGGGAGCTTTTTTGCCATAGAGGAAATTGAAGTCCCCCTTGTATTTTACCAAGACACAAGTATTACACGAACCAATTATCATCACAAGAACATGTATATGTTTACAATGTTCTTCTAGGTCTATAAAATCTATGCATTGTAGTTAACTCAACGAGAACAATTATGAACACATAATGTGTGATAGAGGACACTTTAACCCTTTCAACACCACATACCTGCATAGTGATATTGGCAAATAGTGTAGATCCAGATTAGCCAGCTCGCAACGAGCCGTCTCATCAGGATCTGCACTTTTTGCAAGTAATTTTCATATTTTTGAGAACAAAAACACCCCCTTTTCATAAATGGACTAGTCTGAAAATCATTTTGTGACGATTGGATTGGGTGCAAAATTAACATATCAAAATCCATTCCAGTTATTGCGGGATGAAAGGGTTAATAGAAGACAATGCATCTGTTACAGAGCTAATGAAATTGGGGTTTTAAATTGAGAATATATACACCAGCAAAGATTTCATTGACCAATATACGTTTGGTCTGAACCTATTCAATTCAGTACTTGCAACTACTGAACACAAATGCCATAAGGCCAACACATTACATCCATAGAACGGAATTATGCCACCATATAATATACATAAGGGACCATATCAGTTTGTAAAACTTGAAAATGTTCTCGGAACTATTTTTGTAATCAGACAGTATGATTGCCCGAGACTGAGCACAGCTCAGCCTCGACCAATCAAACTTCCTGATTTTGAGCACGAGAACAGGAAGTACTGGTAGTTTTATAATGACGGGTCTCTCGTCAGATGGTGGCTTGTATGTAATAATGTATTACACAGAAAATTGCCCGACAAGCATGCTAGTATTCGTTTTGTGGCACCACAAATAGGAAAAGCTCATGGCAAAACAATACCCAATAAAATACATGCATCTGGCAGTACCCTATACACGACATTAACCGACAAGGATTTCCATAAACTATTATATACACAACAAGAAACGAGGCAAAGCCACGAAGGCCAGGTTTTTTCCAAGCATAGACACTTGGATAACATAATTATACCCATTTTTTGTAGACTAGATGGCCGTGGCCTGCATGTCGCGCCTTGGGGCGAGGCATGGACACTAAAAAAATAGATATAGTAGATGGAAAAACTTTAAAACCAAAAAACTTTAACCGGACACACGGACGAACGGACGGACGTATGCCAAAATGCCGACGATATCGCGCTTTCCGCAAGCAGGTGTGACAATGATGATAAACACCCATATGAAGTATCAAGGTATTGGGTGAAGCAGTTGCAGAGATATAGTACACGAAAAAACTTTAACAAAAAAATTCAAAGTAATTTGAATTTGACATAGGGCACAGGATCGCGCTTTCCGCAAGCAGGTGCGACAATGATGATAAACACCCATGTGAAGTATCAAGGTATTGGGTGAAGCAGTTGCAGAGATATAGTACACGAAAAAACTTTAACAAAAAAATTCAAAGTAATTTGACCTTGACATTGGGCACAGGATCGCGCTTTCCGCAAGCAGGTGCGACAATGATGATAAACACCCATGTGAAGTATCAAGGTATTGGGTGAAGCAGTTGCAGAGATATAGTACACGAAAAAACTTTAACAAAAAAATTAAAAGTAATTTGACCTTGACATTGGGCACAGGATCGCGCTTTCCACAAGCAGGTGCAACAATGATGATAAACACCCATGTGAAGTATCAAGGTATTGGGTGAAGCAGTTGCAGAGATATAGTACACGAAAATACTTTAACAAAAAAATTAAAAGTAATTTTTTGACCTTGACATTGGGCACAGGATCGCGCTTTCCGCAAGCAGGTGCGACAATGATGATAAACACCCATGTGAAGTATCAAGGTATTGTTGGGTGAAGCAGTTGCAGAGATATAGTACACAAAAAAACTTTAACAAAAAAATTCAAAGTAATTTGACCTTGACATTGGGCACAGGATCGCGCTTTCCGCAAGCAGGTGCGACAATGATGATAAACACCCATGTGAAGTATCAAGGTATTGGGTGAAGCAGTTGCAGAGATATAGAACACGAAAAAACTTTAAACAAAAAAAAATTCAAAAGTAATTTAATTTTGACCATTGACATTGGGCACCAAAGGGATCGCGCTTTTCCGCAAGCACGGTTGCGACCAATTGATGATAAACAACCTCCATGTGAAGTAACAAGGGTATTGGGGTGAAGGCAGGTTGCAGAGATATTTTAATACACGAAAAAAAACTTTAACAAAAAAAATTCAAAGTAATTTGGACCTTGACATTGGGTCCACAGGATCGCCGCTTTCCGCAAGCAGTGTCGACAGAATGATGATAACAAAACACCCATGGTGAAGTATCCTAAGGTATTGGGTGAAGCAGTTTGCAGAGATATAGTACACGATAAAAACATTTTTAACAAAAAAATTCAAATTAATTTTGACCTTGACATTGGGCACAGGGGCCGCACGGTTGGGGGTTAGAATGAAAATATGGATGATGATAAACACCCATGTGAAGTTTCAAGGTAATGGGCGAAGCAGTTGCAGAGATATAGTATAACGAAAATGTTTTAACCAAAAAACTTTAAGCAGACGTACGTTAAAAAGTTAACGTTGAAAATGGCTAAGTCAATTACGTAGAAATAATAGGTGAAGGTAAAAAAATGGTCACATGTTGGATAGTTGTATGTGGTAGGCACCCCTTGGTTATGAAGCTGTGAAAGTTTGGTGGTCCTAGGTGGTACAGTACCAAAGAAATGGACTTAAACACGAAAACTTAACATTGTAAACGCGAAAACTTAACATTGAAAATGGCTAAGTCGACTGCGCGGAAAAAATGGGTGAAGTTAAAAAAAAAAGTAACATGTTGGATAGTGATATGTGGTGGGTACCCCTTGATTATGAAGCTGTGAAAGTTTGGTGGTCCTAGGTGGTACAGTACGAAAGAAATGGACTTAAAACACGAAAACTTAACATTGTAAACGCGAAAACTTGATTATGAAGCTGTGAAAGTTTGGTGGTCCTAGGTGGTACAGTAACAAAGAAATGGACTCAAACACGAAAACTTAACATTGATTGTGTGTGGACGCCGCCCGCCCTTCGCCAATCCAATAGCCTGGATTTTTTTTCAAAAAACCTGGCTAATAAAATGAACATTTGCCATTGATGGAAGAGTACGTTCTATATAGCAACAAAGATAACACAAGGAGACGGGTGTAACCAGTATTGATTTGTATGGTCATTTATAGTCTGATTTAACTTGTTTATTCCGTTTAAAATTCTGATAAAACATATTTGAGAACGGTGTACAGGGAGTAGAATGGTCAATCGGGTAAAGTTTTAAAATTTTCTACAAATACTAACTTACAACCAACATAATGAAGCAAGTTGCAGACAATAATCTGTACAGAGTGATCCAGATATTACTTGTTGGAAACTGGTATTTTTGTGTTACAATCTGAGGTAAAAGCAAACAAACACAATGTGGCAAATGCAACCAATAGATCCAGATTAGCCTACCAGCAGATCAAGGACCAGGGCAAGACAGCAGTTTCACGTCAACGCTTAACCCTTTCAACACCACAGTCCTGTATTGGGGTATTGGCAAATAGTGTAGATCCTGATGAGCCGGCTCGTGACGAGCCGTCTCATCAGGATCTGCACATTTTGCAAGTAATTTTCGTATTTTTCAGAATAAAAACACCCCCTTTTCATAAATGGACTAGTCAGAAAATCATTTTGTGACAATTGGATTGGTCCGGAAAGTTAAAAAAAAGTCCATTCCAGTTACTTAATAGGGGTGAAAGGGTTAAATCACATGGTCGTGATTGTGTCCCAACAAATAGTGAGCTACACAGGGCAGCCAGTTACTGGTACAAGCATATATTATAGAAATGTAAATTTTGTTGAGAATTTATCATGGTATACAGGTTTAAAAGCGTGACTATACTAGATGAAATGTCAGTAAATTCTCAATGTTGTTTATTACTTGTAATTTCAACCAAATTATTTTTTAAAGTGATTAAAAAGATTTCAGATTCTAACAAAAGTGGACAACAATGTTTGCTTGCATTTATTTTACGACACATCAAAATAACAAAAGCCGAACATTGCTCAGAAAAAAACAGAGTACCGTAGTTAATTTATTCGCACTATTGTCTTTCGCATTTGAAATTTTGAATTGATACAAAATTTCTCAACTTATTTATGGAGCTTATTTATTTACAAATTCTTACCAGGTATAAATGACAGACGATAATAAGTTGCTTGAGGTCAATTGATGAGTCCAAAAATAGGTAAACCGAATACATAATGGAGTGCACGTGCATGCATGTCGCAATAATAGTGTATCTTGGTGCTCAAATAGACAAGCAGTGTCTGGCTCAGTGGTATCGAAGCCGGTGAATGTCTATGCTTTTGCAGAACTTTTGTTCTATCTGGTCGAGAGTTCGAACCTCACAAAAACACTTATTTTGTCGATAGTATTGTGTTCTTTTTATGATTGGTTGGTGGAGAGGGAAATATGTGTAACGGCGATGGTTATCACTGTTGCTGTATGACCTCAATGTGACATTATCGCAGAGAACATACTTCCAGTTCATGTACTGTAGGCATGACAAATGATGAACACAAATGAAATGTGCATTTAGTTATTAGTTTTATTCACAGTGAGACCAACTTTCTACATGTAAACTATCTCATGCAGACGTTAATGTAATTTGTAAGAGCAACACATTTAAAAAATATATAATAAAATATAAACAAATAAAAATATATCCATGTATAAAAAACTAAGATTTGAACTCACTACCTACAACATAGAGATCGGTCGCTCTAACCCCTGGACTACATAACACTTGGTGACAAGTCTCAAAATCACTATTGAAAAGGAATGCAGGCACGGGTATATTCACCTGTCTCACCTGTTCTGAGTTTTGTTTATGACCGGTTTGTTTGTAAACAAGTAGCAAGTTATCGTCTGCAGACTATACACGGATGTGACGATGAGTGGCCAATGACAATAATCTATCTCTTGAAGTTGGAATTATTAATCATATGGCCGTGATTATGTGCCAACAACTAGCAATACACACTGGTAAACAACAAAACTACCTTGGCACAGATCATGCAAGATATCACGACAAAACAGGCCCAAATAAAAGTATGAACAGCATGACCTCCGATTGAGCAGCTTAAATCTGTTACCCCTAAATATCTAACATGGCATTTTCCAAGCTAATATTTTTTACTATTCCAATAATTAATAAAATAAACATAATTTTTTCTTACAATTGAACAGTACTGGCAAACACTGTAGATCATGACGAGACGGCTCATCATGATCTACAGTGTTTGTATAGCCTGTGGGGTCAAAAGGGTTAATACATTTTTGGAACTGCACTGATTGCAAATGTCAACAATGTTTTTCACAAGCGGGGTGGCTTCTGACTGAAGGACAAGATAGCGTGGCCTGAGATAGATGCCCTCTACAGCTGATCCAGCGGTGGTCATCAGAACAGCTCTATAATGGACGCCCGCGCCTGGCCCACTCCAACCCACTTCACTGCAAGTAGAACACAATAATTACTGTAAAAGACGATAAACTAGACGAGAATATGAAGTATTTATTTAAAAGGTCGGTGGATTACCTGGATTACTCGATGCATTATATACGGTTTATTTAACCACGTGAGCTGATTATCGTTAAATAATGCACAAGTGATTGTGTCATTAAGCAAAACAAATGAGTGAGCGTAACAAACCAAGTTTGTTTAGCAGTAAGACACAATCATGAGGGCATTATCTCAGGATTATCAGTTCACCTGGTTAAATTAACATTTTCTTACACTTCACACATGATACTTTCTAAAAATAAAGGGAATCAAGCAGAAAATATGACAAGAGCTATGCGAATTAATGTCTCGAGGCGGCTGTTGTGATGGCGAGTCTCGCGATTCAGAGAGAGTGTTCGAATTGATTAGTCAAAGGAAACACGTCATTGCAATGTTACTGACGTCCTTTCTCCACGAGAGTGGTGTAAACTACTGCTGCCGAGTGGTGTAAGGCACCGTTAGATTTCTGTAAACTACAAGCTGAAATGTAAGGAAATGAGTTAAGCAGCAGCTGTGTACCTGGCACCCCGAGCAGCTCCTGGACCTTAATGACGTAGCTCTGGGCGTTGGGCGGCAGGTCGGCAAAGTTACGCACCTCCTCCGTGTTCACCTTCCACCCCGGCAACGTCAGGTACTCCACCTCCACCCTCTTCAGCTCCTCGTCCGTGGCTAAGGGCAATTCCACAATTGTATGTGGGGAGTGGAAGGCACTTTTTGAAAAACCCACAACCCATGTAATTAATTTTCTGATGGATTTTTAAGTACTTTTCATTTTTTCCACCCACCATACATAAATAAACAAGAAAATGTGGCCCGTCGGCACATGAATGCCCCCCTGTGGAAGATTGGAAAAACTATGGCAAAGTTAATTAAGCAAAACTGATAAGTATTCATAAGCACAGTTGTGAAGGTCAAGGTCATATTAAGGGCAGCATGGATGTGTGACATTTGTACTCAAGTTTTATGTAAACTCCGAAAAAGTTCACAATTGTGAAGGTCAAAAGGTCATGGTCATATTAAGGGTAGCATGGATGTGTGGCATTTGTGCACAAGTATGATGTATTGAAATATTAAAGTAATCCTTCACGGATATAGAACCTCTGGCAAACTTCTTAATGTGACGGATGGACACACAGTCCAAACAATATATGCCTCTACACCAGGGGCATAGAAACATACAGGTACCTTCCACTCCCCGAATACAATAAATTCTGGAATGGCCCTAATATTATTGAGTGCATGTATATATGTGGCTGGGATTGTTCAAATGGGGCCTATGGGTTTTGCGACAGTGTAGATCCAGATCTGCACTGTTCACCATTACATCAATGAAATGCTGGTAATGCTGTAGAAGTATCAGGCTGTAGAAGTGAGCTATTTCAACAAAAGATATTTACTTAATGGTGTTTAATGGCCTGGCAACAGCTAAGGTCATTTTAGGCCGGGTTAACGGGGTTGAATCACACATTTATTCTGTGTATGGATGCGCGGGGGGTGGGGGTATCCCAAAATCGAACTGAATATTTAGTCACAGCCACATATTTGTTTTCGCTATTGATTTGTGTTTTTTTTATGACAGGCAGTAGTGTACCAAATCATAAACAAACAAATTGAAAATAAAGAAATCCACACAACTTTCATGCATTGAATTGCGACTGATACCTAGTGTCTGCATGCACAGCTAGCGCATAACATTAACTGACAGAAACAATTATGTGTGTCATGTGTTTATCATGATGTACTGTGTTAGTTTCTTCTTTACCAGGTATCTGGGTCTCGTTCGGGTATCTTGATCTCTATATTCCTACATGTAGCAGACCCACTCACCTGGGAAGCTGTCTGTGACCTTGTTGCCGTCTAAGATGTAGGCGACACCGATCTTGATTTCCTCAAACAAGTCGAGGATGTCGAGTTTTGTGATGGCAATGCTGCAACAACACAAACACAACCCACACTGCTACAGAGGTTCTGTGAGGGACCAATGACAGCTTTGGAAGTATTAACCATTTCACCCCTAAGTAACTGGAATGGATTGCGAGATGTTAATTTTGCAACCAATCCAACCGTCACAAAATGATTTTCAGACTAGTTTGTTTTCAAAAATATGAAAATTACTTTCAAAAAGTTCAGATCTTGACGAGACGGCTCGTTACGAGCGCTCATCTGGATCTGCACTGTTTGCATAAACCGCTATAGCAGGCTCATAGGGATAACCCTTATAAAGCGGGAAACGAAAATTGTCGTCTGTTGTTGTAGATTTTGTCTTCTTTCTCAATAAAAACATGGTTTGACAGCACATTCGGAAATGATTCTCAAATACTGTCAAACCATGATTTTGATAAGAAAAATGAACCGCACAACGCAAATAGCAGACGACAAAATTTAATTCAGCAGTTTAATGGTTAATGCCTTATAAATACCAAAATTGAACTACGGTAGTCGAGAGGAGGTTGAATTATACACACAAGCACTTTGACTTGCTAACAAATGTCAATGCCAAAATTCCAAGTCATTCCCAATCTAAATTTACTGTAACTGTACATGTAAATACGGTCATAAGCATCCATTGCCAACGGATCAGTAAATGAAGTGTCATTATTACCTTAATAGAAGTAATTAGAAATCGTATCGGTCCCGTTAGTATTC
Organism: Conchocele bisecta; assembly: GCA_029237695.1. Lineage (NCBI taxonomy): Eukaryota > Metazoa > Mollusca > Bivalvia > Lucinida > Thyasiridae > Conchocele > Conchocele bisecta. Next base: position 29,763,708 of record CM055269.1, on the reverse strand, counting down.
GTTAATTTAAATGACTGGCCTCCGTTTCGCCCTTCGACCAACTCGTCCCATCAGCCACTCAAAATAATACGACAGCCGACACAGGTTACGACAGGCCCGGGTGCAGCATACTCGAAAAACATTTATCAACAATAACAAAAATAAGAATCGTTTTCTAAAATAATGAGAATCGTCTCGCGTTTTCGCGATCTCGCCTTCTGCTTTTGAAAATAAGTTTTGCTCTAACCCAAATTGTCTGTCTGTAAGTTGGGGCGACTACCACTGCGTTACAGACAGAACATTCGGATTAGTTTTGCTCATGCATGTAGAACGCAATTCCAACACGCATGAAAGATAGCGAAGCAAAAACACAAGATAGCGCGGCAAGGTTGCAAAACGTGATATTGAATATGATAGAATTTCGCGCTTTCGCGTTTTCGTCTCGAGATATAGGACACGTAAACATTGTCTTAGGAAACGATTCTCATGTGCTGCAAAAACATGTTTTTATTAATAAATATAACAAATGTGGACAAACATCTATATTTCTTGCCAACAAAAACATAATTTGACAATTCTAATGTGCTGCCAATACACGATTATTGAGCAAAACAACAACACCATATTTTGATACGTGTGGTTACTGCATCACATAGTCGACATATATATATACACAAGATCGCGAAGACGCGAGACCAAATCGCGAGGCGAAAACGTGAATTCTATTTTATTAATTCTCGCGTTTTCGCCTGGCTATCTCACGTTTTCGAGACCACGATGTCGCGTTTTCGCCTTGGCCTTTTCATGATGTCGCCTTCCGCTTTTGGAAATACGTTTGTTCATGTCATTACGTGTGTGTAGAGTTGAAATCTTTTGTGCATGCATTACATGCGCGTACGAACGTCCAACACGCATACATGGGCAAATCTTATTTCCAAAAGCGGAGGGCGAGATCGAGATCGCAAAAACGCGAGATAAAAAAGAAGAGGGCCATGATGGCCAAAATTCGCTCACCTGACACCATGAACACCAGAGGAGAATGTGACATTGAGTTCATGTTTTAAAAAAAATTGTGCTATTTTTAGATGGGACGACTCATTTTACCAAATCTGAAAATGCTTCACCCAAGGATCTTAACTTCCTATGAAGTTTGGCCGGCATCGGCCATGTGGTTCCTGAGAAAAAGACATTCAAAATCTCGAATAAATGGACCTCTTGGTGGCCATCATGGATGTTATAATCATCCGATTCCGACAAATTTTGCACCAGAGCAATCACCTCATCGATACCTTCAATTTGATATATGACATGAGCATATTCGGTCAAAAATAAAATTTGACCCCATGGGCCACGCCCATTTTTGACCCCGGGGTCACCATTTTCACAACTTTGAAAGAGCATTGTACATCGATCATTCCTACCAAGTTTCGTCGAAATCCGGCTAGCGGTTCATGAGAAGATTTTTTAAGAATTTGCCATTTTTAGACGGCGGCCATCTTGGATTAGCTAGGACCTCCATTTTAACAAATCTGAAAAGGCTTCACCCATGGACCATAACTTTTAAGTTTGGCTACCATGGGCCAAGCGGTTCATGTGAAGAAGAATTTTGAAATCTCTAATAAAAGAACGACCTTTTGACCTTTCGGTGGCCATCTTGGCTGACATAACCATCCGATTCCGATAAAAAATGCACCAGAGTGATCGCCTCATTGATACCTTCAATTTGATATATGACATGACGATATTCGGTCAAAAATAAAATTTGACCCCAATTTGACCCCACGGGCCACGCACATTTTTGACACCGGGGTCACCATTTTAACAACTTTGAAAGAGCATTGTACATCGATCATTCCTACCAAGTTTTGTCGAATTACGGTTGGCGGTTCTTGAGAAGAAGATTTTTGAAGAATTTGTGCTATTTTTAGACGGCAGCCATCTTGGATTACGTAATGATGTCATTTTAACAATTTTGTAATCCCCCTACCTAAGGACCATGACCGTGATGTTTGGTGACTATAGGCCCAATGGTTACAGAGGAGAAGACGACGACGGACGACGGGACACACTGCGGTAACAATAGCTCACATGAGCTTCGCTCAGGTGAGCTAAAAATATACCACCGTACCCACCCATCCCAATAATTAGCACATTTGCGACATATCATTTTCGGTCTAGCTGCACACCTGATGGTGTTTACAATCGTCAGTCGGTAATCCAGTTTCACGTGCAAAGTGTGAATGACCTTTAGAATTCAGCGGAAATAGACATACCAAAACCACACTATTTAGTTGCTCACGTCATCGCATCGTCGATGAATTGATAATTACGCATCAGCTTGTGCATTTTCACATTCGATTTCTTGATAAAAGCAAGATTTGGCAGCATATGAGAATCGTCTCCCTAAGACGATTCTCATAGTTTGTCAAAATGTTTTTGTAAAGAAATACCAATGTATTCTTTCACATTTGTCCGATGTCTTAATAAAACATGTTTTGGCAACATATAAGAATCGTCTCCGTAGACGATTTTAATGTTTTGTAAAAAAAAAATTGTTGTCACATGTGTTTGATTTCTTAGACCGTGCAACTTAATTTGTGTTTGTCGAGTCGGGTTTCATATGGTGGTGAGGAAATACAATCGATTAAACACCGTCAAAATCTAGTTGGAATGTAAATGTCAATTGTCACGTAGGCCATTTCAGTTTACCGCCGTTACGTCAGCTGTTATTCTAAGTACGTATCGTCGCTCGTTAGGGGCATTTCTTTCCTTCGTTTTTAAGGGATGGGTTGTGACCTAGGGCTTAGAACACCCAACTTCCAATCTGGGGGTTGTGGGGTCAAAAATCGCCTTGTGTATCAAACATACCAGATTACCTTCATAGTATTTCCATCCCATTGGTCTGTCGGGTGAGACTTTAAAATGTGGTCCCCGTCTCTATATGACCTTAGCTGTTGCTGACTGCTGGGACGTTAAACTCATTCAATTTCAAAAGAGTAACGGAATCTGTATGTATGGTGGTAGCGGCAAAAACCGGCGATGTGATACATTAAACAATAACACAAATCAAAATATTTGTTTTTTCTCAATAAACATGTATTGGCATGGCAGCACATCAAAATCGTCTAAGACAAGTGTCGCGTTTTGTCGAACCATGTTGTTTTGTCAAAAATATTGATGTTTGTCCACATTTGTTAAATTTCTTAATAAAAACATGTTGGCAGCACATGACTCGCATGAGAATCGTCGTACGTGTCCTGTTAGGGACGTGTTACAATTTCGCGTTTTCGCGATCTTGCGCACAGGTCGAGATCGCGAAAACGCGAAGTGTGATCGCGAGTTGAAACGAAAATGCAACATATTCTCAACAAAACATGTTTTGACAGTACTGTGCTGCTGCATATGAGAATCTTCTCCTTAGACGATTTTCAAGTTTTGTCAAAATATTTTTTTGTAAGATTTTTTTTTAGATTAGTTTTCATGTTTTTAATTTCTTGATAAAAATATTTTGACAGCACACGAGAATCGTCTCCCAAGAGATATATTGATAGAAGAAAGAAATGAATTGCTTTAATATTCATATATTCATAGAAGAAATAATGATGCTTTTATATTCATTTTATTCCTTAATACAACCTGTTTGGTAGCAGATGAGGATCATCTCGATTTGTACGTGTCGTGTTTGGGACATGTTACAATCTCGTGTGTTCGCATTCTCGCACATAGGTCGAGATCGTGAAAATGCGAAGCGTGGTCTTGAGAGCTCCAAACGAAAAAGCGACATAGTCTTAACAAAACATGTTTTTTTACTGTACTGTGCATATGAGAATCGTCTCCTAAGATGATTCTCAAGTTTTGTCAAAACATGTTCTTGTAGGAAATTTAAAGATATTTTTTTCATATTTTTAATTTCTTAATAAACCTATATTGGCAGCACACTAGAATCGTCTACTAAGACTAAATATTGATGCTTTTATATTCGTTTTATTCCTTAATAAAATAGGTTTGGTAGCAGATGAGAATCCTCTCAATTTCCGTGAAATATGGGTTGGTGTGTTTTAAGTATTAGTTGGAATGGATGTGATTCAACAAATCGGTGTCACGGTTTCAAACAGAAATTCGAAACACGGTCGCTTGAACGATTATTTAAATTATGTTTCCTCGTCGTGAAGGAACGTACATTATTCCTCAAAATATTCGGTCCTTTGTAAGGTACCTTCGCCTGTCGACGGGACGAAATTAATTAAGTACGCTTCCGAAAGGACTCAGCTAGGATGAAAGTGTCTTGCACACACCAAAATGAACAGTGGTCCTAGCAAGAGTATAGTGGATCACTTGACTATGTCATTTTACACTCAATTCATCAAAGTTCAGTGCTTTGTGGCGGCTGTAGAAAGTCTCCCTGTGTGTTCTTCCATAGATGTTATTATTTTTCCAATCCTTGGTCGTTGACCATGATTGTCATTTTGACAGTTACGCACATTTTATCTATTTTAAGCATTGTGTCAATTTTACATGGAGTTTCGCTTAACACGGTGCTAGGAGGCGTTTGTGTCATGGACTGTGACAAAACAGCACAGTCTGTGACACAAATTAACAGGTGCAATAAAACCGCACTCGCAATGTATACATTTTCTGGTAGTCCTGTTCGGCGATTATCATGGATAGTAGGACTACTTCTTGTAATTTGTTAACCTAGACAGAGGCAAACAGTGCTGAAATGGAGATACGTACGCCGCAAAGCCATTGATCATATGCGAGTATCGGAGCATGACCATATCGAGCCAGCCAACGCGGCGTTTACGACTGGTCGTCACGCCGTACTCGTAGCCGCGATTCACCAACATCTCACCCTGCTCCTGTAGGTACAACATGGTGATCAATTATAAGATGATCAAAATGTCATCATCGATTCTAATATCGACGCATTGGTCTTTCAGACGAGACTTGAAACCGAGGTACCGTCCCTAAATGACCTTACCTGTTGCTGGGACGTTAAATTCATTCACCTTTTCACTATCGAAGCATGAAATAGATTACTATCTGTTATATTAATCATGTTTGGCAGCATGCTACTAAACACATTATTATTAACCCTTACAATGCTGAATTTTTTATCTGCTGTTTGTTTTATTATATTTTCCATTTTCTCAGCTGAAACATGTCATGACAGAACTTTAGAGACTTTAAAGAGCTGTCAAACCATGTTTACTTAAATAGGACAAAATATAGAACAACAGCAGGTGACAATTTTTGTTTCCCCACATACTAAGGGTTAATTTAAGTAAGGGTTATTCAGATATTAAAAAATAACAAAATGTGCAGGAGCAGCCAGATTCATGAAGTAGAATACTAAACCATCCACTCACATTTTGTTAGTTTTACAACACCAACCTATCACACCTTTTACAGAATGCAGGCAGGTTATGTAGCAATACTATTCATTCAAACAGAATTCAGCCATCATTGCTCAATGGTTCGTACTGACCACAATGAGTGTAGCCCCAGATGAGTCTACACATGTGCATCTCACATACTTACACAGAAGAGCTCTGTGGGGAAGCCCCCGGAGCCGACGCGGGTGAGGTAGGCCTTGACGACACCGTAGACGTCCCCGATCACCTGCGGGGGAATACCGAGCCCCGTACACACCCCACCCACACTGCAGTTGGACGACGTCACATACGGATACAGGCCTACAGCACAGTAAACATCAGTGATGCATTAGATCATGTTCATGTACCAAACAAGTTGGAACGATCTTACAGGAAAACCATTTCATAAAGAGTTTTTGACGTACTATGGCGGGCTATACATGTGCAAATGTGTTCAGGGTAACAAAACATGAAAAGGAAACGAGTCAACAGTGGAAAATATCTTGAAAACTGGAACAAATCAAGTGTACATTTTAATTATTTTTCTCAACTGAAGCATATCAATTAAACTGTTTGCAATCATAAAACAAGAATTCTGCGGAATCAAATGTCTCTTGTCCCGCCGCCTTGTCCCGCCGCCTTGACCTCGAGCCTGGGCCAGAAAGCAATTTTCACTGGCCCGAACATATTATACAATTATTGACTAGTGAGCCATAGAATATCAGATTATATTCTATTGCTCACTAGTCAATAATTGTTTTAGTATATGATAATAGTCGGTATATAGCACTTACGACCTTATGCTACTAGACAAAAATGGAAAACGAATTTGAGGAAAAAAACAAGAAACGAGGCCACTTTTTGTAGACTAGATGGCCGTGGCATGCATGTCGCGCCTTGGGGCGAGGCATAGACACTAAAAAAAGAGATGTAGTAGATGGAAAAACTTTAACCGGACACACGGACGGACGCCAAAATGCCAAGTATATCGCGCTTTCCGCAAGCAAGCGCGACAATGATGATAAACACCCATGTGAAGTATCAAGGTAATGGGTGAAGCAGTTGCAGAGATATAGTACACAAAAAAATCAAAGTAATTTGACCTTGACATTGGGCACAGGGGCCGCACGGTTGGGGGGTAGAATGAAAATATGGATGATGATAAACACCCATGTAAAGTTTCAAGGTAATGGGCGAAGCAGTTGCAGAGATATAGTATAACGAAAAACTTTAACCAAAAAACTTTAACCAGACGTACGTTAAAAAGTTAATTACGTAGAAATAATAGGTGAAGGTAAAAAAAATGGTCACATGTTGGATAGTTGTATGTGGTGGGCACCCCTTGGTTATGAAGCTGTGAAAGTTTGGTGGTCCTAGGTGGTACAGTACCAAAGAAATGGACTTAAACACGAAAACTTAAGATTGTAAACGCGAAAAGTTAACATTGACTGCGCGGAAAAAATGGGTCAAGTTCAAAAAGGTAACATGTTGGATAGTGGTATGTGGTGGGCACCCCTTGGTTATGAAGCTGTGAAAGTTTGTTGGTCCTATGTGTTACAGTAACAAAGAAATGGACTGAAACACGAAAAGTTAACATTGATTGTGGACACCGCCCGCCCGCCTGGCTTTCGCCAATCCAATAGCGTGGATTTTTCCCCCAAAAAAATCTGGCTAAAAATGGAAAAAAAGTTTAAAAAAAAAAAGTTTAAAATTATTTTTTTTCTCCAAAAAACCTGGCTAAAGATGGAAAAAGTTAAAAAAAAAAAAAGTTTAAAAAATAAAAAAAAAATAATGCTCGCTACTGGAGCCCAGAATTTTTATAATAGTCCTATATTTATCTACATATCATATCTGCACAGGTCCACATATTGCCACAATATTGTCAACACAGTTTACGGAAATGTAATACCCAGGTATAATAATTTACCTGTATAAATTACCTGTAATAATTTAGCTGGACATTTAGTGGTCAAGCTGGAAATTTGCACATGCTTGCACATGCAGAAGTGTTCAACTGGAGAAGGCTATTGTTCTCTCGACAGGTAAGGTGTACGAGAAAACGGGTCTTCATGCATTAATGTTCAGTTTGTAGCGTAGAAAGAAATAGAGTTTGACCTTGACCCTGGAGCCCGGAATTTTTTTTAATAGTCCTATATTCATCTACATATCATAGTAAAGGTATGTATAAAGTTTGATGACTGTAGCTGATAAGGTGTTGAAGTAATGACCGTAACACGAAAACTTAACATTGAATGATGACGCCGACTCCGACGACTCCGGAAAAGCAAAACCTATGTCTCGCTTTCCGCTTCGCGGGCGAGACAAAAATGTGTGCTTTATCAGGGTTCCCACTGATATCTGAGAATTAAATTCAAGTACTATTTTAGCACTTTTCCAGGACTTCACATGATTTTTAAGGACTACAAATGCATTGGTTTTTAGTGGTAACTTACCGCAGTATGCCAACTGTGGCATGTGATTTAATCGCACTTTCTCCCATTGAACTGATGTCAAATTCTTGTGACAAACTTTACAACTTGCTTTGTGTTTGTTGTCTTTAGCGGACGAGATCCATTCATACTTTTGAACCCAACCGGGGTTGAAAACACATTTGCCAGAAGGCATCTTATCTTGTGATTGCCGAACACGAGACAGATACCGAAGTGATGACGTAGTACACATTATTATGGGACCGCTTTAAATCGCCGCACACGCGAAAAATGTGGGAATAACCCGGAATATAACCAACAACAACAACAAAATATAATAAATAGGCGAAAACTCGCGGAACAACGTCAGTGAAGTTTTCGATTTTTCTTTTTAGATCAGAACGATCGTAGATCTATTGAATTTAAGCACTTTTCAAGGGTGAGGGACGAAAATCAAGTACTTTTCAAGGATTTAATGTAGGAATGAATGGCCTTTTTGTGGAATTTATCGGGGATATAAACTTGGAAAAGTCGCGGAAATACTGGACGAGGCCTTCCGGCCTTCGTCCAGTATTCCCGCGACTTTTCCAAGTTTATACCCCGATAAATTCCACAAAAAGGCCATTCATTCCTTATAATTCCAGCATTTGAAATAAATTCATCAAGAAAATGTGTTTATTTTCCATTTTCTTAAGAATTATTTTAACTGCGCCTCACGGTTACGGAAAGTAGTTCGGCGTGGGAGTTTACTGGGATATACATTTTGGACAGAGACTTTCTACGGGCCAATCAAATGTTAGGGCATTGTGTAAATATTTTTGTGCTGGAATTATTTGAAATTAAGCACTTTTCATGGAAGGGGCTGAAATTCAAGCACTTTTCATTTCCGTACTAACCCTGTTTATAATACCACACCAGAACACTTATTTTATCACAAGCAGCAGCCCACCATAGGTTTCTGAAGCTATGTTGCTATTTTTAGATATTAGATATCTGATTTTCAGAGAATTCAGAAGTAAAACATAAACATCATACAACAACATGACGCATTGCTTGAAGGGGAAATAGATAAACTAACAAGAGGGCTATGATGGCCCTAATTCGCTCACCTGACTCCATGAACACCAGAGGAGAATGTGACATTGAGTTCATGTGTTTTAAAAAAATTGTGCTATTTTTAGATGGCGGTTATCTTGGATTAAGCAATGACTCATTTTACCAAATCTGAAAATGCTTCACCCAAGGATCTTAACTTACTATGAAGTTTGGCCATCATCGGACATGTGGTTTCTGAGAAAAAGACGTTCAAAATCTCGAATAAATGACCTTTTGGCGGCCATCATGGATGACATAATCATCCGATTCCGACAAATATTGCACCAGAGCAATCGCCTCATCGATACCTTCAATTCGATATATGACATTAGCATATTCGGTCAAAAATAAAATTTGACCCCACGGGCAACGCCCATTTTTGACCCTGGGGTCACCATTTTCAAAAATTTGAAAGAGCATTGTATATCAATCATTCCTACCAAGTTTCATCGAAATCCGGCCAGCGGTTCATGAGAAGAAGATTTAAGAATTTGTGCTATTTTTAGACGGCAGCCATCTTGGATTAGCGACGACCTCCATTTTAACAAATCTGAAAAGGCTTCACCCATGGACCATAACTCTTACGTTTGGCTACCATGGGCCAAGCGGTTCATGTGAAGAAAGAATTTTGAAATCTCTAATAATAAAAGAACGACCTTTTGACCTTTTGGCGGCCATCTTGGATGACCTAACCATCCGATTTCGACAAAAAATGCACCAGAGTGATCGCCTCGTTGATACCTACAATTTGATATATGACATGACCATATTTGTTCAAAAATAAAATTTGACCCCAATTTGACCCCACGGGCCATGCCCATTTTTGACCCCGGGGTCACTATTTTAACACCTTTGAAAGATCATTGTACATCGATCATTCCTACCAAGTTTTGTCAAATCCAGCTAGCGGTTCATGAGAAGAAGATTTTTTAAGAATTTATGCTATTTTTAGACGGCGGCCATCTTGGATTAGCGATGACCTCCATTTTAATAAATCTGAAAAGGCTTCACCCATGGACCATAACTCTTTAAGTTTGGCTACCATGGGCCAAGCGGTTCATGTGAAGAAGAATTTTGAAATCTAATAAAAGAACGACCTTTTGACCTTTCGGCGGCCATCTTGGATGACCTAACCATCCGATTTCGACAAAAAATGCACCAGAGTGATCGCCTCGTTGATACCTTCAATTTGATATATGACAAGACCATATTTGTTCAAAAATAAAATTTGATCCCAATTTGACCCCACGGGCCACGCCCATTTATGACCCCGGGGTCACCATTTTAACAACTTTGAAGGAGCATTGTACATCGATCAGTCCTAACAAGTTTTGTCGAAATCCGGTTGGCGGTTCTTGAGAAGATTTTTCAAGAATTTGTGCTATTTTTAGACGGCGGCCATCTTGGATTAGGTAATGATGTAATTTTAACAATTTTGTAATCCCCCTACCTAAGGACCATGACCATGAAGTTTGGTGACTATAGGCCCAATGGTTACCGAGGAGAAGACGTTTGAAAATGTTCACGGACGACGATGACGGACGACGGACACATTGCGGTAACAATAGCTCACATGAGCTTCGCTCAGGTGAGCTAAAAATATATCATTTCAAACTTGCAATTATTTTATGTTTTATTTTATTGTTCACGTGATAAAAACGATGTCGGACGATATCTTGCAATGCAGACGCTGATTTGCAAGTTCAATATATGAAAAAGTATCAATAGTTTCAAAGAGATTATCACTTTATGTGGGTGGGGTATATTGGTGAGTTGTATTTACATTGTTTGCTTTGTAATAGCATTGTATCATTCACAACTTTATACCTGGAACTGTTACATTTTGAATTATTTCTAGATTCAGTGCAAAATCATCATCCTAGTTACACATTTACATATGTAAACAACCGATAGGGGGCAAAGTTGTTTGTTTATGTCGGAAATAGTGTTTACCGCGAATAAATGGAACCCGCGGCTATACGGGATACTACTATACATGGGACCATGAATTTGAGTTATCAGTAGTTTGACAGTTTGAGATAGACTGTATTACCGAATACAAGTAAAACTATTTACTAGCTATCAGAGCTCGAGTTAAGGTGCGTAATTTGACCAACTTGGGGTGAAATTTTGTTATTTCTTCATAAAAAATGGCAAGTTGGGAGTGCTTTAGAATCGTCTCATTGAGACGATTCTAAAGCACTCCCAACTTGCCATTTTTGATGGATAAATAAGAAACTTACCTCCAAATTACGCACCTTAACTGGAGCCCTGGCTATAACATACATAATTCATGTATTTCGACACTTGCATGTGGAAATTGTATATGCTTGAAATCACTGTAGATCACGTAGCAACATATAATACAAGGGTCTTGTCCAATCTTACCGAAGTCAATGTCGAGGATGTTGGACTGTGCGCCCTCCACCAACACATTCTTGCCACCATGTATGGCCTTGTGCAGGTATGGTATGGCGTCCACCACAAAAGGTTTCAACTTCTCACGCAACGCCTGTAACATGCCCGTCATACGCTGGTAAACAGGCCCTTAGAACATGTACATGTAGATTGATCAATTGTATGGATTTACCCTGTCAACCTTAATTAACTGGAATAGAATTTAATATATAACCTTTGAAACCAATTCAACTGTCATAAAATGATATTCAGACTAGTCCATTTATTAAAGGGGGGGGGGGGGAGGGGTTTATTTCAAAAATATGAAAATTACTTGCAAAAAGTGTAGATCCTGACGAGACGGCTCGCCACGAGCCGGCTCATTTGGATATACACTTTTTGCCAATACCACTATACAGGCCTGTGGTGTTGAATGGGTTAAATGGCCCTGTCGTATACTGCCTGGGATGTGCGAGTAGAATAGATCCTAATCATCATATGGCATGTATTCATATAATCAATAGACAGATGAAAACTGGCCATTTAACTGAATGGTGAACAGCATAAACCCTAATCAGGCTATGTGAATAAGCAAGCAGGCTGAAGTGAGGCTAAGCTGGAAATGTTGTAAGGTCACTTTTCTCAGCTAGGGAGCCAACAATGAACGATAATCCATCCTATAATTGGGCATAACAGAATGACAGGCAGCTATTTAGGGGATAACCATGCTTTGGAGCGGTATGTGGGAGGTTTTATGGTCTATGAATCAGTTTTACGGCGACGAGTTAGCAGAGCCGTAAAACTCATTCTCAGACCATAAAACCTCACACATACCGCTCCAAATCGAAAAACAAAGCATGGTTATCCCCATTCAAATGCACCTAGTGTGCTCTCCGTTTTCTGCAACATCGTAGCATATCACGAACAGTGATATTTTTCAATACGTCAGCAGGTTGTTGTCGTCATCGATTACCACGTCGCACCAAATGAATTTGAAGAAATGTAACTCCGCCTAAGAATATTCCTATATGAAATTGAGATTAACAGGACTTTTTCTATGACATCTATACATTTATTCAACTCTAATGTTTATTTTAACAATTGTATTGCTTTTTTGATGTGTGTAGTTGCAACAGTTATTTGCTTTTATTCATTTAAAGAAATGCTAAATTTCTGCATTGGGTTCGTTACAAATGAAATGACAACAACTTGTGTCAACAGGCCTAGGATTTCCCTGGATTTACGCCTAATTCAGGTGATTACCCATCTGCAATACAGTTCATTATGTATAGTCGTGTATGTACCTATTGTAATTCGTAAAGTTATAGTCTGGTACTGGCATATTGAGATTGCATTCGAGCACTTTACTAAATTCTTCTGTATTTTGGGCGGGGTAATATTTTTGGGAATTTGTTGAAGGGCCACCACACTGAAGTCACGTTTGTCAATTGTTGGTAGATTCTCTTTTCTGCGTTGGTATGGCAGAATGGATAACCGAAAATATACCGAAATTAATTTGGAAATACAGGCCACACTCACTTACTCGAATTCGAAGGGAGATAAAAAGATACTTTGAGTTAACCGTAGTTTGACGTATCCGTAGTACGCAACATGTCGGACAACAAACTATTTTATTGACAGTTAGAACCAAATGATTACTTGCTGATGTAGTATTGAGTAGTAAATATGATTTATTTTAGCAATTAAATGTACATGGATACATGTTAAATGCTGTTTATAAGACAAATCATATTTAAACACTTTCGGTTTGTTTACAAATACACATATGCATGTCTGTGTGTAATTAATAGATAACCCGGATGTGACACACGTGACATGTGCATGTAGCGATATGTACATATTCAGTTCACCAATGAAATAAATAATAACAAGAACATCATATTTTATGAATTATTTTAATAAATTATACACGGAAACAACACAAAACAACAAGAAATACTGATTTGTAACACTATTATAAACGATTATTTCTGACCAGACTTGATTGTACGAACTAATAATGTTTAGAACATAAAACTCGCCCATTCAATGTTTCGTCCCTATACTGATGCGGTCACATTCGGGAGATATATACACACGATCGAGTGTGAAATATTTCACTCATTTCTAATCGCGCAACTTGTGTTCACTTTAATTAACGTTCGAGTAAAAGCATTTAATGCCAGTCCAATTAAAATAGTTGCCATTTATTGCTCACCACTTAATGATCACTGACGGTCATTTCGGGAGGCCTGTTTAATCAGTGTCAACGCAAACACCTTTAACTACGGTCTGAATACCCGACTTTGATCAGGTAAACTGTAGGTGACAAACTTCTACTTACCTCCGCAAATTGACATTTCGAGTTAACGAGTGTGAAATACAGTAGATTTACGTTTTCGGGACCTAAATATACCTTCGAGTAAACGAAAAATTTGAGTTATCGAAATTTGACTTAACCGAACTTAGTTATATGGAAAATAATAGGATTTTAAACGGGACCGTGCTAGTAATTCGACGTAACCGGTGATTTCGACGTAAGCGACTTTGAGTAAACGAGCGTAGCCTGTATTTGCATTCCCCGCCGCTGGCCATTGTTTACAAAAGCGCGCACGGTTACATAAATCTGTCAAGTTGTAAAACACAGGCTGGTAAAACGATTATTTATGCTGTGCTTTTTCATATTTTATAGGCTGTGATTTCAATTGACCAATCAGATGCGTGCTTTCTATTTTCAGTGCATTAGAATGGTACTTATATAGCTACTTACAGGTTCTACTGGGCACCTATTTTATTGGGCCCCATGATAACAGGGGCATCGTTTATCACTAAACTAATCCCCTCACTGGCAGCCTTAACCCTTAATAGACTGCTTGCTACTCACAACAATAGTCGTCTGCTGTTGCTTTTATATCTTGCCTTATTTGTCAATAAAAACATGGTTCGACAGCACTTGAGAATCATTTCCAATGGAAATGATTCAAGTGCTGTAAAAGCATGTTTTTGATGATAAAAATGGAAAATAAAAAGCAGACGACAACAAAAATAAGATAGCGGTCTACGGGTTAATAATCAAAACAAATTTTTTTTTAACATTTTTGCCTTACAAACAAGGTGACCATTCCTCAGTGTCCTCAGTGTCCATGACGTGGGTCGTATGCAAACCAAAGCACCATCCGTAGACAGACATTGTGGTCAAATATTATCAAAATCAGTGTAGCGATTCACAAGTGATTAAAATGTGAAAGATGTTACTAACGTACGCACACACGTATATGGACTAAAGCTATATCCCCACTTGTCTATCAACGAGGGAATAATAAACCTTTCTGATCAGATTCTTGCAATGCTCCGTCTTGACCGAATCCAACTTCCTGATTTTGAACACGAGAACCGAGTACATGCTCAGCAAGATATATAACCACAAGTTCAGAAGTAAAGTTACCTTGTAAACGTTGAGCTCCTGCTCGATGTCGATGTCAATGCCATCGTGGTGCTTTTTGAGGTAATCTACCAGGACACGGAACCTGCAATGCAATCACTCGTATCAGCACTTGGGGAGATATAAATACTGGACCTGTGAAACTATGAAATGTTTTAACGATATACTTTTATATGCTACTAAATGTTGATTTTAAATAGTAAACTAGAAAAAGTCGATGGCGCGCCATCGCAATATACCCACTTTCCCCAAATGCTTAGTCCGAAAGGGGGAAGTAATCCATGATGGAGGGTCGGATAAAAAATCCGAATTCACTTTGCGCATGTGCACATGATAACGAAGCTACATAGCAAATATGAGGCGCGTAGGTATGAAGGTGAAAAAGTTTTTCGAGTTACAAGGAAAAAATGGGAAAAAATGGGAAATTCTGAGTCGGAAAGGGGGAGGTAATCGATGATGGAGGGTCGGATCAAAAATGGGAATTCACTTTGCGCATCTGCACATAACGAAGGTACATACTAAATATCAGGCGCATAGGTATGAAGGTGAAAAAGTTTTTCGAGTTACAAGGAAAAAAATGGGAAAATTCTGAGTCCGAAAGGGGGGAGATAATCCATGATGGAGGGTCGGATGAAAAATCCGAATTCACTTTGCGCATCTGCACATGATAACGAAGCTACATAGCAAATATGAGGCGCGTAGGTATGAAGGTGAAAAAGTTTTTCGAGTTACAAGGAAAAAATGGGAAATTCTGAGTCGGAAAGGGGGAGGTAATCGATGATGGAGGGTCGGATCAAAAATGGGAATTCACTTTGCGCATCTGCACATAACGAAGGTACATACTAAATATCAGGCGCATAGGTATGAAGGTGAAAAAGTTTTTCGAGTTACAAGGAAAAAAATGGGAAATTCTGAGTCCGAAAGGGGGAGATAATCCATGATGGAGGGTCGGATGAAAAATCCGAATTCACTTTGCGCATCTGCACATGATAACGAAGCTACATAGCAAATATGAGGCGCGTAGGTATGAAGGTGAAAAAGTTTTTCGAGTTACAAGGAAAAAATGGGAATTCTGAGTCCGAAATGGGGGAGATAATCCATGATGGAGGGTCGGATGAAAAATCCGAATTCACTTTGCGCATCTGCACAATGATAACGAAGCTACATAGCAAAATAAGAGGCGCGTAGGTATGAAGGTGAAAAAGTTTTTCGAGTTTACTTAAGGAAAAAATGGGAAATTCTGAGTCCGAAAGGGGGAGATAATCCATGATGGAGGGTCGGATGAAAAATCCGAATTCACTTTGCGCATATGCACATGATAACGAAGCTCATAGCAAATATCAGGCGCGTAGGTATGAAGGTGAAAAAGTTTTTCGAGTTACAAGGAAAAAAGGGAAATTCTGAGTCCGAAAGGGGGAGATAATCCATGATGGAGGGTCGGATGAAATCCGAATTCACTTTGCGCATCTGCACATGATAACGAAGCTACATAGCAAATATGAGGCGAGTAGGTATGAAGGTGAATAAGTTTTTCGAGTTACAAGGAAAAAATGGAAATTCTGAGTCCGAAAGGGGGAGGTAATCGATGATGGAGGGTCGGATCAAAAATGGGAATTCACTTTGCGCATCTGCACATAACGAAGGTACATACTAAATATCAGGCGCATAGGTATGAAGGTGAAAAAGTTTTTCGAGTTACAGGAAAAAATGGGAAATTCTGAGTCCGAAAGGGGGAGATAATCCATGATGGAGGGTCGGATGAAAAATCCGAATTCACTTTGCGCATCTGCACATGATAACGAAGCTACATAGCAAATATGAGGCGCGTAGGTATGAAGGTGAAAAAGTTTTTCGAGTTACAAGGAAAAAAATGGGAAATTCTGAGTCCGAAAGGGGGAGATAATCCATGATGGAGGGTCGGATGAAAAATCCGAATTCACTTTGCGCATCTGCACATGATAACGAAGCTACATAGCTATGAGGCGCGTAGGTATGAAGGTGAAAAAGTTTTTCGAGTTACAAGGAAAAAATGGGAAATTCTGAGTCCGAGGGGGAGATAATCCATGATGGAGGGTCGGATGAAAAATCCGAATTCACTTTGCGCATCTGCACATGATAACGAAGCTACATAGCAAATATGAGGCGCGTAGGTATGAAGGTGAAAAAGTTTTTTCGAGTTACAAGGAAAAAAATGGGAAATTCTGAGTCCGAAAGGGGGAGATAATCCATGATGGAGGGTCGGATGAAAAATCCGAATTCACTTTGCGCATCTGCACATGATAACGAAGCTACATAGCAAATATGAGGCGCGTAGGTATGAAGGTGAAAAAGTTTTTCGAGTTACGAGGAAAAAATGGGAAATTCTGAGTCCGAAAGGGGGAGATAATCCATGATGGAGGGTCGGATGAAAAATCCGAATTCACTTTGCGCATCTGCACATGATAACGAGCTACATAGCAAATATGAGGCGCGTAGGTATGAAGGTGAAAAAGTTTTTCGAGTTACGAGGAAAAAATGGGAAATTCTGAGTCCGAAAGGGGGAGATAATCCATGATGGAGGGTCGGATCAAAAATCCAAATTCACTTTGCGCATCTGCACATGATAACGAAGCTACATACCAAATATCAGGCGCGTAGGTATGAAGGTGAAAAAGTTTTTCGAGTTACGAGGAAAAAATGGGAAATTCTGAGTCCGAAAGGGGGAGATAATCCATGATGGAGGGTCGGATCAAAAATCCAAATTCACTTTGCGCATCTGCACATGATAACGAAGCTACATACCAAATATCAGGCGCGTAGGTATGAAGGTGAAAAAGTTTTTCGAGTTACGAGGAAAAATAAAAAATGGGAAATTCTGAGTCGAAAGGGGGAGATAATCCATGATGGAGGGTCGGATCAAAAATCCAAATTCACTTTGCGCATCTGCACATGATAACGAAGCTACATACCAAATATCAGGCGCGTAGGTATGAAGGTGAAAAAGTTTTTCGAGTTACGAGGAAAAAATGGGAAATTCTGAGTCCGAAAGGGGGAGATAATCCATGATGGAGGGTCGGATCAAAAATCCAAATTCACTTTGCGCATCTGCACATGATAACGAAGCTACATACCAAATATCAGGCGCGTAGGTATGAAGGTGAAAAAGTTTTTCGAGTTACAAGAAACGTGACGGACGTACGGACGTACGGACGGACGGACGTACGGACGGACGGACACCCGTGACGAAAACAATATACAATATACAACAACAATATACAAAAAAAGTGGGTATAATAATTCAGATAAGCCCTGGTTTGCGCAGGCAAATGGCATGTATAGGTAGAGTCTTGTTTACAGTTGCTTTAACCATTTCAACACCATAGGCCTGTACAGCGAGTGGTATTGGCAAATAATGTGGATCCAGATCGTCTAATCAAGACGGAGCTTAAAAATATTCACTTTTCATACTTGCCCGGCCGGGCAAGTACCATTATAATCTACTTGCCCAGACAAAAAAGCTACTTGCCCAACATTTTAGGAAAATGTAACATTTAATAAATTAGCTTTTGTACCAACATTGATACTAGACATTATGTTTGTAAAACATGGATATGCCTAACTGGAATACTGGACTCAACTGGAGAAACTCTTACAAACTTGTTCATGTAAATGTACAAACGGACGGACATACAGAACCTCAAGAGCAAGGCAATATGTCCCCCTGGCTATCGCATAGGGGCATAATTAACCCAGGCAGTGCAATCAGTAGATGCAATATATGTTTATTATAATTGATAGAATAATTATGTTGTTACCACTCATTTGAACCGTCTCGTTTTGGGCTTGAACATTATTAATTGTTCACTGGGGGGTGGGGGGTGGGGGGGGGGGGGGGGCTTGAAAAATTAATGAAAAGATGTGGGAAAGAGTGGGTGGGGGCTTATTCTTTTCTAGGGCGAGTTGACAAAATTTTGGGCTTGAAAATTTAATGAAAAGCTGTGGGAAAGAGTGGAGGCTTATTCTTTTTTAGGGCGAGTTAACAAAATTTATCCAGCCCCATTCCCACCCCAACCCTCTTGGTGATAAATAATGACCAGTCCCTTAGATTGTTATTATAATTGTTCAAAATATGAAGCATGAGCACATAATAATGACTGATGGATTGGCTTGCCAATGGTGTTACATGTATGTTCAACAGCACAATGTGTGGGGTGGGAGGGGGCTCCCTTGCATATTCAACACTGAAAGTACAAAAGTCTCCTTCACTGGGAAACCAATTGGTTCGAATTATTTTGCTACTGGCGTGTTCAGAGTGGACAAGAAAATGGAGTCATGTGTATGAATGTAATAACGAGATGGTGCCTAAAAAAAGAGTATTAATTTAAACACAAAATCATTTAAATGTGTTAACAATTATTATGCTACAGCTTTTAGACAAGTACTAATGTACATACTATTAAGATTATATAGTACTTTTCCGTCTTTATCCGTTTATTATAAAGTTATTTTCAAGAACTTTGATAATAAATGAGGCCAAATTCCAAGTAAAAATTTCTTTTTACCCGAGCGTTAAAGTTTTTGAAGCACCAAGTATGAACCTTGACCCTGGGCTTGGCGGGGGCAGGACGAACGTGGATTTGGCACAGGGCGGTAGAGGACCATTAGAGCAATGCGTATAATGAAATATGAAGCTGATACGTGAATGGAAAGAGAAATTATAAGATATTTACCTGAGCGTTAAAGTTTTTGAAGCACCAAATTTGAAGCACCATTTTGGTCTAGAAAGTTCGTTTTTAGTGCACATTTTTATAGCTTTGAACTCCTTGTTTGGTTTGTAGCACCAGAGGAAGACAAACTCAAACAATTTATAGGAATAACACAGTCTATAAGACAGTAATATGTGCTGGGCTAATGTTAAACCAGGGATATGTGGGGTTTTTCTTTTTGCAAAGTCATCTACTGTCAGCGTGAAAGGGGACACATGATGGTTCACAATAGAAATCTAAAGGGTGTATGAAAGTTACAGAAATACTTCATAAACAGTTTAAAACCAGTGAATTAAAGAACATAATTTGAAATAGCTGGAAATTAATCAAATTTTCTTAGTTTTCGGAATATACAGAATGGCCTTTCCCGATGTGTCACTTGCCAAATCGGACCAGTGACAAGAAAATCCTCTCGCCAACATGAAAATTGACTCGCCATGGCGAGTGGGGCGAGTGAGGCGAGTGAGGCGAGTGAGGCGAGTGAATTTTTAAGCCCTGCAAGATCTGCACTTTTTGCAAGTAATGTTCACATTTTTGAGAACAAAAACACCCCCTTTTCATAAACGGACTTGTCTGAAAATCATTGTGTGACGATTGGATTGGTCCAGAAATTATCTTATAAAAATCACTTATCGTTGAAAGGGTTAAAACAGGAAATCGGTAACCCTAATGGATGTACCCTTAAAAAACGAACAAATTTCAGACAGTCTGACAGGGCGGCGACTATGTGAGCCCCATAAACAAAAAAAACGGAAGGGTAAATTCTAGATACAGGGCCTGAAAATAGCACTGGTCCGAGGTCCGGGATCTGCAAATTTTAATGTCGGACCTTTGTATTTTACAAGCAACAAGTCCGACGGACCTGTGATAAAATTGAAATTGCGATCATCATTCAGTGGCGATGCTAAATATGTTTAGATTATTGTCTTAATAGATAATTTATGGTGACACAGTCGAGTACTTACACATGGTGTGACAAGTCATTACACATGAAACTGACACATATTTCTACCGTTTTTCTAGTGATTATCCTATCGGGCCTTCCAAAAAATTTGTCGGACCTTTCACTTTTTGTCTTGTTAGGTCCCAGACCTACTGGTAAAAGCTACTATTTTCAGGCCCTGAGATAGTGTATACAAATGCATGTGTCGAATATCAAACACAATTTTCAGGATATTTTACAATGTGAGTTTTGTTACTGTTCTATGGCTCCATTATTCCTTCCATGTACAAGTATAAAACAAATAGAATAATGTATCCCATGAAAACCTTGTTATGACGTGCTGTAACCAATTTCATAAATGTGATATGATACACGTGTAGTAACATCTGCAGCATATTTGATTGGCTGGCTGCATCACCCCAATTACGTATTCGTAGTGCGCCAACGTTATGCAAAACAAATAAAACTAGAGCAGCTGAAGCTGCATCAACGGTTTGAGGCTTGATGTAATGACAAACGTACACTGGCAAAGTGATTAGAAGACATTGCCAATGACGAAAACATATGAAACTCAAAAAAAATTGATGCAATTCCAATGAAATTGAAAAAATAAAGTTTTGTATTTTCAGAATCGCTTGACTATCCTAAGCATTTTTCATTATATAACGTTCTACGAAATGTGTACCGTTAACCCCCTAGTCTGACATTGAAGTTGAGACGATTCTAAAGCACTCACAGCATGTCAGTTCGTATATAAAACCAGTGTCTGATACAGCCCACCATACCTGTCTGGCCTCCACCTCGAAGTTTGTCAGCTGTACACACTGTTCTAGGCGGCTAAGTTTATATGCTCGTTCTCAAACTTCAAATGCATGTAGCTCGTGCATTTGAGCAGATAGCTAAAAACTACCAGTGAACCGGAGATAGAGAATTTTATTGGCTTTTTAATGCAAAAAAAAATATTTGAAATCGGTTGAATAATAAGGAAGTTATGACCATTTCAATTTTTTTTAAAAACTTCAAATGCCTACAACTCTCTCATTTGGGCAGATAGCCAAAAACTACCAGCGAAACGGAGATAGAGAATTTTGTTGGCTTTTTAATGCAAAAAAAATATTTGAAATCGGTTAGATAATAAAAAGTTATGACAATTTCAAATTTGAAAAATTGAAAAAAAAACGTCCAAGTTTGAAAGACAATAGAATCAGAACTATTCAAGCCATTGCTCTGAAAAATATCATCTTCTGTGCGGATGAATGTCCCGCGTGACGCTGTCAAAAAATTATGTTGCTGAGATTACTGTACAAATTGGAAACTGTTTTCAAAGACCACCCGTTAAAATAAAATAAAAATCTGAAATTGTTGATTTTTTTCATTTTTCTCAATTTCACATGTCTATAGCTCTCTCATTTGAGCAGATAGCCAAACATTGTCAGCGAAGCGAAGATAGAGAATTCTCGCAGCTTTACAATTCAAAAAGAATTTTTGAAATCGGTTGGAAAATAAGGAAGTTATAGGGAATTATATGATATATGACGTCACTTCCGGTTTCGTAAAAAGTGACGTCATGAGAATTCTGAAAATTGCGTTATTCTCGTCTCACTGTTGATGCGAATCGGTATACAAAATTTGAAGTCGATCCGACCAGCGGTTTGGGCTGTAGTCTCGACGGCTGAATAAAAAGAAAAAAAAAAAAAACCAACGAAAACAAAAGGTTTGAGGAATCAAATTCCTCAAACCTAATGAAGACGTTCCACATGACGTCCCTAATGGCGCGAAAAAGCAACAATGTTTGACGTTGATGTCATCCTATGTTAACCTTAGACCGCTATCTTAATTTTTTTGTCGTCTGCTGTTTATTTTCTATTTTCCATTTTTATCATCAAAAACACGATTTGAAAGAAATTTAGAATAATTTACAACATGCTTTGACAGCACTTCAGAATCATTTCCATCCATTGGAAATGATTCTGAAGTGGTGTCAAAACATGTTTTTATTGAGAAATAAGGCAAGAAATAAAAGCAACAGCAGACGACAATTGTTGTGAGTAGCGGGCGAAGAGTTAAACATCATTAGCAGCCAGCATCAGTGACTCAGTAAAATCACTATAATTGTTAACATGCTCTCCCGTTTGGTAAGATGAGGTGCTTACAAAGAGTGGGAACCTATAATATGGCAATATGGCAAATTTATCATTTGTTTATCACTAGTATTAAAACTATTTTTCTAGGTGTAGATTTTCAACTGCATGCGAAAATAGTCAATATCGTCTTCTTGTTGAAACGTATCAAGATATCTCCACGTTTTCTGCTATTTGGAGTGTGAAGTCATGTGGTAAACAGAATCTCAAACTCATTTCCATTTGATCTGAGATTTATGAACCTCGTCAGCCACTTTATGCACCTCGCCAGAAGCTTGGTGCATAAATTGTACGCGATTCGTTTCATAAATCTCATATCAAATGGAAACTTGTTTTGAGATCCTCTATTTATGCAATAACTGCACTGTGTTACCTTTCTGAAAATGTTTCAAAATCTCCCATTAAATCACCCATCCTCAGTCCATTTCTTGTTGCCTGGCAATAATAAACAAACATATGTATTTCTTTCAAAACCATGATCGATTGAATGAGGTAAATCTAGATCAAGGTCATATAGATGGTAAACTGGATAAGTGAAGGGTAAAAGGTTTAACGTCCCAGCCACCAACTACGGTACGGTCATATAGAGACGGGTCCTCGATAACTTAGAGGGACAAAGGTAAAGGTGACACAGACAATACAAACTATACAGTTGAAAGGGCAACCAAATAAACTGATACAATATGAATAGGCAATACATTTTTGAAATTGTCCATTGCTGGACGGATCATTGGGTGTAAATTGGCAGCCAGCAGATTATTGTACCCAGCGTAGCCTCAGACTGACCTAGATGCAGCTGCATTCTGATCAGGAGTATCTTGCCAAGTACACTTTGAGAGAGAAATTTTCAATTTAAGGATAAATTTATTAATTTTTATTATACTGAATTTATTACATTATCACAGCCAGTTTGGCTGTGATAATGTAATAAATTTAGTATAATAATTCTGCGTACGTTTAATCAACTATATGCAGTCGTTAGTTCTATATGAAATAATGCATTTCGGGAAATATAAATGAGAACTCCTTTAACGTATACTTAGCTACATAAGGATGCTTAGCAATTTTGGTGAAATCGGCTAAAGGGTCTACACCGTTCGTCATTCTGTCACCGACAAATGCTTGCTTACTGACATCACCAACAGGCATCCTATTCCGATTGTGATTATTCAGAATGGACTGTTGAATTTGTCATAAGATCTATTTTCTCAAATAAGAATACACCGACGATGAAAACATGTTTATAAAGTTTCAAGTCAAACTAAAGTGGGTGACAAGCTACACAATCAGATTTTGCTTACCTTGGAGGAATAGGCCGGTCCTATTCCCTTCTTGGTGGTGCCAATCCTGAAATGTAGTACCAGTAAACCTTTGTGAATAGAATGTGCCTTCTATATTCTAAGTCTAGAATACTGAACAGTGATCACTAAATATAGAACATGTTAACAAATCATATTTATTTCACCGGTCTGCACAATCAGTCTGACGAGTTATTTAACTGAATGATAGAATGCACATACTGACCACCATATTGCCATCAGCATTCCAATCATAATGAATGTTCATATTTTGTCACTGTTTCTCCAACATGATCAGTAGCCTATTTCACCAACATTGCAAAGTATACTTTTCTAGCATCAATTTTAGGATAAATTTATTAATTTTTATTATACTGAATTTATTACATTATCACAGCCATTTTGGCTGTGATAATGTAATAAATTCAGTATAATAATTCTGCATACCCTTAATCATCAAATATATGCAGTCGTTGGTTCTATATGAAATAATGCATTTCAGAAAAAATAAATGATTACTCCCTCAAAGTATACTTTGCTAGAAAAGTATACTTTGCAATGTTTGTGAAATCGGCTACTGTTCCTGCTGTAAATTCAACACACAGGACTTAACTTATTTTAAGTCCACTGATTCATTGATAGAATGGTGTTTATGTCTATTTAACAAGGCCATACACAGACATAGCTAGGCCTTTATAGGGAGCATCGTAAAATCAATCACAATAAACATAAGGCGCCGTTATCACAATATCGTAATCTGATGTCAGGTACCCATGTCAGATCTCTTGACCGAGATTCATGGATGGATGGATACAAATTTGCCTTACAAACAAGGTGAATATAAATCCTCAGTGACCTTGACCTTGGGCGGTCGGACGTGGGTCGTATGCAAAACAAAGCACCATCCCTAGACACACATTGTGGCCAAATACTATCAAAATTGGTGCAGCCGTTCAAGAGTTATTAGGGAAAAAAACTTTTATCATTTTTACCTTACAAATTTGCCTTATAAACAAGGTGAACTAAGTCCTCAGTGACCTCAAACTTGGGTCGTCGGACGTGGGTCGTAGGCAAAACAAAGCAGCATCCATCGACACACATTGCCAAATATTATCAAAATCCGTGGATCGTTTTTTATTAGTTATTGAAAAATGAAAGGAGTTACTAACGTACGGACTAACGCTATATCCCCTCTTGCCTATCGGCGAGGGGATACTAAAGACCGAGTCACTCTGGCCCCTCCCAGCTAACAGAACACGAGCAGGGGGCCGTTTCACTAAACGTCGTACGACTAAAATATGTGTAAGTGCAAACTTATGATAGTCTGTAAATTCACATTAACAATGTTTTCTTGCAAACAATTATTGTATTTACATTTATTGAGCATAGGCTGCATGCTCAATAAATGTAAATCCATCAATTGAAATTTACAGACGATCCTAAATTTTCACTTACGAACATTTTAGTCGTACAAAGTTTAGTGAAACGGTACCCAGGCCCGTACGAAGAATTAATTTAGGGGGTGCGTTATCGATGGTGTGAAGGGCCAAAAATATTTTTTTTTGCACATCCACGGACAGATCTTGGCAGATTAACCCTTTCATCCCTAAGTAACTGGAATGGATTTTGATATGTTAATTTTGCAACCAATCCAATCATCACAAAATGATTGTCAGACCAGTGCAGATCCTGATGAGACGGCTCATCACAAGCTGGCTCATCTGGACCTACACCTTTTGCCAATACCACTACAGGCCTGTGGTGTTGAAAGGGATAAGGGCCTCTACGTACGGGCCTGACGAGTGAACGTTATTATAATGATTAACAGGGCCCGGTTGCTCAAAGCTTCAGTTAGCTTAACGGACTGTTAAATCCTTAACTGAATGGTTAAAATCTCTGTTTAACAGAGATTTTAACCATTCAGTTAAGGATTTAACAGTCCGTTAAGGATTTAACAGTCCGTTAAGATAACTGATGTTTTGAACAACCGGGCCCAGACTGTCAACATTATTTTCACAGTTTGGTAATAACTCTTTACTATTGCAGAGCATGATGACGTTTGAGAAATAAAAATACTGATGAATGATTGTTTGAATGCGGCTTAATCTCTGCTTAACAACTTGTGTTGGAGACAGTTGTATACAAGTGCTCACTGATTCCACAAGCTCTTGATCAAGTCTCCGTATCATGCCTTAGATTGCATTAGCTAAATCTCTCTTTGCAACAAGTAAGGAAGTAAGGATGACTGTGGGCTGTTCTAGTACCAGCAACAGGATGACAATGACAAATCAGCATAGTTGATGTCATACTGCAACTTGGGAGTATGGATGAGTTGTAGAATGAAACTATAGATGATGACAAACCATGGTATGACGTTTCAAGTCTTTCACATCATTGTAGATATTTGCCCTGTATTTTATCCATCACTGATTGAGTTACTGAACATACGGCAGATTAGCCGCATAACTCATCATTAAACAATTTACTTGAGGGCTTGCAAATGATGCTTTCTTTCAGTTACTTTAACTTGTCATTAACAAGCAAGCGTTCATAACTTTTATATTTCCCCCTCCCCCAACCTTTTCACAGAAACGAGCGATAGTATTATCGACATTGACTTACAGGTCCTTGCCGCGACCAGTCTCCTGCAGCCCATCTACTTTCTGGTGGAGGTCGAACACTGCAACGACAACGTTTCGTTACGCTGGACATGTACATGTTCTGGGCTTTACACATATAAACCCATACATAATGCGCAGTGATGTCGAGCATAAAATTCCAATTACATTCTCAAAATGTTTTATAATCACAAGAGGATGTGTGTGGTATAAAACTTTCTGATAATGTAACAAATTGAAAATCAAACAGTCTAATTGGTCAAACTGTTTTTGAGAATGAGCTTTTGACTCACTCTCAAAAATCTACCCAGGGATCCTGGGTTTGTGATTACAAAACTTTCTGAGCATGATATCCAAATTATTAAAAATAAAACAGCTTAATTGGCCAAGACTGCTCACCGCTCAGCCCTGACTAATTAAAACAACACAATTTAACTCAAAATTGAACAGTTGAAAGGCACAAGAGCCAATTAGATTTCCTGATTTGGAGCAGGGGTCCATGTTCAAAAAGTTTTATAATCACGGGGACAAATTCAAGCTGCCTACCTAAGTGTGCCCGGTTGGAGATGAGAAGTCGATCCTGCCAGTTCTCAAGGCCCTGCTCCTCCGCATTCTTGATCTCATCAAACAATTGTTGTGGGTGGACAACACAGCCATTTCCTGGAAATACAATAATATCCTGGAAAATATATTCCACCAAACTTTCCTGGAACATATAATCATTAAACAACTGTTGTGGGTGGATTACACAGCTATTTCCTAGAATATACAGGGGTCGAATTTAACTTTTTAACACACTAGCATTTTTTCGCTAGTGGATTTTTTTTCTACTAGCAAAACTGGATTTTCACTAGCAATTTCTATGTTTAGTTGGATTATGCAATAAGCATGTACATGTATCCTAGTATATGGTTTCAGAGTACATGAAGGTTGTTGCACTCATGTAGTCCATGGAAAAACGTAGCTCAAAAAACTACAGTTACCTACACAAATATTCAATATCAACTTGTTCAGTTTCTTGATGTGATTATACTGAAAAAAAGTAGTGCAAACAATTAAACTATTCTACTACCGTTCGTGGTTGTCGATCTATCTAATTCGGTTTCTGGGAAGTTCCATTCTATCAATGGCTGGTAAAATAATGTGTATTTGTTAAAATGAAACCGGAAATGTTTATTTTTGTAATAATATCGCCGTAGTATTTCAATGTGGCCTAGAGGGATGTCGCAATTGATAAATAGCCCAGGCAAAAACGTCCTCATTTACGACCTGTGACGTAGTATTTCAATGTCGCACTAGAGGGATGTCGCAATTGATATATAGCCGGGGCAACAACGTCCTGATTTACGACCTCCAATGTTCCTATCATCGAGGCGCTTTGACGAGAGCATTTCATGATCCAGATCACTGTTCAGAACAAAATAATCGCGACAGAACTTTGAAGATTTGGATTTCCTTTTTGAAATTGGTACTCGCAGTTTTTTGCGAGCGGCTTTGATTTTAACTAGCATTTTTCATAAAGCACTCGCATTTTGCGAGTATGCGAGTGCCAAATTCGAGCCCTGATATATAATCACCAAACAACTGTTGTGGAT
This sequence comes from Conchocele bisecta, assembly GCA_029237695.1. NCBI lineage: Eukaryota > Metazoa > Mollusca > Bivalvia > Lucinida > Thyasiridae > Conchocele > Conchocele bisecta. The sequence continues at coordinate 29,735,651 of CM055269.1, read as the reverse complement.
GGATTACACAGCTATTTCCTAGAATATATAATCACCAAACAACTGTTGTGGGTGAACGACACAACCATTTCCTGCAAAATATAATCATTAAATAACTGTAGTGGGTGGATTAGGATTACACAGCCATTTTCTAGGAAATACAGTCGCCAAATAACTGTTGAGGGTGGACAACGCAGCCATTTCCAGGAAAATACAATCGCCAAACAACTGTTGTGGGTGGACGACACAGCCATTTCCTGGAAAATACAATCGCCAAACAACTGTTGTGGGTGGACGACGCAGCCATTTCCTGGAAAATACAATCACCAAACAACTGTTGTGGGTGGACGACACAGCCATTTCCTGGAAAATACAATCGCCAAACAACTGTTGTGGGTGGACGACACAGCCATTTCCTGGAAAATACAATAAACAACTGTTGTGGGTGGACGACGCAGCCATTTCCTGGAAAATACAATCACCAAACAACTGTTGTGGGTGGACGACGCAGCCATTTCCTGAAAAATACAATCGCCAAACAACTGTTGTGGGTGGACGACACAGCCATTTCCATTTCCAGCCAAAACAGTTTTTGTGTTCAGAATTAAGGAGACGGCAATTTTTTGTCTCCCGCATAGTGAGGGTTAACAAAAAGTAAATATCGCAGAAAATCCTAGTTTCCGGAAAAATGGGTCCCCTCCTGTATTTTAATTGGCCTTTTAATTACCCCTTTTTGGGCCCCATTGTCAGCAGTTACCTCCCACTATACTAATGAATTTTATGTTATTCTATGTAAGGTGAGCCGACGTATTTGTTAATGTGAGAAATATCACGATCAAATGTAAACGTTTAAAATTATTGCGAAAAAATAATAGGTGATTTGAGAAACTCTTACACAAACTTTCAAATAAATAAACAGACAGATATAAAATGTATAATAATGACAATCAATACATGGGGTAATGGTGAATGAATGTTTATTTTGCCAGGAAATGTCTCTGGTGATGTCTCTGCAGAAATTATAGGTGATTCGAGAAACTGTTACAAAAATGTTCAACTAAATAAACAGACGGATGGAATTACGATTAGTAGCGAGGGTAATTCTGCCCTCCCAAGTCAAACTGCAGTATCTGTTAAACTGCAGTATTTGCACTATGATGCTATGCTGACCCTGTGCAATCATCCCCAGGTGGGGATGATTGCACAGGGTCAGCATAGCATCATAGTGCAGATACTGCAGTTTAACAGATACTGCAGTTAGACTTGGGATGATTGCACAGGGTCAGCATAGCATCATAGTGCAGATACTGCAGTTTAACAGATACTGCAGTTTGACTTGGGAGGGCAGAATTGTATTAATGTGGAATGATGTATAGTTACTAAGAAATGCATGTGTGCAATATGAAGATATTAGCTGAAGGCAAACAGAAATTATAGGTGATTTGAGAAACAGATGGACAGACGGACAGACAGACAGGGCGAAACCTATAGGGGCCCTAAAAAAATTCATATTGGCAATAGGACAAGATCAATGCATAAACACCAAAGAAAGATGTTGTCTACTGCACTGAAACTAGCTGGAAGAAGTGTGGTGCCTATGTATTATGCATACACAACTATTGATTTAGATTGCCAGCAACTTTTCCACAGATAAACAAGCCCATGACTATTAGCCGAATTTGCATCATGCTTTATCATATCTAGTGAAATAATAATCAACCTTATCAACATTATATTGATCTCTATGGCAACTTTGCAGAGTAGATCCAGAAGAGACAGCTATCAGTCGTCTCATCTGGATCTACAGTTTGTGGATGTTTTTCACATTTTTACAAAAGCAACCCATTACTTATTATGGAAGCAGTACGAAAGTTGGGATGGAAGAAAAGTGAATGGGTTTAGCATCAGCTAAAGTCATTATGTGGCTGAACATAAATGGGAAACGCCCGTCATGCTTCTAGCAAGCAAAATCGGTGGTCATCAGGCTACACGAGTGTGATATTTGTTCAGGAGCACACTGGTCACAAAATTCATAAATATAGGATCTCAAATGAGTTCCCATTTGATATGAGATTTATGAAACGAGTCGCACACAGTTTATGAGGCGAGGTGCATAAAATTGCGGACGAGTTTTATAAATCTCTTTACTTATCAACAAGAAACGAGGCAAAGCCACGAAGGCCAGGTTTTTTCCAAGCATAGACACTTGGATAACATAATTATACCCACTTTTTGTAGACTAGATGGCCGTGGCCTGCATGTCGCGCCTTGGGGCGAGGCATGGACACTAAAAAAATAGATATAGTAGATGGAAAAACTTTAACGAAAAAACTTTAACCGGTCACACGGACGTACAGACGGACGTATGCCAAAATGCCGACGATATCGTGCTTTCTGCAAGCGGGTGCGACAATGATGATAAACACCCATGTGAAGTATCAAGGTAATGGGTGAAGCAGTTGCAGAGATATAGTACACAAAAAAACTTTAACAAAAAAATTCAAAGTAATTTGACCTTGACATTGGGCACAGGGGCCGCACGGTTGGGGGTAGAATGAAAATATGGATGATGATAAACACCCATGTGAAGTTTCAAGGTAATGGGCGAAGCAGTTGCAGAGATATAGTATAACGAAAAACTTTTAACCAAAAAACTTTTAACCAGACGTACGTTAAAAAGTTAACGTTGAAAATGGCTAAGTCAATTACGTAGAAATAATAGGTGAAGGTAAATAAAATGGTCACATGTTGGATAGTTTTATGAAGTAGGCACCCCTTGGTTATGAAGCTGTGAAAGTTTGGTGGTCCTAGGTGGTACAGTACCAAACAAATGGACTTAAACACGAAAACTTAACATTGTAAACGCGAAAACTTAACATTCAAAATGGGTAAGTCGACTGCGCAGAAAAAATGGGTCAAGTTAAAAAAAAAGGTAACATGTTGGATAGTAATATGTGGTGGGCACCCCTTGATTATGAAGCTGTGAAAGTTTGGTGGTCCTAGGTGGTACAGTAAGAAAGAAATGGACTGAAACACGAAAACTTAACATTGTAAACGGGAAAACTTAACATTGAAAATTAGTATAAATAGATCTATGTTATACAATAGGTTCCTGTTCTTTGTAAACACTTCATATTACCAAACTCGAGCACATTCGAGCAATTTCGGTAATTTTAACGAGTCACAGACACTTCTAACGACGTTTGAAGCATGATGTTGTTAACGTAAAAACAGCATTGCTTTGTCGCGCCATTACGGACTCCACTTTATTCATCTGACATAACGTTGGCACCAAATATGAATACATAATTAGTGTGATGCGGCCAGCCAATCAAATTCGCTTCAGGTGTTATTACACGTGCGTCATATCATATTTATGAAATGGGTTACAGCACAGAAAAACAAGGTTTTCATGGGATAAGCCCCATGTCTCTAGTCCAGATATGGGACAGCGATTTAAAGACAGAGCTCCTGATAAGCTGCGTATTTGCTTAAATACCCAATTAAAATTGCCAAAAACCCAATTGAAATCAGAAGTAGCGAGTATCAAAAAGCAATAACAAATTTGTGGTACCTTTATCATGCTACAGAAAACAATAAACAGACCACAAATATAGCATATTTTTCTTATTTTCCATGAAAACACATCTTGGTATTTCATTAGAATTGTCTCCAAGGAGACAATTCTAATGAAATGCCAAGACATGTTTTCATTTCGAAGCAAACTATTTAATAATTGCTGTCTGTTGATGTGTAAACAGTAGTGTGATTTTATTTTACTTAATTAAAATATTGAAATACCCAATTGCTTCAGATATGAACGAGTGAAAATACTCAATTACTAATTCCTTATCTGGAGCTCTGTTATCAGAAAGGCTAGTGGGATAGAAATACTATGACATGCAGTAGTACTCACCAATGACGGCCATGCAGTTTGGGTTGACGATGCCACTGGGCAGCATATGGAAGGCATACTTCTTGTTGCCAATGACCACTGTGTGCCCCGCATTGTTGCCACCCTGAAAACAAACAACACATATGAAACACCCTCATTTGATTTTGTACCTAAGAAGATGTGTGATTTTTTATGAAATACACATGTACAGTAAAAATTCGAACCCTCGAACACGTCTTGTCGAACAATCCGGAAAACTCGAACTCGCCCAGCAGTCCCGACAAATTTCCTATATAAATCAATCAAATTTTTACCTAAAATTCGAACTATGGCAAATTCGAACTCTCGAACCAAAGACGCGGTCCCTTGGGCAGTCAAACAACATAACTTGTATAGGTAAGGCTGTTGACGTGTGATTTGTTTGCCTTACGAGGTGCGAATTTCACGTCTGGCGATCTCTTTGAATTGTTTCCCTTGACAGGCGGGTTACATTAAAACACAAATTTAATAATTAGGTGGCGTAATAACTGAAGATTGATGCGTCAGTCAAGTTCAGTAATTGAGTTTAAATTTTATTTGTGTACATTTTGTATATTTAATAAACCAGTGTGTTATTTATAGACACATTCTTGGAATATGACGCTGCGCACCTTTCTTCTTTCGTTTATTGAATGGTATTTTACGCCAATCTTTTGTAAACACTTTAATGCTTTTATATGCAAATGATCCGTGATAAAAAACATTCACTAGCAATTAAAGTGCGTCATTGTTGTGAAGCTTAATTATAGCACAGTAAACAAGCTTACAATGGGAACGTTGAGACGGTGTGTATATTCATGTTTACAATTTTTTCTTTATTTACGCATGCATACATGTACATATTGAAATAAAATAATTAATTGATTATATTTGTTTATTTGATCGGAGAAGGCCTTACAAACGTCAAACTAGTAGTTATTTTCTTTCCCTCGAACTACACCCGACTCAAACTTTTTTCGGGACCGTTGCCGGTTTGAGGGATCAAATTTTTATTGTATATACAAAATTTATATTTTCCTTTAATGAGGTCGAAATTTATCAAAATGTTCAGAGGAAATGCGGAATTCTTTCTCTGAAAATTCCATTAACTTTTGATGTCATTTACAGAAATTATCAGTTTCTATTTTTTCATGAAAAATCACACAAAATCACATGGATTGTCTCCTATGTGGCTGTGACTGGAGAAATGGGGCTTATGGAATTTATGGCCAGTGTAGATCCTGATCAAATACCACACTCCTATGGCCTGATAATCTATATTACTGACATGATACAAGTTTAATCCAGTCACAGAAACAATACATTTATACATATCTTAGGCCATTTTTTTTTTATTTGTTGGTTTACGGATTTTTTTTCCGCGAGATCGGGTCGGTCGGTCGGAAAAAAATAAAAATAAAAAAAAGTTTTTTCAATTTGGTCAAGGAAATAAAAAAAGAAAAGAAAAGTGTCGAACGCGGATGCCACCGGCGGCATATTGAAGAAACTGACAAACGGGTGAACCAAAAGTGTTAAGTCAAAGGGTGAAGGTCATATGTAGTATGGCAATGGCAGGTGTAGCATACATGCAAATGAATGAAGTATGGAAATATTGAAGCAGTTAAGCAACTTATGTAGATGCTATGGCCAGTTTGAGAAACTGTGACAAACTGGTTAACCGAAATTGCTAAGTCCTTTCAGCAGCCCTGTGAAGGTCAAAAGGTCAAGGTAATATAAAGTATGACAAGGCAGGTATAGCACACATACCAATGAATGATGTGTTGAAATATTGAAGAACTTGAGCAACTTATGTAGAAGATATGGCCGGTTTGAGAAACTGTTACGAAGTGGTAAACCGAACATGTGACGGACAGACGGACGGTCCGAACACCATAAAAATCACCTTTTTAAGGCACATGGTTGGGTCGGTTCACCTTTTTAAGGCTCATGGTTGGGTCGGTTTGTGGTCGGTAAAAAACAAAAAGGCCAGTGATTGTGATAGAGTGAAACTTGTGTTAACCGGCATCGTCTCGGACCAAGAGTTTGTCGGTTAACGTAGGGAGTCGGTTCAGCAAGTTTCTTTATATTCTACATAGCAACTCAGTTTCATATTCACATACTGTTGAATGTTGATCACTGTGAATGGGTTGCGTAATGCGTACATATTAATACCGTATCTGGTATAATTAAATACAAGACAACGAAGCGGTGATATAGTTGAAACGAATATCAGTGGGGGTGGCACGGGTGTGGATTTGTGGCAGGGCGGTAGAGGACCCTAGGAAGAACGCATACATGAAATATGAAGCACATCGGAGCAAGAAAACAGAAAATATAGGCCATTTACCCGAGCGTTAAGGTTTTGAATTTTTGCATTCAATCTGAAACAGATATATCAAATCATATCGAATCATCCAGTCCATTCGCAGGTTGTTGTTGTTGTCGCTGCTGCTAAGATCCGGTTTCCGCCACTTACTTTTCTCGGCACAGTAAAAAAAAAAAATATTTTTTTTTTTTTTGGATCGGAGGTAAAAAAATCTAAAAAAAAATCGGAAATCAAATTTTTGATTTTTTTCCACATTGTCAAAAAATCGGGTCGGCGGATCTGTAAACCAACTAATAAAAAAAACTGGCCTTATGACCGGATAAACACAGACTTGTGTGTTTCACTTCTGTACATCCTGTAGCCTATTTCATCAACATTGCAAAGTATACTTTACTAGCAAAGTATACTTTGAGGGAGTAATCATTTATTTTTCCTGAAATGCATTATTTCATATAGAACTAACAAATGCATATATTTCATGATTAAAAGTATGCAGAATTATTATACTGAATTTATTACATTATCACAGCCAAATTGGCTGTGATAATGTAATAAATTCAGTATAATAAAAATTAATAAATTTATCATAAAATTGAAAATTTCTCCCTCAAAGTATACTTTGCTACTAAAGTATACTTTGCAATGTTGATGAAATAGGCTACAGGTCAACAGCGTGATAACAGTTGGTTAAAAGTTCATATTACAGTACAGTCCAACCTGTGCATAAAGACCAGCCATGGGAAGAGAATTTATTTACTTATTTAATGGTGTTTACCGGCCTGTCAACAGCTGAGGCCATTCATGGGAAGAAACAATCTGGCCTTTATTCATGGTTGATATTCCGAGGTGGTCTTTAGCACAGGTTCGACTGTATTTGTAACAGGGTGAATGGAGTTTGATGGCTAAACGGTAACCAGCCTATAGACAGATCAGATTGTGCAGAAGTACATGTAATGATGGTCTTGCAACATGTGGTCAAGTGTTAACCCTTAGAATGCGGGAACCGAAAATAGTCGTCTGCTGTTAATTCATATTTTGTCTTTTCTCTCAGTAAAAACATGGTTTGGCAGCATTTTTAATGGAAATGATTCTGAAGTGCTGCCAAACCAAGTTTTTGATGAGAAAAATGGAAAATAAAAAATATTCAGCTGACGACACAAATTAATTCAGCATTGTCAGGGCTAAGGGCCAATTACAGTTATCAACTGCACATTGGTCCTAAGCACTTGACCACACCATGTCCTGGTGATTGTTGGTTGCCTTTCATGTAACCTGATAAAGCTGTTAATCAACCAATATTATTGAGCCCAGGTAATGTATTGGAATCATACAATGTCAAACCAAGTACATCAGAACTAACGTTCAGGAGAAACCTTCACACATTTAGTATCTATTTTCCTGATGGCTATTAGCTTTCATCATTGACTGGATGGCGAACAGCGAAGGCCCTGATCAGAATGCGCGGATGCGCAGGCTGATCGGGGGCTACGCTGGTCGGAAATGGCGAAAGGTCCTAAATGTAGGCTGATGGACGGCATGAATGTAATGTGGTATCAACTGTCTGGGATAGTGCTGTGTGACAAGCTGTAGGTGATTAGTAGCAATTTGTTCACAGTGGTTTTGTAACACCTACCTGATTGGGTACATGCCAACTGGCAGGGTTTTATTATCTCAGTACAGCTATTAGTGAAAATTGGGCCAAATGTGGTTTTAGCCAGCTACCACATACATGTAGGCCAATGTATTTTTATGTCATTATGAGCGATTATTTTTGTCAACAGCCAGACATAGAAAAAAATCCAATTTAGTTGATTTTGACATTTTTTATATTTTATCTCAAAACACCCGAAAATCAAACAGCAAAATGTTCCCATCAAAATATTTTTGATTCAGTATATTTCTTGGTAAAAGTGAAAGGGTTTAACGTCCCCGCAACAGCTACAGTCTTATAGACTGGACCACTTAACCCTTACACTGCTATCTTAATTTTTTGTCGCCTGCAGTTTATTATCTATTTTCCATTTTTATCATCAAACAACATGCTTCGACAGCCCTTTAGAATAATTTACAACACGGTTTGACAGCACTTCAGAATCATTTCCCATGGAAATAAGGCAAGATATAAAAGCAACAGCAGATGACAATTGTTGTGTGTAGCGGTCTAAGGGTTAAGTATGTTTGATGCCCTAGGAGAGGTTTGAACCCACAACCTCCGGATTGGAATTCAGGTGTTCTAACCCCTAGGCCACAACCCAGAGACATATTTACTTAGTAACACCCTTCAGGGAGCAGACATGGTAGGACCTGATCTGAATGTGAGATGCTTAGGCTAACAAGGTGTATGATCACGTGGTTACAACAACAACAACAACAAGTACTGAAACATCCAGAATCCCTCCGATTCAAAGTACGTATTCTTTTATTTTGTCCTTATTATGCAACGGATTTTAATGAAATATGGCGCATCAAACGCGTATTGTTAAGCCGCATTTGGTGGTCTCTGTACTTAGGCATAAACTTATGTCGTTTTTGCGAAGAATCGATTTCCGTGTTGCAAAAACGACGTAAGTATGTGCCGTACTCCCGGGACCACCAAACGAAGCTCATGAAGACGTGTTTGCTGTGCCAAATTTCATCTAAATCCGTTGCTTATTAAGGAAAATATCAAATAATACCTACTGTGGAGTGGATGAGCTTTCAACACTTTCAGCCATTGTTATTGTTGTTGTAACCACGTGATCATGCACCTTCAACACTTTCAGCCATTGTTATTGATCATGCACCTTGGCTAGAGTCTACACTTCTCACTACAGTCAATGAATATCCTATCAAACATTTGTAATCCCTATCGGTCTGCAAGAGTGTGCTTACTGATCAGAATGTACAGTATTCAAACCTCAATTGACACAATTTTATGATGTTCACAAATATGTATGCTGTGTTTCTATTTTGACAAACATGGGTTTATAAGTATAACCAGTGTAGAACGTTATCAGACTGTGATGTGCAAGCTAGTCTGTGTATTCACTGGTCTACACAGTATTACTGTCTGTTCCACGTTTTGCTGCTGACAAACTTTAGGCCATTAAACACATTAAATCCAAGAAATATTTAAAGGTAAATATTTTTTCATAAATAATAAAACAGGTCGCCCGCCCTAAAATAAAAACAAGAGGGCCATGATGGCCCTAATTCGCTCACCTGACTCCATGAACACCAGAGGAGAATGTGACATTGAATTCATGTGTTTTAAAAACATTGTGCTATTTTTAGATGGTGGTCATCTTGGATTAAGCAATGACTCTCATTTTACCAAATCTGAAAATGCTTCACCCAAGGATCTTAACTTACTATGAAGTTTGGCCATCATCGGCCATGTGGTTTCTGAGAAAAAGACGTTCAAAATCTCGAATAAATGACCTTTTGGCGGCCATCATGGATGACATAATCATCCGATTATTCCGAAAATATTGCACCAGAGCAATCGCCTCATCGATACCTTCAATTTGATATATGACATTAGCATATTCGGTCAAAAATAAAATTTGACCCCACGGGCCACGCCCATTTTTGACCCTGGGGTCACCATTTTCACAAATTTGAAAGAGCATTGTATATCAATCATTCCTACCAAGTTTCATCGAAATCCGGCCAGCGGTTCATGAGAAGATTTAAGAATTTGTGCTATTTTTAGACGGTGGCCATCTTGGATTAGCGACGACCTCCATTTTAACAAATCTGAAAAGGCTTCACCCATGGACCATAACTTTTAAGTTTGGCCACCATGGGCCAAGCGGTTCATGTGAAGAAGAATTTTGAAATCTCTAATAAAAGAACAACCTTTTGATCTTTCGGCGGCCATCTTGGATGACATAACCATCTGATTTCGACAAAAAATGCACCGGAGCGATCGCCTCATTGATACATTCGATTTGATATATAACATGACCATATTTGGTCAAAAATAAAATTTGACCACGGGCCACGCCCATTTTTGACCCCGGGGTAACCATTTTAACAACTTTGAAAGAGCATTGTACATCGATCATTCCTACCAAGTTACGTCGAAATCCAGCTAGCGGTTCATCAGAAGAAGATTTTTTAAGAATTTATGCTATTTTTAGACGGCGGCCATCTTGGATTAGCAATGACCTCCATTTTAACAAATCTGAAAAGGCTTCACCCATGGACCATAACTCTTAAGTTTGGCTACCATGGGCCAAGTGGTTCATGTGAAGAAGAATTTTGAAATCTCTAATAAAAGAACGACCTTTTGACCTTTCGGCGGCCATCTTGGATGACCTAACCATCCGAATTCGACAAAAAATGCACCAGAGTGATCGCCTCGTTGATACCTTCAATTTGATATATGACAAGACCATATTCGGTCAAAAATAAGAGCATTGTACATCGATCAGTCCTACCAAGTTTTGTTGAAATCCGGTTGGCGGTTCTTGAGAAGATTTTTGAAGAATTTGTGCTATTTTTAGACGGCGGCCATCTTGGATTACGTAATGATGTAATTTTAACAATTTTGTAATCCCCCTACCTAAGGACCATGACCATGAAGTTTGGTGACTATAGGCCCAATGGTTACCGAGGAGAAGACGTTTGAAAATGTTCACGGACGACGACGACGACGGACGACAGACACATTGCGGTAACAATAGCTCACATGAGCTTCGCTCAGGTGAGCTAAAGATGTGATGACATTTTGTCAAGTATTGATTTTATTGCGAAAAAACTATTTTCCTATGGGAATTTAACATGGGGGCTAAAAAAATATGTTTTTAAAGTAACTTTTCATTTGTGGATCGATTTTCAAAATCAAACTTTTGTTTTCTTAGTTACATCATTTCCAAGCTATCTAGCCAGGTTTCGGAGTCAATTTCCAATTTTTTTTAATTTTTTTTTTTTTACTCCTCCACAACATTCTCCACCTCTTTTCCCCCCCATGTTAAATTCCCATAGGAAAGTCGTTTTTTCGCTATAAAATCAATATTTGATGGAATTTCATGAAACAAAATTCTTTAGGGCGGGAGACTTTTTTGTTATTGGTGAAAAAGTACTTACATTTAAATATTTTTTAGATTGAATGTGTTTATTAGCCAAAAGTTTGTCAGCAAAAAAACATGGAACAGACAGACGTCCTGTTTTCTCTGAAAGTATCTCATGTGTCATATCCAATACTGCAATAATTGCTGTTATTGCAATGTACATAATAATTACGCAGCAAAATCCAATATGTGTGTCAATGTGCCAGTATATACATGTAGTTTGTGAAGCCTGGTATTGTGTGTGCGGTACCGGGTACAGAAGTTCATTGAACCAATTCCCACACTTGAATACAATACAAGACAAATTAACCCCTGCTGAATGAATTTTTGTCATCTATCGTTTATTTTCCATTTTTCTCATCACAAATATGATACGACAGAAATTTAGAATCATTTCCATTGGAAATGATTCTAAAGTGCTGTCAAGCCATATTCTTATTGATAAAAAAGGCAAAATATGAAACAAAACAGACGACAATTTATGTTTCCCGACATTAACTCTTCGACATTAACTCTGTTCACCCACAGGTACAACTGTAACTAACTGGAGTAGACCATTCAATTCATCAGAAAAGATTTTTTCAAAAATAAAAACAGGACAAATACTGACAAACATTGCCAAATCCAGATGATACTACTAGTATGGATCTACAATGTATAGTAATTTTGGCTTTGTGGGTTGCAGGTTGGAGCATGCAATGGGTAATTTAACGATCAGGGTTTATCCTTACCGGAATTCCGACTGGAGACCTGGTTTGGCCCTCTTTGGCATTTTGTATGTGACAGTTGAATCTGGTTATAACACCTATGTGAGTATTATGATTATTCATAATCCTATTTTAGGGGAAGAGGCCAAGTGACATTGGTGTGGTATGGACCTGGCACCAGGTCAGTTTGTTCTAATTTCAGGGCTGAATATATTTTTTCTCGATGTAAATATTATGTTCTGATTTTGGGATTTGCCCCCCAATGCAGCAGGTTAAAACGGGATCGAACCCGTTTGCCCGGCCTTACATGACCATAGCTGTTGATAGGCCGTTAAACATCAATAAACAAACAAAAGGGGTTCATTGTTAGAATATTCTCAATAAGGTTCTTGCAGTTCTTTATTGTTTACGTCACGCCAATATTCAACAAGGCGAGAACAGGCGAGTGTCTCACCCACGAAGGTTCAGGTAACATGTGAGGTAGCTATTGGTGAAGTTTGGTATTGATCAAGCTAACAGATCTAGGGCCCATTTCACTAAACTTCTTACGATAAAAATGCTTGTACAAACTATTTTATTAACTCATTATGCCCTAGCGCCACTGTAATGTGGCAGGCAATGCGAGTATGCTGTCCCGCATGCCACATTAGCGCGGCGCAGTTACCTGACCCGATATCCCTACAGCCACATTTATGCGGTGTGGTAATTACCAACTCCCTTCCCGAGCGCCACATTATTACGTCGCTTACCATTGGTTCAGAAAAGTACGAAAAACTAGCTTTACTTGTTCTAGACCAATGAAAATGAAGCTTACAAATGGAAGTCGGTTAATTTCCAAATATGGCGGATATTGTTTTATAACTTTATTTCAAGACAAAGCGTTACAAATTCGAATTGAAAATGATGGAAATTTCGGAAAATCAGCCTCCCGCGGCCGCAAATTATGACGATAGTGGTCCAGAATCAGACTTTTCTGGCTGGAATAGTGACCCTATGGGCAGCGATATTTCGATAAATGAAGTTAGTAGCGTCGGAACAGATGATTTATCGAATGCACCATCTGATTTGTCAGATTGGGAAAGTGAATTTGACGACTCGGACGGCGGAAATGCCTCTGAAAATCTGCGAGTTTGGCGGATAAATGACAGAACACCAATCGTGAAACAGCCATTCACCGACCTAGAACCCGGATCTACAGTGATTATGGCACCAGATACAAACGAATTGGACTTCTTCAATTTATTTTTCCCTCCATCTCTCATTGAAGAAACAGTCAGACAGACGAATCTGTATGCCCGACAAAAGATTGCTGTCAAACCGGATCCCAACTGGGTGGAAGTGACAGAACGCGAGTTGCTGGCTTGGTTTGGTGTACGGGTCTATATGAGCATCCTGCACCTGCCACAGACTTCCATGTACTGGTCGAAGGACTCGCTGTTCGGAAATCTAAACATCAGGCGTGTGATGAAGCGAGATCGTTTTGACAAGATATCGCAGTATCTACACGTCAGCGATAGGCGACAAAACCCACTGAGGGGCGAGCCAGGCCACGACAAACTCTTTCTTGTACGCCCAGTATTAGAAGAGGTAATAAGATAACAATTATGGGGCTGTGACTGAGGCTTATGGGATATGTGACCAGTGTAGCTCCTGATCAAATAGTACACTAATGTAACCTGATGGTGAACAGAGCATATCTTGATCAGACTGCGGATGCACAGGCTGATCTGGATCTACACTGGTCACAAAACCCATAAGCCCATTTTTCCAGTCACAACCACATATATTATTTGTGTCATGTCATCTAAGTCTGATCAGAATCTACACTTTAGGTGTAAGGTAGGGTACAAAAAAAACATATATTTAATTATTTATTTATCAATTGCAGTTATGATAATAAAATGATGATACAAGTTTGTGGAAAGTTTGGACTGAATTCCGTATACGTAACATGTACAATGTAATATAAACTACAAGCAAGATGAAGGTAAATTTGAACAGACGTTACTGTGTGCGCGGCTCGGAATGAAAGAATCCTAGATCTGTAGATAGGTTGATTCTTTCTTTCAGCGGTGCCCATAGTGAGGTTTGTTCAAATATATTTTCATCATAGACTAATTATTATTGCCAAATGAACTAATAATGATGTTTTTTTATTTTATTTCAGGTTCTGGCACAGTGTTTGGCAAACTACAGGCCACATCAGAATGTAAGCATCGACGAGGCGATGGTGAAGTTTCGTGGACGACTGGCATTTCGTCAATACATGCCCGCCAAACCGGCACGATATGGAATCAAGGTCTGGATGCGAGCTTTCCCCGAGAACGGCTATACGCAGGAATTCCAGGTGTACACTGGACGCGAGGCTAACACAAGAGAAGTTGGTTTAGCAACGAGAGTAGTGATGGATTTGAGTCAGAAATTGTTTGGCAAATTTCATATTGTGAATACCGACAACTATTTCACTTCACCAGATTTGTGCCAGCAACTTCTACGCAATCGCACTTACGCCAGAGGAACTGTACGCTCAAACAGAAAGGGGTATCCAAAACAACTGGGGAAGAAAGATGTCGAGATTCAGGGCGACTATAAAACAGCCCAGAAAGGTGACATGACGGTATGTGTCTGGATGGACAAAAAGCCAACATTCACATTGTCCACAGCGGAAAACCCTGCTACTCTGGCAACAACGGTGCAGAGAAAAACCAAACGAGGTGAAGTGAAAGAGGTTCCGGCTCCTACTGTTATAGCTAATTATAATAACAATATGAATGGAGTCGATGTCGCGGACCAGTTGCGGACAGAGCACAGTACTTACCGTACATCTAAGAAATGGTGGCTCTACCTCTTCTGGTTCTTATTTGACGTCGCTGTGACCAACGGATTTATCCTGATGAGGGAATCCGACAACCACAAACGCAGGACCAAGAACCGCCGTGAAAAAGTGCGGACAATGGTGGATTTCAGGACAAATTTGGCCAAATTAATGATCGGGGACTACGCGGGCAATGAAAGGGCCGCCCTTGCCACTGTAGCTGTAGGGCACTACATCAAAAAGTCGGAGAGAAGGGGGAGATGTCGTCAGTGTAGTAAAAATGGGCGGCGCAGAGAAATCTCATACATTTGCATGGAATGCAATCTTCCACTGTGCCCAGACTGCTTCCATCCATTCCATCGCGATTTAGTTCAAAATAAGTAAATCTGTGTGCAAATTAGTTTTGGAGTTGTAAATATTTGTACAGTTCTCTAGAATAGTATTATACAATGGATGTATTTTCATCTGGAAATAATTAATAATTAAAAATAAATATGCAGTGTCGGTTTGCAGTATACATTATAACGTGATAAATGAGCTGTTTCTAATGATAACTGTGTACTGAACATAATGGATTTACATTTTATAAATTGTGTAATAAATATTGGAATATTTTGGACATCATTGAAATTGGTAAGTCATTTTAGAAATCAGCTCATGCTTGGGAATTGTATTCTGATCTCCAGATATGCAGTATATAAGGGTTATAATGTCTGAATATTTTTCTTATTTCTCTACAAAAAAAACATGTTACTACATGTACATGTAATTCTTTAGAATCATCTGAATGAGACAATTTTTAAAGTTCAAACATGCATTTTTTTGTGGAGAAATGAGAAAACTTGTATAAATATACTACTTATCTGGAGGTCTGTTTGTTGATTTTTAGATATCCATGTACATAATTCAAATTTCTATAGAATTGTAAAATTTCAAAGTCATTGAATAGTCCTATATGAAGTTATTGATAACTAGAAAAAGTCGATGGCGCGCCATCGCAATATACCCACTTTCCCCAAATGCTAAGTCCGAAAGGGGGAAGTAATCCATGATGGAGGGTCGGATAAAAAATCCGAATTCACTTTGCGCATGTGCACATGATAACGAAGCTACATAGCAAATATGAGGCGCGTAGGTATGAAGGTGAAAAAGTTTTTCGAGTTACAAGGAAAAAATGGGAAATTCTGAGTCGGAAAGG
Organism: Conchocele bisecta; assembly: GCA_029237695.1. Classification (NCBI taxonomy): domain Eukaryota; kingdom Metazoa; phylum Mollusca; class Bivalvia; order Lucinida; family Thyasiridae; genus Conchocele; species Conchocele bisecta. The sequence continues at coordinate 29,719,656 of CM055269.1, read as the reverse complement.
GGGAGGTAATCGATGATGGAGGGTCGGATCAAAAATGGGAATTCACTTTGCGCATCTGCACATAACGAAGGTACATACTAAATATCGGGCGCATAGGTATGAAGGTGAAAAAGTTTTTTGAGTTACGAGGAAAAAATGGGAAATTCTGAGATCCGAAAGGGGGAGAGTAATCCATGATGGTAGGGTCGGATGAAAACTCCGAATTCACTTTGCGCATCTGCACGATGATAACGAAGCTACATAGCAAATATGAGGCGCGTAGGTATGAAGGTGAAAAAGTTTTTCTGAGTTACAAGGAAAAAACTGAAATTCGAGTCCGAAAGGGGGAGATAATCATGATGGAGGGGTCGGATCAAAAATCCGAATTCACTTTGCGCATCTGCACATGATAACGAAGCTACATACCAAATATCAGGCGCGTAGGTATGAAGGTGAAAAAGTTTTTCGAGTTACGAGGAAAAAATGGGAAATTCTGAGTCCGAAAGGGGGAGATAATCCATGATGGAGGGTCGGATCAAAAATCCAAATTCACTTTGCGCATCTGCACATGATAACGAAGCTACATACCAAATATCAGGCGCGTAGGTATGAAGGTGAAAAAGTTTTTCGAGTTACAAGAAACGTGACGGACGTACGGACGGACGGACACCCGTGACGAAAACAATATACCCGGTTTTTTTTACAAAAAAAGTGGGTATAATTACACAGACACACCCACTAATTGTTTTATCACTAATTGGAAATTGTCCAAATTGTCCCAGGGAGACAGGTACTGCTGAGCTGATTACAGCTGCAGGGAGTATCTAGCCTGCAAGCGCTAGGGGCTTATCAGTACAGAGGCCTGCAGGGCATGAGTTAAACCTTAGACCGCTATCTTGATTTGTTTGTCGTCTGCTGTTTATTGTCTATTTTCCATTTTTATCATCAAAAACATACTTTGACAGCACTTTGGAATAATTTACAACATGCTTTGACAGCACTTCAGAATCATTTTCCAATGGAAATGATTCTGAAGTGCTGTCAAAACAAGTTTTATTGAGAAATAAGGCAAGATATAAAAGCAACAGCAGACAACAAATTGGAAATGATTCTTAAGTGCTGTCAAAACATGTTTTTATTGAGAAATAAGGCAAGATATAAAATCAAAAGCAACAGCAGACAACAATTGTTGTGAGTAGCGGTCTAAGGTAGTGCTGGGTATCGCCTCTGAAAATCGTATCGCGATATATCGTGGTATTTCACTATGTATCGCGATACGTATTGCGATATTTTTTAGCCTTTTTCGGCCTGAGAAAAGCAGGCTGTTTCCTATTGCATGTACATGTACTTATGGCCCATGTATGTTTTGCAGGTCAATGATGTGAAAAATAAAGCATTTATATGCAACAAATTACTATGATTTTTATTTCTTCACTACAAAACAACACCAGAAATGACATGTAATTATCAGTGTACAAGACTACTAGTCTACTACTACCAGGCCTTAGCACCTAGCAAGGCTTACTTACTAGGTTACAACCTGTGTCTGTGACTGGAGAAAGGGGGCTTATGTGTTATGCAGCCAGTGTAGATCCAGATAAGTCTTATCAGGATCAACACGGTTAAAGATCAATGAAACACCTGATTTCTTGTTGTTGTTGTTGTTGTTTTACAATCGGCAACGTTTGGGTGATGTCAGCGTAAATTATGAATTAAATTGGTCGTCCCTCCGCCAGTAGTTTTTATTTGCGCGTCGCAGTGATTGCATATAGCAACATTTTGGTTGACGGTATCGTCAGACTTGCTTTTCTCGAGCCCAAAATGGTCCCACGCACCGCTTTTTGTGTTTCTTCATTTGTTTTTGACAATCTCAAAATCAGGCGATTTCCCGTCCGCCATGTAGGAAAGCTGTGTCACTAGGGGCATCTATCATATGCATATTGAAAATATGGTACCAAAACGTTATAAATAATTATAAATATACTTATTCCAGGGCAGCGCACTTGTAATATCCGGATCACAATAACTGTCGGAGCGTTCCGAACATGACCGAAAAAACCGGTCTCACTCGATTTAAAACCGGTATGCACCGGGAGAAATAAATATCGGTTATATCGGTACACCGGTTATACCGCGCACCTCTAGTCTAAGGGTTAATTTGCATGTCACATCGACTAGAATGGAAATAAATGTGATTGTTGGCCGACAAAATATTTTATTTTAACTTGTACAACCAGTCAGTGTTTTGGGGTAATTTCCTTTATCATGCGTATTGCTGCAGTTGAAAATACGCCAAATATCTGCCTTTCCCTTCGCGTTTTTTATGGAACACAACTCTGCTTCCGCCATGTTTTCTACGGTTACCCCAGTGATGATGCTGTTGGTGGGAACAGTCTACAACGCAGAACAACAACCGGTCGTGGGCAAATAATCAGCCACATAGTGATTACAAAACGAGTTAACCCTTAGACCGCTACTCACAACAATTGTCGTCTGCTGTTGCTTTTATATCTTGCCTTATTTCTCAATAAAAACATGGTTTGACAGAACTTCAGAATCATTTCCAATGGAAATGATTCTGAAGTGCTGTCAAACCATGTTGTGACTGCATGTTTTTGATGATAAAAATGGAAAATAGAAAATAAAAAGCAGACGACAAAAAAAATAAGATAGCGGTCTAAGAGTTAAGTGTTCGCCAGCATTAGCCGTTTATACATTTATTAAACTGTTATTACAAACTAGATTGGTCAGTAAGCGAGGGCCCAGGTACCCCTAAAATATGTAAATATTCCCAAGTGTGTGGGCTTGTGACCTTGACTCTGGGCTTAGCGGGCTTAGCATGAACGTGAATTTGTCACAGGGTGGTAGAGGTCCATTGGAGCAATGCGTATGTGAAATGTGAAGTTATAACTGATTTCTCAGATGTTAAGTTTTGTAAAGAGACTAAGTATGTGACCTTGACCTCGAGATCAGCGGGAATTTGTCACAGCATGATAGTAGAGCCTTAGAGGAATGCATGCATGAAATATTAAGAATTTTCGATGCAAGAAATAGAAGTTATAACATATTTCTCTGTTTGTTTGTTTGTTTATTGGTGTTTAACGGCCTAACAACAGCTAAGGTCATGTAAGGACGGGCAAACGGGTTCGATCCCGTTTTAACCTGCTGCATTGGGGGGAAAATTCCAAAATCAGAACTGAATATTTACATCGAGAAACAATATATTCAGCCCTGAAATTAGAATAACATGACCTGGTGCCAGGTCCATACCACACCAAAGTCACTTGGCCCCTTCCCCTAAAATAGGATTACGAACAATCGTAATACTCACATAAGGGGTATAACCAGATTCAACTGTCACATACAAAATGCCAAAGACGTATGTGAGGGCCAAACCAGGTCTCCAGTCGGAATTCCGGCAAAGATGAACCCCGATCGTTAAATTACCCATCGCTTGCACCCACCTTCCACCCACCACATATTTCTCTGATGTTAAGTTTTGTAAAGAGACTAAGTATGTGACCTTGGGATCAGCGGGGGTTGGACGGTCGTAGATTTGTCACAGCATGATAGTACAACCTTAGAGGAATGCACAAGTGAAATATTAAGAATTTTCAATGAAGGAAATAGAAGTTATAACTTATTTCTCTGATGTTAAGTTTTGTAAACTTAATCAGCGGGGGTTGGACGTTCGTGGATTTGGCACAGCTTGGTAGTAGAGCATTACAGGAATGCAAGTGTGAAATATTAAGCATCTTAGATGAAGGAAATAGAAGTTATAACATATTTCTCTGATGTTAAGTTTTGTAAAGAGACTAAGTATTTGACCTTGACCTTGGGATCAGCGGGGGTTGGACGGTCGTGGATTTGGCACAGCATGGTAGGAGAGCCTTACAGGAATGCATGTGTGATGCATTTTAGATGAAGGAAATAGAAGTTATAACAATATTTCTCTGATGTTAAGTTTTATAAAGAGACTTAAGTATTTGACCTTGACCTTGGGATCAGCGGGGGTTGGACGGTCGTGGATTTGGCACAGCATGGTAGTAGAGCCTTACAGGAATGCATGTGTGAAATATTAAGCATTTTAGATGAAGGAAATAGAAGTTATAACAGTATTTCTCTGATGTTAAGTTTTGTAAAGAGACTAAGTATTTGACCTTGACCTTGGGATCAGCGGGGGTTGGACGGTTATGGATTTGGCACAGCATGGTAGTAGAGCCTTACAGGAATGCATGTGTGAAATAGTAAGCATTTTAGATGAAGGAAATAGAAGTTATAACAGTATTTCTCTGATGTTAAGTTTTGTAAAGAGACTAAGTATTTGATTGACCTTGGGATCAGCGGAGGTTGGAAGGTCGTGCATTTGGCACAGCATGGTAGTAGAGCCTTACAGGAATGCATGTGTGAAATATTAAGCATTTTAGATGAAGGAAATAGAAATTATAACAATATTTCTCTGATGTTCAGTTTACGGACGCACGCACGCACGGACGCACGCACAGACAACCCGACTCCAGTATACACCCCCACAACTCGTTGCGGGGGGGTATAATAAAGTGTCATGCATTGTGACAAAAATATTTCAGTTTACGTATCGTATCACTGTTTACAGTTATCACAGTACAATACCAGCAGATGTGTGTGTGGTTATGGCAATAGCCTTGTCCCAGAAGTGCTGGGACACAGCGATGCATAATACGCTTTGAGACAGGGAACCAGTCGAAGGTTTTTAAATGCGAAACGATAGGTAGTAGTCTCGATTTTAGACTGATCGCGAAGACAGAAATTACCGAGTGTACAGGGCCCAGGGTATCGTAATATGTATCAAAATTGTAGCATGATATACCGGTAAACCAATACCTACCTACATACATGCACACATCATTACATGTGAACACATCCACTAACGATTCTCCAACACCGGCTGTCAGAGTACATGTTAACCCTTTCAACCCTAAGTAACTGGAATGGAGTGTAATATGCTAATTTTCCGACCAATCCAATCCTCACAAAATGATTTTCAGATTAGTCTGTTTATAAAAAGGGGGTGTTTTTGTTCTAAAAAAATATGAAAATTACTTGCAAAAAGTGCAGATCCTGATGAGATGGCTCATTTACCAATACCATTATACAGGCCTGTGGTGTTGAAAGAGTTACAATCAAAATTTTGCATTTGCGGTACAAACTTCTTACAGTACAAACTTACAAAGTTTAGTGAAAAGGGCCCCAGGAGATATTCACAATACGGTAATGTTAAGGTCACAACGGTCAGAATGACATTTGGTGGATAGGCATCAATGTAAGGAAGCTATTGATGAAGTTTGGTAAGTGGTAAATAACCGACTAAGTGACCAGGAGATATTCAGCATTTGTACATACGTCCAAAATAGTTGACATGTATGTCAAGGTCACAACGGTCAATGTTACCCAAATGATACTGGGCGGACAACCATCAATGTGAGAAAGCTATTGATAAAGTTTGGTAATGATCAGACTAATGGATCAGGAACTATTCAACATTTGGACGTCACATACATACAAAATTGTTGATACAAAGGTCAAGGTCATCAAGGTCAAGGCAATCCGAATGACGCTGGCTGGACAGCCATCAATGTGAGAAAGCTATAGATAATGGTTGGTCATGATCGGACTAACAGATCAGGAGATATTCAACATTTGGACGCATGTCCAAAATTGCCCACAATGGCCACAAAACTCCCACTATGGCGCTGCTACATAGCGACAGAATTGTGATCGCTACGTGTATGCCTCACTTTCTACTAACCTGGGTGAGACAATGAGATTTTATACAATGGCCAGAAAAGGTAATTTTGTACAAAATCAGAAATCATCCACAAACTACAGATCCTGATGAGATGGCACTTGTAACACACAACATATAGCTTAACCCTCATCACAGATCTCTATTCTAATGTTTGCAAATATTGCAGATCCAGGTGAGACGGCTCAACTGGATCTGCATAATATGTGGATATTTTCTGACTTCATACATCATTGACTTCTTTCTGGTTTATAGGATTATCTGAGAATAAACATGGATTGTTTGAATTTGGTTTTACAGCGTTCAACACCAAGGTAGTATGTGGTTGTGACTGGAGAAATGGGGCTTATGGTAGTTGTGACCAGTGTAGCTCCTGATCATATAGCACACTCCAGTGGCCTGCTAACGATTGTTAGAAGCACAACGGGTGTCTCATTGATGGAATAGCGAGCAGCGCAGATCCTGATCAGACACAGGCTGATCTGGATCTACACTGGTCACAAATACCATAAGCCCCATTTCTCCAGTTACAGTGACATATATCGACGAGAATGGGCATGTACCGCAACTGTGTGCAGCGCGTGTTCAGTGCCCAAGCTACAATACCCATTCAGCACCGAAGCAGCAACATCCTGACCTGGTGCCAGGCACCCCTACAACACCAGATCACAATGACTTTTTATCCCTAAATCACTGGAATGGATTTTGTTTATGTTGACTCGTCCACTTATAAAAAGGGGTTGGTTTTTTCTAAAAAATATGAAAATTACTTGCAACTAAAAGTGCAGATACTGATCAAACGGTTCGTAACGAGCTGGCTCATCTGGATCTACACTGCTTGCAAAGACCTCTGTAGAGGTCGGTAGGGTTAAAGCACCGATTTGCACTGTAACATTCAACTGCCATTTTCAGAGCACCTCAATGGAATTTCTAAAAGCGGCCACCTGTGGAGACGCCAGGCCACTAAAGAATCAACAAAATGGATCTAATACACATGCTTATGAAATGCTTATTACTGGCTCTGACTCAAACTTTCATAAAACTCAAGAAATTTACTTGGTTAAGACTGAGCTTGGTTTAGATTTAGTTTAGTTAGTTTTAAAAAAGCAAAGTATCACAACCTCAAAATCTAAACTGGTTGTCGATTTAACCCTTACTACGCTGAATTAAATGTTGTCGTCTGCAAGAAATGTTTTATTTTCAATATTTCTCAACAAAAACCTGGTTTTGACAGCACATGAGAATACGATTCTCATGTGCTGTCAAAACCAGTTTTTTGTTAAGAATTAAAGCAAAAATGAAAAACAGCAGACGGCAATTTCCGTCAACAGCGCAGGAAGGGTTAATATTAAAGTTATACATGTATATTCACATGTGCAACATCAAGCGTCACATAGTATGGCAAATGGCAAACAGTGCAGCTAACATTTCTGTCTTACCACACACATGTCTATTGAGGACAGATTGCTAGACCCTGGCACTTAACCAACATTAATACTGTGATAAACCTGTTTAATAGTCTGTCGCGTTTGCACAATGTGAACCCAATTTATTCTCTGTGTTCAATAATAGTGTCTGCAGATTACAGCACGTCCACATGGATAATTTCCATACCAAGAGAATATTCATAGGCGAAATCTGCCAAATATTTCTATATTATGTCAGAGCTCCAGATAAGTTTTGTATCTAAAGAGTATTATACCCCCATATTTCAAATACAACGTGTAATTTTACTTTTACAAATGTTGTATAGATTTTCTTCTTTATTAATAACAAAAAATGATAAAAATAATAATAAAACAAATGAAAAAATTCACTTATTTGAGCTGCAAAAAGCAAACACCGTTTATAGGCAGCGCTTCATTCTAATAGACAGGTGTCCACGATGGGGCCGGGCAACCAATAAGTTAGTTACAGTTCACATATCAAATTTTTAATAAACTAATTTCCTCGCACGCTCAAAATTAATTCATTAACCATTCAATGAACTATTACTTATTGTTCACATATTGGACTTTAAGAAACTAAATGCTGCGGTCGCTAACGCTCCCTCGCATTTAATTCCTTAAAAATCCAATACATGAACAATAACAATACATGTCTATATATACGCACGGATTTGGATCACGTTGAAGTAATTCAGTTGCTATAGCTTAGATGTACGCGAGCTAGCTGATTGACGCTAAAATCAGATGAAATAAATACATGTAATGTGCCGAGTGCCATTTCATTTTTGCAGAAAACAACTATATATTTATATGACATTTGCCACAAAATTGTACACTGAATTGATGAATTGCGACTTCATTAAAACAGTTGGTAATTCAAACAGTATACGAATTGATATGATTTAATGTTTTTAACAAACTGTCAACAGCTAAGGTAATTTTAGGCTGGGCTAACGGGGTGAAATCCCACATTTTCCCAAAATCAGAACTGAACATTTACAGAAAAAAAAGATTCAGCCCTGAAATTAGAAGAACCCGACCTGGTACCTGTAGCCTATTTCATCAACATTGCAAAGTATACTTTACTAGCAAAGTATACTTTGAGGGAGTAATCATTTATTTTTCCTGAAATGCATTATTTCATATAGAACTAACAAATGCATATATTTCATGATTAAAAGTATGCGGAATTATTATACTGAATTTATTACATTATCACAGCCAAATTGGCTGTGATAATGTAATAAATTCAGTATAATAAAAATTAATAAATTTATCATAAAATTGAAAATTTCTCCCTCAAAGTATACTTTGCTACTAATGTATTCTTTGCAATGTTGATGAAATAGGCTACAGGTCACCACACCAGAGTCACTTAGCCCCGCTCCCCAAAAGTAATATAAACATGATACAAACTCATCTTCTTTCTATTGAAACTGTTTTGTTTTATCTCAGATAATATGTGTCTATGCAGTTCCGTGCCTACTTTGTATGTGTTCCTCCTAATGCATACTGCATTGTCAAACATTCACAATTTACAATGCCCATTCTAAATTTACAAAAACTAGATGGCCGCGGCCTGCATGTCGCGCCTTGTGGCGAGGCATGGACACAAAAAAAAAAGATATAGTATAACGAAATACTTAACCAAAAAACGTAACCAAAAACTTTAACCAAAAAACTTAAAACTTAACGAAAAACTTCAAAGTAATTTGACCTTGACATTGGGCACAGGGGCCGCACGGGAGTGGGGTAGAATGAAAATACAGATGATGATAAACACCCATGTGAAGTTTCAAGGTAATGGGCAAAGCAGTTGCAGAGATATAGTATAATGAAAAACTTTAACCAAAAAACTTTAACCAAAGAACTGAACCAAAAACTTTAACCAAAAAACTTAACCAAACAACTTAACCAAAAACTTTAACCGGACACACGTACGTACGTACGTACGTACGCCAAAGTGCCGACTATATCGCGTTTTCCGCAAGCGGGCGCGACAAAAACTTAACCAAAAACTTTAACCAAAAAACTTAACCAAAAACTTCAAAGTAATTTGACCTTGACATTGGGCACAGGGGCCGCACGGAAGGGGGGTAGAATGAAAATATAGTTGATGATAAACACCCATGTGAAGTTTCAAGGTAATGGGCAAAGCAGTTGCAGAGATATAGTATAACGAATTAACTTAACCAAAAACTTCAAAGTAATTTGACCTTGACATTGGGCACAGGAGCCGCACGGGAGGGGGGTAGAATGCAAATATAGATGATGATAAACACCCATGTGAAGTTTCAAGGTAATGGGCAAAGCAGTTGCAGAGATATAGTATAACAAAAAACATAACCAAAAACTTTAACCACAAAACTTAACCAAAAAACTTCACCAAAAACTTTAACCAAAGAAGTTAACCAAAAACTTCAAAGTAATTTGACCTTGACATTGGGCGCACAGGGGCCGCACGGGAGGGGGGTAGAAGGAAAATATAGATGATGATAAACACCCATATGAAAAACTTTAACCAAAAACTTTAACCAAAAAACTTAACCAAAAAACTTTAACCAAAAAACTTTAACCAAAGAACTTAACCAAAAACTTTAACCAAAAAACTTAACCAAACAACTTAACCAAAAACTTTAACCGGACACACGTACGTGGGCGGCGCGACAAAAAATGGTAGAAATATAATTATATTTTATTTAGCGATTAAACTGTTTTCCGGGCAATCTGAACACTGGCAATTATAATTATAATCAAATTATTGAATATCTAGCCAGGGGACAATCAATGTTGTCTGATTTAACCCGGGTTCCAAAAATACCAAGTATTCCTGGGAACCAGATCTATCCCAGAAATAGAATACATTGTACTTGTTTTGCAGATAAATCGGTACGCAAACACGTCGAGAACACAATAAATAACTATTTCATTACTAAAATCTATCCAGACTATAGTGTCTGTATACATGCTTTCATCTATGTATTTTGTTAACTATTTAGGGTCCGAATCAGCTAAAACACGATGGTCCAAATTAGCCAAAGAGTTGTCCCAATCAGCCAAACGCATAATTTGAATCGGCCAGAACAATAAGGTCCGAATCAGCCAAGCGAAAGGTCCGAGTTGACCAGGGTCCTAATCAACCAAGGTCCGAGTCAGCCTGTATACGGTATGACCCCTGTAGTGTACAGTAAATTAAGAGGGGTTTCAAATACATATCAGTAAAAAAAAAAATCCCTAAACCAGGGGTTGAAATTTCACTCGCCCAGCTCGCCATGGCGAGTGTTTTTTGTGGCGGTCGAGTACTTTCTACAGGCACTCGCCCAGTTTGGCGAGTGAAAAATTTGGTCAGGATTATTTTCTCTGAAGAAATTGCAAATTAATTACATTGATAACGGCCAACAAATGGTACTAATTCAGCAACCATTTGTTGTTTACAGTTTACGTCAGTTTGCCGGAAGTAAGATTCAAGCAGTGTCTATGTACACGGCTACAGGTAGAATCGCTAGCGATTTTGAACACGGTCCATATCAGGCAAATTTAATTCACGGATTATTTATCGGCTGTACGTGGCCAGGATAACAAATAATATGACTGCGAGTATAGACTAGTGCGTGCAGGGTTTCCGCTGGCGATCGCCACATTCGCAATTGGCGAATTTAAAAAGAAAGTGGCGATAAAAAATCTGATTTGGCCAAAAAAATATCTCTAGTTACAATTTTCCGACCTGGCAGCCATACCTACTTTGAGGGCGTTTCGGACCGTAACAGATTCGTTATTTATGTTTGATTTGTTTGTCCCAAGTTTAAACTTAATGATATATGAACAGTGAGCATGCAAAAGGTTCATATATCATATGTGATAAAGAACTTTCGCGTATATGTTGATTACGCATAGTAAAAAATAGCAAGGTTGTCCCGAAACAGTTTTGGTCCGAGCTTGCTAGCGTCCAAATCGTTAAAATACTATAAATTACTGATTGAAATTGAAACACTTTATATTTTCAATGCATTTTAAATCTTAATTACATACTTGTACAAATTTAAATTCTGTAGTCTAAAAGTTGAGCAAGAAAGGGGTTTAAAGGAGATATAACAAGATTCTGTTTTCGCGATACGCTTATGTATTCATCATTTGTATATCAATTAAAAAAAAATTCACAGTAATCCGACCAGAATATGCCGTTCTTTTACAGATTTCATATTCCGGACAGCCAGTTTTTGCAGCCGTCACTGCATGACAAACTTCCCCTTATTTTGCTTACCGCTAGGACAGATAAACACAAGAAACGAGGCAAAGCCACAAAGGCCAGGTTTTTTCCAAGCATATATAGACACTTGGATAACATAATTATACCCACTTTTTGTAGACTAGATGGCCGTGGCCTGCATGTCGCGCCTTGGGGCGAGGCATGGACACTAAAAAAATAGATATACACTGCAGCTCCATTATAACGAGGTCGCGTATAGCGCGATCTCCATTATAACGCGGGTCTCTCGTGGATCCCAATTTTTAGTCATCGTGTAATTAGTTGATTCGAGATTTCTGTAAGTTTATTCAAACAACGAAGTTCAAAGTCCATGAAAGGATTATTATTAGAATGTTAGCAAATGTAATACCTTTAATCAGGTAATCATGTTAATAGGCATATTTATTAATCAATTCAATTACCTTAATCCCAATTGACATGTATTCGCGAAGTAATGGTCGTATCAAAGGAGCATGCCGACCAATGTAACACCTGATCAGAAGCTACACTAGTCACAAATCCCATGAGCACCATTTCTCCAGTCACGTAAATGTACCGCTTTTTGTCACCAAGTAATGTCAATGTCGCTAATAAATGGTTGCATGTTCGGCCTTTATTTTTCTTTACTCCCAGGTGTAATATGTAGCGTTCTATAAATAGACTGGTGTTTCAGCATTATCTGGGTATGGATCACGTGGTCTATTGTTTACACTGCAGCCCAAGGCAATCTCGCTTAAATCGTAAATTTCATTCATCAATATGACTTGCAGCGTAAACAATAGATCACGTGACCCCACATCCTGAGATTATGCACGTATCAACCGCATGAATAGGCAGGACACGTGACCATAGGCATTATTTATTATCATTTAATCCGTTTAAGCGTCTGTTGATCGCGAGAAGTATACATTGTAATAAGCGTCTGTCTATCGCGAGCACTATACAACGTAGTATGATTTTATAAAGAACTGACATGTTTAATACATTAATACATACAAGTTTGCATGTCATAGGCATTATTAATAATTACTTTAACTTCTGTTCAAATGACATGATTGTATATGGGTCCGTTACTAATGGAATTCCCGCAATAGTTGGTAACCGAAATGCGAATGATACCAGTAACCCGTGCAGTAGCAGTACCCGTGCATGTCCCGAAATTTTATAACGCGGTCGGATTCGATCGCGGTTTGAAATCTTGGACCCCGACCACCGCGTTATAATGGAGCTGCAGTGTAGTAGATGGAAAAACTTTAACCAAAAAACTTTAACCAGACACACGGACGTATGGACGGACGGACGTATGCCAAAATGCTGACGATATCGCGCTTTCCGCAAGCGGGCGCGACAATGATGATAAACACCCATGTGAAGTATCAAGGTAATGGGTGAAGAAGTTGCAGAGATATAGTACACGAAAAAACTTTAACAAGAAAATCCAAAGTAATTTGACCTTCACATTGGGCACAGGGGCCGCACGGTTGGTGGGTAGAATGAAAATATGGATGATGATAAACACTAGTGATGGGAATCGGTTCCCAATTTCATAATCGATCATCGGTTTGGTCAAGTAACCGATAATCGGTCATAATCGGAATCGGTTCATGTTATTGAACACAATTCAAATTCTTGGTTATTCAAGAGCAACAAAACTCGGTATGCACCAGGGATACTTTCTAGGGCTTAGTATTATCATCTCTGTCTTCAATAACAACTTGGATTGATGCCTGATCTGGTGTCAGGTGCCCTTGCCAACTTAAACCATGATCTCATAGCCCATATACAATCGGATCTAGTTCTTGCATCTGATGGGAGTCAAATCAACAAAAAAACAATGTATAAACAATATAAACTTGGTTTAATAAATTAATTAATAACTAGAGTTGACACATAATACTAGTCAGACTCAGCGTTGGTATTCTAGTTGGACCCGAGTGTATTTTTATCAAAACATCCTGGTTAAAACACTGATTTCGATGATATAAAGAGCACTTTGAGCAGGGAAAATTATTTAGAACCCGTACCTGTTTTTCGTTTCCTGACCTGTCCAACCAGTCACACAAAGACTTTGATACAGATAATTAATTTTAGCACAGACTTTTTACTTCAGTTTTCAACAATGTTTCGAAGTGTTTGGGCATCTGGCTAGAAAGATCAGGAAATGACTAGCAGTCACAGATTCTACATAATTTACCACCTTCCGTGCGCTTTATTTCATCACCTTGCCAACCAGTAGTTTCAACAAGGCGTCATCTATCACAATATGCATACAATTTGCTGTGTTTACTGCTGACCTAATCATGAAATGGGACGATTTGATTTTTGTCGGAAATGGGGTACTGTCGGATATTTACCCTTGTTGGTATACTCCTTGTGACACAGGCGACATATCGCCTTTGTCAAATCTAGATTCTCTTTGACCGGTGGCCCCTCCCGGACTTGGTAAAAACCAAAGTATCGCCACACCCGGGACCTTGATTTGGCCCCGGGGTTTGCATAAATTGTGCGGTCTTTTGACATCGTCTGTTGTTGTTGGAAGTTGTTACCGGAAGGTCGAATTAGGCCGCATTTGATTGTATGAATCTCAAGTCGGACCACGGTTTGCCTTAATAGCGCAAACAAGAATTTCAGCGCAAACGGCGAAAACAACCACGGTCAAGTCGGACTAGGTGTATGGTCACCTCGAACAATTTAATTAATTTGGCCGTTGTCTCATGTAACCATTGTACCGATCTAATGTGAACGATCAATGTACTTGTCCGTATAGCTTACCTCACAGATGACGGAAAAATCCAAAGTCAATGTCATACAGTATACAGTATTGACGCGAGGGCGTGCGGCAGAAATAAATAGATAGACATTACCAGTAGTCTGTACGGTAATCGGTATACAAACAAGTGCGGCCAATCGCCCGGGAAAGCGCATTTACAAAATAATGTTGCTAACATATTAGCATTTTTTTACTATACTCAAAGCAGCCAGTTTAGACGTCGAGCGATCATTCGTGAAACTGATGCACATCTGGTGCATTTTTCTTAACAAAACCATCGAGAAAGAGGCTTGAATGGTTAAATAAACTTGCTGCAACAGTTCGACACAGCAAGCATCGCAGCTGAACACAATTATGTTTCAATACTTTGGCATTTCTGGTATCCATAATCGATTATGGAGTTTCATAATCGATTGTCGCAAATCCGTTCTCAATCGATTATTAATCGGTTGTAATCGATCATCGGCAAATCACTAATAAACACCCATGTGAAGTTTCAAGGTAATGGGCGAAGCAGTTGCAGAGATATAGTATAACGAAACACTTTTAACCAAAAAACTTTAACCAAACGTACGTTAAACAGTTAACATTGAAAATGGCTAAGTCAATTACGTAGAAATAATAGGTGAAGGTAAAAAAAATGGTCACATGTTGGATAGTTGTATGTGGTGGGCACCCCTTGGTTATGAAGCTGTGAAAGTTTGGTGGTCCTAGGTGGTACAGTACCAAAGAAATGGACTCAAACACGAAAACTTAACATTGATTGTGGACACCACCCGCCCGCCCGGCTTTCGCCAATCCAATAGCCTGGATTTCCCCAAAAAAAAAACATTGGCTAAAAATGGATTCAACCAATCAGCATAGAATAGGTGTGGCTTCGTTGAATTCAGAATACACCTGTCCCAAAGTCAACTTCCCTATTTGCCTCCGGTCAAATCATCGGATAAGTTGTTTGTTATGCCGAATTATTAATGACCTCCGGCGGCATCTGTTTGATTGTAGCTGAACACGCGTACGTGCCACTGATTATTTCAGCTCAAATTCCATTTTTTTCTGATTCTGGCTCCGCTGTCTGCATGTTTAACTGTGAATTACAACAGAATTCCGCACAGATAGTCATCACCGACGCAGGCGCAGATACAGAAATAATTGCAGGTCTAGACCTCCGCGAGCGCAAACTCGATGTGCATCGTAAAGTCTAGGGGTGCTCCCCCAGGAAATTTTTAAATGCCAGATCGCCGTAGATTCGATTTCCTGACACCTAGGCCACGAAATAAGTCATTCAATTATTCGAGTATTGTAGATTTTCTTCTCTCTTTTTTTCTGGGAGCAGGGCGGGTGGGGGGGGGGGGTGGACCCCCCCCCCACCCCCCTGTATCTGCGCCTGCGACGATTGCAATCAACGTAAGTCCCATTTCTCTAGTTACAGTCACATATCACACACGACATGTGACTGTGTAGGTTAGAGGATACCAAATAGTGCGAAATCGCCCAGGGTGTATGCAAAAATAGTCCGGCATAAAAACATAGTGCAGGTGTTTTGAGGTCACAGACACCGTTTGCTTGCAAATCTTGATCCATTACTACCCAGTTTCACTGGAGGAACATTTTGGGGTGCTTTTAACACCAGTTTTCAGCATATCCGGATAAAAAATGGAGGGGGTGGGGCTCATTTCCGTAGGTAAAAGTCTCTTCCATAGGGGGGTACTTATATAAACTGGAATAGCCCAATATAATTATTTTCCGTAAATGACAACAGAAGTTTTGAAAAAATTGTCATTTTACTTTACCAAAGAAATTTTTTTTTTTCTAATTCTAATTTTTCTACATGTATTTATTGAAATTACGCAAATGTCCGAAAGTACAAAATCCCATGACGTTTCTCATTTGACGCACACCTGTGATTTGACGATGCGATCTCTATACAAAAAGTCTGTATCACGTTACGCACGAGCCGTCTCGGGCCTCAAAACTGTGACCCCGGTAATTATAAATAGACGTCACATGCTAGTCATGTGTGATCCATCTCCCGCCATATTGAAGATGTTTTGTTTACTTTCTGCTTCGTGTGAGAGTGACCTTAGAATTTTGCTAATCAACACTTTATTAGGTGAGTTTGTGATAATATGTTTGTGTCATATTGGATAGTCTATCAATAACAATCAATGTCAATGCCCTGCAGGTTTTTTCTATATTTTAGTGCGCGAATTGTAAATGCTATTACGCACATTTTTACTATGCAGCGTGGTCTAGCGAATAGGACAACCTGTTGCCTATAAAGTGGAATATGTGCAGTTAGAACCTTGGTAATGTGTTATAATGCACCAGTCAATGGAAATCCCCGCCCCCCCCCCTGGCCCGGGGAATAGCGGGGCTTATAATTTTGACTCGGTTAAAGCCCCGCTATGTCCCCGCAGTGCGGGGCAATGTGGCTGGTTAAACCCCGGGTAAATGGCCCCGCACCCCGGGGACATCAGTAAGGTTAAATCCCCGGTAAAGGCCCCGCAGTGCGGGGCATATTTCAAAGCTGATATTAAAAAAATTGAGAAGAGAAGGCTTGTTCAATCAGTGTGTATAGATGATGTACAAAACATTTAAAAATAACAATTCAATCACTGGGTACAACCCAGTCTAGAGGACAAAGATTGATTGATTGATTGAATATTGTTTAACGTCCGTTCAACAGCAAAGGTCATTACAGACAGGTCGGTAGTTTCGAATCCCTGCTCAAAGAGGACAAAGAATTCATCACCGACCTTTATACATTATCTTGTTCTGGGGCGATTTTACGACTGTTTGCACAATTTCCATTTTAGTGGACTCTCCCCACAAGCAGGGCCTTACTGCAGACTACTTCTAACCTCACCAAAATCACTGGGCGCCAGTCTCCATTTACTCAGCTCTTAATATACAAGAATCAGGAAATACGGTTGATTTATTTTAGCAGTCAGAAGCAACAAACTGGTCCGGCCGACTCCATTGGTCTGAGGAGCCACACATGGGTACGAGTACTGCAGATTATTAATAGCAGCTTTAGATTTACGCTACCATGATTTGGTGTCTGTCTACTGTCCGATGGCTCTTCAGTCACACCAGTAAAGTAACTTAATCCCATTCTTATCCACCAGCCGGTGGTACAAAAAGTAATGGAGAATGCAACACCAAGTTTGAAATCAGAAAAGGACTATAGCTTTATATTCTGACATGTACTGCATGTTTAGATATCAATCAAGACAGTGAAAGAACTCAATATTGTCACATGTATACAATGTAGAAGACTTGACATAAATGCTGGGTTCCAGCTAGAAAATGACCTCCAAAAAATATGTGTCATCATGGCCCTAGAACCACCAGACCTTCCCAATATTTTAATCGGCGTAAACCTGTCCGGTGGCAACTTTCGTAAAAGACCGGTGTCAACTTTCGTGTTTAATATTTGTTGATTATTTGACAACGACATTTTATCAATTTTATCAAAAATATCGGAATGCTATGCGATGTAATTTTGAATATGAAACTTTCAGAAGAAACAAGTTTTACAATCCATCCGTAATTGATGAAGATATCGCACTTACAACATGAACAACAGGCAGATCTCAAGATGTAAGTGTGATATCT
Organism: Conchocele bisecta; assembly: GCA_029237695.1. Taxonomy (NCBI): domain Eukaryota; kingdom Metazoa; phylum Mollusca; class Bivalvia; order Lucinida; family Thyasiridae; genus Conchocele; species Conchocele bisecta. The sequence continues at coordinate 29,701,810 of CM055269.1, read as the reverse complement.
TCACCAATTATATATGGATTGTAACACTTTTTCTTCTGAATGTTTCATATTCATAATTACATCGCATAGCATTCCCATTTTTTAAACTAGAAATGTGGCCTGTCGGCACACGAATGCCCCTGCTGGCAGCCAAAGAAAACGAGGCATATTTGATTACAAGCCATTTACCCGAGTACGGACGGACGCCGGTAACACTATATGCCCCACTCACCATTCGGTTGCAGGGGCATAAAAAGGTGAAGGTGAAGGTCGAAGTACTGGGTGGTGGAGTGTGCAGGGCATGTTCATATGTATCATGTGTATAAATATTTAAGCGATTGGCAAAAGTATTGAGAAGTTATTGTAGGATTGAGAAACGTGCACGTAGATTTGTCCCAAAGTGGTAAGTAAACTTTTATAAAGTAGAAAAGGTGAAGGTCAAAGGTCAAGGTCGAAGTACTGGGTGGTGAAGTGTGTAGGGCATGTTCATATGTATCATGTGTATAAATATTTAAGCGATTGGCAAAAGTATTGAGAAGTTATTGTAGGATTGAGAAACGTGCACGTAGATTTGTCCCAAAGTGCTAAGTAAACATTTAAAGTAGAAAAGGTGAAGGTGAAACGTGAAGGTCGAAGTACTGGGTGGTGGAGTGTGTAGGGCATGTTCATATGTATCATGTGTATAAATATTTAAGCGATTGGCAAAAGTATTGAGAAGTTTATTGTAGGATTGAGAAAACAATGCACTAGATTTGTCCCAAAGTGCTAAGTAAACATTTAAAGTAGAAAAGGTGAAGGTCAAAGGTCAAGGTTACATATGTGAAGCCATGTAGAAGTTACTAAAGTACTGGGTGGTGGAGTGTGTAGGGCATGTTCATATGTATCATGTGTATAAATATTTAAGCGATTGGCAAAAGTATTGAGAAGTTATTGTAGGATTGAGAAACGTGCACGTAGATTTGTCCCAAAGTGCCAAGCAAACATTTAAAGTGGAAAAGGTCAAGGTCAAAGGTCAAGGTTGAAGTACTGGAGGGTGGAGTGTGTAAGGGATGTTCATATGTATCACGTGTATAAATATCGACATAATATGTGAAGCCATGTAGAAGTTACTCAAGAATATAATATCGGGACGTACAGACGTACGGGACGGACGAACACGTACGGGACGTACGGACGGATGCTGGTAACACTATATGCCCCCGTACCTTTCGGTAGCGGGGTCATAAAAAAATGCCGTTGTTGTAAAATAATCGTGAAATAGTAAGATCACAATATTGTGAAGGTCCGGTGGTTTCAGGGCCGTGCTCATGGCAGACAGTTGTATCATACAGTGATACATGTTGTCTGACGCCCACATACAGTGATACATGTTTACAGTGATACATGTTGTCTGACGCCCTCATACAGTGATACATGTTGTCTGACGCCCTCATACAGTGACACATGTTGTCTGACGCCCTCATACATTGCCCTCATACAGCGATACATGTATGTTGTCTGCTGTCCCCTGTGGTGTGGGGGAGGGATCAGCAGCAGCATTCCTATGACAGATGAAATGGTGTTTTACGGCTCATCAACTTTTTAAGTCATTTATAACCGGGAATACACCTGTATCAGGGAGAGAAATAGTAATTCAGATCTGAATTTACGAAATCTCAATTTGGTGCCAGGTTCCCTTACCACACCAAATCCCAAATCACTTGGCTCCACGCCCCGCCCCCTTTCACCCGACTTTTATGAGAAGCAGGGGATACTGTGATTTATTCCATCGTAGGAATCAGCAGCACCACTGCAGCTGATCCCCCCCACACCACAGGGTGTCCTATGATAGAATAAGCCACATTATCCCCTGCTTCTCGTAAAAGAGGTCGAAAACCAAGTGATTTGGTGTAGGTGTGCACGGGGACAACACGCAGTGATATCATGGTTATAGTTCAATAAATAAAGACTGCTGAGATCCAGAAAAAAAATAGTTAAAAAGTATGTTAAAGCCCCGGGGTTACGTCCCCGCATATTTTGGCGAAGTTAAAGCCCCAGGGTTGTCCCCGCAGTGCGGGGCATCGTGACAGGTTAAAACCCCGGGGTATGCCCGGCTATGTCCCGGCTATTCCCCGGGCCAGGGGGGGGGCGGGGATTTCCATTGACTGGTGCATAACGAGAAAACAAAGTTTAAATTACTTTTTTTCGCTTATTGATACTTTTAGGTATATTTAATGTATTTATAGGCCTTGGTATGTTACTTCAACCCTGTGAGCTCAGTACGCAGCAGCCCGTATTTTGCCAACAGCATAAGGCTGCTTTTCTTGCGAGATCGTCAACCTGACCTCAAATTACCTCCCTTGAAGTGTATTCTTTACTGAAAATGTCTACACACGAGGCAGAATTTGGTACACTAATTGACAAGAAACTGCATATTAGTGATTGGTAATTAACACGCGCGTTAATATCAGATCGATACAAATAATAAGTTCACAACACATCAATACGATAGCGCAGTAACAGTACGACACGCGCATGGACTATGCGTGTGTTGTCTGTTGACAAACATTGAAATATTGATGATGAAACGTCTACTGACCTGACATCGGCACACGATGTCGGCTGACGTAGCCAGCATGTCGACCACCTTTCCCTTCCCTTCGTCTCCCCATTGTGTCCCCAGCACCACTGTCACACTTCTATCCGAGATTCGGGGTCGTTTATGGTCTGTAGACCCGTTTTGCGACACCCCGTTCACTACACAGTTGGCCATTTTGTTTACTCGACCGAAAAGGAGTTTACATGCGCGCTCACTAAAATATTTGGCGGGAAAATGTGAATGGCACACGTGGTGTTATTTACAATACCAAAATCACACCCTGTAACCAGATGGTATTTCGTGTAATCCGACCTGAGACCGAGTGCGGAGATCTATGCGATAACAAGAAGCGCATATCGTTTTCCATTTGAAGTTACGCCGTCCGTCCGTACGTGTTAAATTCGTATGACCAGAGATAAATAAATAGCCGTACGTATTACGTACGGGTTTTCAGGAATGCCTCTGGTATTACCATAGACGTATTATATACATACACTTCTTAATCTATATATTACGCACATGGTATCATGACCAAGTATACACATAGGCGTAGGAGCAGTGGGGGGGGAGGGGGGGGGCATAGGGGGGGGGGGCTCCCAATATTGAGAGTGGGGGGGGGGGGCAGAGTATGTTTTGGTTTTGGCCCCTCCAATAATTGCACGAAATTGTGTGTATGTATCGTCATTTATACTGTTCATATATATATATATGAGACAATGTCAAGCTAGAGTTTGTGAATAATTGCACGTTCGTGCGACAGTTCTTTTTAGCATGCAGAGACTGACACAAGAGAGCGTTTACTAGAAGTATGTTGGTGCCGCGAAAAATAAGTGCGGGTACACAGACATGAAGATCCCTACAACAACAACAACAAAAAAGTTTCTGCTTTTTAAAAATCTTAGTTGCAGCCAAATTTGTAATAAGTAATTACTTAGAGTATCTTCAAGCACGATAACATATGACAATGATTATCTGTCAGCTTTATAACAATAATAGTAAACAATAAAATGTGTTCATAGAACACGGATGCGACATCACGTGGGGCTGAATGTAATGTACTGGGATATAAACGCAATACGTTGAATGGGCGTACGGTTTCCATTCTGAATTTAAGGCCTGAGTGTAAATATTATGAATTTGACGTGGTCAAGCAGTCACGTCTGGAGACATTTTCTTGCCTGGACCATCTTAACCCTTAGACCGCTACGCACAACAGTTGTCGTCTGCTGTTACTTTTATATCTATGGGGATCTTCCCCCAGGAAATTTTTAAATGCCAGATCGCCGCAGATGCGATTTCCTGACACCTAGGCCACATCCAACTATTCGAGTATTGTAGATTTTTTTGATTTTTTTTTTGCCGGGAGCAGGGGGGGGGGGGGGGGGGGGGGTGGGGGGGGGGGGGGGGGGGGGGGGGGGGGGGTCCAGGACCCCCTGGACCCCCCTCCCGTGTATCCGTGCCTGATACGTATGCATGCTTATTGCACTTACTAACTTTCTTCATACACGCTTGTTTAAGGGAGACAGGTCATGGTGGCCGCCACCAGACAGACAGTCCATAACAATTTTGTATTTAAAAATAAATATACTAGTAAGCTAGTTTCAAGATAAGTTGCGTATAATGTATATATATACTTACACAATGTATATATACTGAAAGGATAAAGAAACGCAGGGTGACAATATACGCAATAATTATTTAAATCCTTGGCCTAAAATTATGAAAACCGGCGGGCTATTCGTCTCGCCCACCTACGTAATCGCCACGTTACTGCCACTGAAACGGCTATTAACACGGTAGGCAATCATAATCGCCACATTCACCCCAAAACTGTAAGAAATCGATTGCGCGAGGTTGGTCTGCGAGCACGTCATCCCTGCGAACACGTGGTCTGCCTTGGCTTGGTTGGCGGCACATGCTTCCAGACGATTTCCAATGAGGCAATGGAGACAAGTCTTTTTCACAGATGAGTCCCGGTTCACTCTTTTTCGTCCGGACGGTCGACGTCGTGTATACCGACGTCGTGGGGAACGCTTCGCCGACGCTTGTGTTCTTGAGAGGGATATGTTTGGGTGGCTCGGTTATGGTCTGGGGAGGGATATCTCACCAGGTAAAGTCACCGTTGATTGTGGTAGCCGGGAATTTAACCGCCGTATAGGGATGAAATCCTCCGCCCGGTTGTTGTTCCATTTGTGCAACAGCGTCAACTAATTTTCCAGCATGATAATGTCCGGTCCCATATGTAGCCAGAGTTTGTCAAGACTTTATCGCTGACCATAACATTAACCCACTCGACTGGCCAGCGTACAGTCCCGATTTGTCCCCAATCGAACATCTGTGGGACGAACTTGACAGGAGGATAAAGGGGTGTCGGAATACCCCTTCTAATCTCGACCAACTAAGGACTGCATTGTTGGAAGAGTGGAACAATATCCTAATAAGAAGGATAAATGCACTGATGAATTCCATGCACAAGAGAATACTGACAAAACAGTGGATTTCACTGTGCTATAGTGGGGGGTACCGTCAATTGTGATTCAATTACTAATGAATTATCGGTCAAAACCTAATGCAATTTTGGTAATGTGTTGACTAAAGATGTTTTTTTAATACTCATATAAAATATTGTATATAACAGCAAACACATCACTTTAAATCACCTCAAATGTTTACGCTGCGTTTCTTTATCCTTTCAGTATATATACTCGGTAGCATCAAGGGTATAATTAAGCTGCAGTCCAGACTGTTCGATTTGGAGAAACATTATGTTGTGTATGGACAATAATGTTTACTGCGACTGTGACCAGTACAGAAAAAAACGTGATAATGGATAAACCTGACCTGTGGTGTTTGTTACCAGTCTGTCACCTGATGTGTTCACAAAATATGATTCTATCAACCGACCGCCAAAACCCAAATATAAATACTGCGATCAGACATATAAGGCACTATTTAAATATATAAATATATACATGTTGTGGGAGGTTTTCGTGTACAGTGTGATAGTACATGCGATGACGAGCCGCTACTAGCAATCGCGCCTGTGGGCTCATTTTCGCATGTCCGGTCCAACTGTAATTACCGTTCACTGGATAATAATTAATATGTCCATGCGTGTCGTGACTGCCTTTGTATTGTGCAGTGACAAATATTTGAGGATATGCGACTTACAGTTTATGAAATAGCATTGGCCATTTTCATCATGTCACTCTACACAGTCATCGATGACAACATCTGTACACTAGTATACATGTATATTATTTTGGTTTTCATATATACATGTTAGTCAGATCTTGAAAATCATGGAATCAAAACATGTCATTAGCTTCAATGGTACTGACGATTTAAGTTACATTTTCATGTGTTGTGTATGCAAAATTCAAAAGTATAGCACACAAAAAAGCTACTGTCATGTTTAGTTTGATATATTATGGTTTATCGCGGCAGCCAGTCTTCATAATCAGCAGGTTTTATCTGCTCTAATCTACCATTCGCCCGAAGTTTAATGTATATATAATGCCCATCCCTACTTCAAGCAGATTCTGTCTCTCTACTATCGCGTGCTTCCTTCAACACGTGTGCCTTTAATTGTGTCAAGTCCTCCTGAATGTATATTCCGGTGCCCCTTAATTTATTTTTTTTGTCCTTTAATGATTTGATTTTATCATTTCACGACACAAATTTTATTATGATTGGTCGAGGCACTTGACGCCTTTGTACCCATTAATTGTTTCTTTTAAAATTTTAATCGCAACTTCGGTCGTTTAGTCAGCGGTCTCTTTCTCCTCATCCTTTTCCAGCGGTAATTCCGGTCCATTAAGCCTTACACTGTTTTGTATCGTGTATTGTTCAAGTTCATCGGTCCTTTCTAAATTGGCGCGTCTGGTCGCTTCAATTTCTTTCTGCAATTTGGTTATTGTCACGTTTTTGTCGCTAACACTTTCCTTCATTGATTGTATCTTGTTCGTCAGGGTTTCTATTTCTATCTTGCTCACCTTCTACACTATCGATGTATGATTATAATACATATGAAACAAAAGGTCATATTATATATAGTCAGTCCTTAAGGACATTAATGGTTGTTTGAACAATTGACAGCTATAAATTTCCAGACTTCTCACACGTACCCTTCTGTTTGTAATTAAAGAAGTGTCAAACAATGTGTGGCCACTTTGTTGTTTAGAGGCTGTAAAGACAAATTATACACCCTTACCCGGATTACCATTCAGGTGGGATTAGCTCACACATTAATATTAATAACGTGTTACTATGGTAATGATGGGGGTGGGGGTGTTCTCAAAATATATAGCTTGTTGTATACAATTGTATTATAGAATTGTATACACATTTTCGGTCTTAAAATATTTGGTATTAATATATTTATTTATAGTATTGTATTGGAATGATACCTACCAATAGAAAATAATAAAAATATGACACATTGAAAACCAGTTTTGGTCGGGGATTTGCTACTATAAGCAGAACATTTAATTGTTATATCACCGTCCAATCCTAGGTATGCTATGATGATTTTACATGTTTGGTTATATACAAACAATATTAATATTACAATATACAATGGGATAAATATATAACAAACGTAACAATGGTACAGGTATGTATAGTAGCTAGCTCTTAATGGTAGCCCGATGTTAGCCAACCCTTTGTAGCCCACACCAAATCCATGCCAAAAATCAAACAGTCCGGCTATAGCTATATAAGGCCAAGCTTCGCTGAGGGTAAACCAGTCAGACGATCCAATCCCGAGCACAAAACCCAGTGAACGTTCTAGAAGTGTGGCACACGTCGAAATAATAAACGTACATTTCTAAAGAAATGACAAATCAACCGCATTATACAAGGCATATACGGATGCGTGATCATGTGCACGCGTTTAGATGCTATCTGATATACGCAAACACACGTATGTGTAAAATCTACAAGTCTAGCATCACCCAGCAGACCACATTTGTGTTTATTTTCTGCCATAAATATATTTTAGAAGTATTATCCGTTTGCAGTGAAACGTGAAACAAAGATGTCTGCTGTTTATTTCTACACTGTTTATTTGAACAACTGCCTGTCCTGAAGTTGTGGATTGCTCAGCAACTGGCAACCTATCACCGCCTTCAGTTTGTCGTCACTCCCGTGACAAGCTTAATTCGTCAATGACCTACGCCAAAGAGCGATTGCAACATCGCAATGATATTACTTAACCTCTTGTCCCGAACATTGTTTATGGCTTTGCACCTAAATATCATGATATAGGTCCCGCTGCTATTCACCGCATAGCTCACATATTGAGCTCTAGCTGCCTTTCATTACTGAATTTGGATTTGAGTGCCTGTCATCATTTAGGCTTTAGTAAATCCTCTTCGAACGTCTTTACTCTTGGAATCGACTGTTACCCACGCAGGATGCGATCTTCATATGGCCATTGTCCTAAGAGAGAAATAATTAAATTTAAACTTTGCCGCACAATCGTGTCTCAGTGTCTGGTTCCATGAATCATCTATGGTGCTTTAATTTAGACTTACTGTAGTGTAACAAGTGAACTGAGATGGCTATCTATCTGTCAACAAGGTAGTGTGAAGTTTGATCAGTGTGTATATTAGAAGCTGATTGGTGTGAATTATGATTTCCATCTACATCTATTTACCCCGGTATATTAATTACACCTGCAGTAGTATAAAGGGAGTCAAAATGATACCACCTGAGGTGGTATAATTTTCAACCCCCTATAATACCCCCACCACCCCCGAAAAATCAAAAAATTGGTTAATGAGAAAATTGTATCCGACAGCAAATTTATGAATTTTGGAGAAAATGATTTTGAAAAGAGGGAGTCAAAATGATATCGTAGTCCCAATTATATTGGTGTCATAAATACCTCATGTTTTTTTCACGTCCAATTAAAACAGAAAAAACACTACAAATATTATTAGAGAAAATGGATAATAAAATACAATGGGAATTGAAAATATTTAATGGATGTGTTGAAGAAGTTTACGAAGAATACGGGGGTTATAATCCTGTATATAAATTCTATAAAATGAAAACATTAGGCGATATAGAATACATGAAATACCAGCGTAATTTATTACGCTCCGATAAAAACGTTGCATTTACAATATTATACCGACAATTATGTCAACTATACAAGAGGCAAATACAAACATTAAGACGGATAATGCGTATCGGATATGAAACTAAGGTGTATTATATAAAATTGTTAAAACCCAACGATTCGTTTACGAATATACATTTCTACGATATCGTTTATAAAGAAATTGAAATATATTATTGAACAGAACTAATTTATGTTGTAATCACAACACCAAGCAGACGACAATGTTACAATTACACGGGTTATGAATATTTATAGCCGAGTGTATTTCTATGTAAACTGGCTATCTGAATTTATTTTTCATCAACCTCAAGCGGTCGGATAGGAACGCCGTTGTCATGCAGTTGTTTACCATAGCGACCACATTTGTAGGGATAGAAATAAATAAAAGATTTAGCTCCAACCGCGGCGCGAACCCACGACCCACGTCTCTTATAGAGTGTCGCCTTAACCCACACGACCACGAAGGCTGTTATGATAAACATTACCTAGTGTTGTACAATTATTGATTTACACAGACGGTGTGTACACAGGTTATTTATAAACACTTTTACGGGATGGTTCGTTATTTTCTTAATTAATTAATTTTAAGAAAATTATAAAATTATTAATAATTTAAAGCTGAACACCCCCTATTATTACATAGAAAACATAATAATTAATTAATATAAGAAAACAAATAAAACACAACTATTTTCACCAACAAAGTTAGGGTTTTCCGGCGCGACTTCGAACCTCGACGGGACCTAAACCTTTTTTTGTGTGTTGAATTGTTTATTATTATTAATAAATTATTTACTGCACCAATATAATTAATTTTATAATTTTAAAATTATTTTTTTAAAAATTATTTTATAAAATTTCACAATTTCAGGATGGTGGTGCTGTAACATTTCCACCGACTTTATTTCCAAGTTTTACCCTAAATTTATCTCAATCAGTACACTCAATTTTGGGCATGGTGGCACGCGCCTTGATTCTAATATCATTTTTTAATTCTTCATATCTCCCCATTTCTTCCACCACGGATTCAAACTCTAAATTTGATATTTTCTTATCGGCCAACGCTTTGGACACCGTAAAGTCGTTGCTATCTTTCTTAGACCTAGCGAGAACGGATATTCTATCATGTTTTCTAATTTTTTTCTCGAGTTTTCCACCCGCCGCCCTAATTACCATACAAAGTATTCCAGATAAAACGGTAATTCCACTCAAAATCCCTGCAAGTGGAACCGTTACAACTGTAGCTAGCGTTGTAGCAGTCCCCGCACCACTCATTACAGATAAACTTGCAAGAACCGTACTAGAGGCTTCAGCTATGTTCGCCGCGCGCTTATATTTTTTAGCGTGTCTTTTTCTATTTGCACATTCTCTAACTAAAATATCCTGCATAGCGACGATATTATTCAACCTAAAATCTGAACTTTTTTCGTTTATTGGATAAAGTGTTGATGGAGTGGTATTGACAATTGGATACAGTGTTGATGGATTGGTATTGACAATCGGAAGCGGTGATTCATTCATGATTTTAAATATATCAGTATTTTACAAATTAAGTTCAATTAACAATGTAACAATAGTGGAAGAACTCGCGGGGTCAGCGATTTTCGTAACAAAGCTAATAACACTACCTTCGGAAAGTCTAATTAAATCGTCACCGGCGAACAAAATCACCGATGAAATATCTCCAACGAGTTTATTGACTCCAATTGCCCGTTTTCACCATCCACTACAAGATTTATGATGACCGCGCCCACCGCGTACCTGGAGATGTCATGGTGTATCCCCCACATTTATTACTCGCTTTGGCACCGAACGAATATTCATATAGCCCCTCAGTCAATGAGCCCCGCTTCTCAGCCCAAACTGTTATGACACGTTTTTGCGTTTTCAATGTTTCCACCAATCCGGGAAGCCCCCCGATAGAGGTATGGGCCTCAGCACGAATCATTTCAGAGGTATCCTCAAGTGCTTTGTTCGCGGCTCTACGGAACACGTTTCAGTTTTTCGGAAACTTCGGTTATTTTTCCATCCAGTTCAGTAAGTGATGCTTCTCTGTTGAGAGAGTCTTCTGAGCGCAACACCCTATACGCCTCTGTAAGGGCCATCTGGTGGTCTTCTCTGGCTTTCTCAATCCCCAACAGGGCCTCTTCCCGAAATTTTGTTATTTTTTCACCTAGTTCAGCAAGTGCTGCTTCTCTGTTGAGAGAGTCTTCTGAGCGAAACACCCTATAAGCCTCCATAAGGGCCGCCTGGTGGTCTTCTTGGAGTCCCTCAACCCCCAACCGGGTCTCTTTTTGAAATTCTGTTATTTTTTCGTCTAGTTTAGTAACTGCTGCTTCTCTGATGAGAGTCCTCTGAGTGCAACAACTTATAAGCCACCGTAAGGGCCGTCTGGTCTTTCTCAATTTCCAACCGGGCCTCTTTTCGAAATTTTGTTATTGTTTCACCTAGTTCAGTAAGTGATGCTTCTCTGTTGAGAGAGTACTCTGTGCGCAACACTCTATACGCCTCTGTAAGGGCCGCCTGGTGGTCTTCTAGGGCTTTCTCAATACCCGTTCGGACTTCCTCAATACCCAATCGGGCCTCTTTTCGAAATTCGGTTATTTTTCCTCCTAGTTTAGTAAGTGCTGCTTCTCTGATGAGAGAGTCCTCTGAGCGCAACACCTTATAAGCATCCGTAAGGGTCGCCTGATCTTTCTCAATTTCTCAATACCCGTTCGGACTCCCTCAATTTTCGCCCGGGCCTCTTCCCCAACTTGTGCAGTCGCCGTTAGCACTTCTACTCTAACATCTGCTATACTACTGTGAATCCTGTTTGTGGCCTTCGATATAGTTTTATTGATCAGGGCCTTGGTTTTTCTGGTAGTTAAAAAGTCGCTCTCTGTCGGGACGAATCCCCCTTCTGCCGGTTCCAAATTCTTTGAATCTGTCGCCCAATCCCGATTGGAATTGGAAGAACTACCTGGTCCGTATATACTCATTATTTAAATTAAATTATAATATTGGGGCACCTATACTCAATTGGAAATTTCGAGAACTACCGAAATCGGGTAATAGTTATTCAACTTTCTCGCTTGATCATCGAGAATAGAGACTGTAAATTCGTGGATGTGCCCCGATTCTAAAACTTTCATCTCGGGGTGTGGGAAGTCTAAGGTCACAGCCTCCCCAAAGAAACAATCACTGGCTTGCACGGTTTTCAGTAATGTGCTGGGGGATCCGTCTACCGTGTTGTACGATGTGTTCACCCGATCCAGGTGTACCCTCAGAGTTTTCGTGATGGTGAAGTCCACCGGGGTATCACCGACGTACTCACCCGGGGTAAACACTCCTTTATTTGCGGAGTATATCTCTCTAAAACCGAGTTGAATACCCAACCCCTGGGAGACCACTACCTTATTATCAGGGCTGATGGTCATTGTTGTGAGCCCGGTAGCCTTCGATACTGTGAGGTTGATTATACCGTCAAGCTCTGAGTTGACAAAATCTTTGAGCTGTCTTCTTATTCCCCACAGTCCGTGAGGCAGTTTTACACCGAATTGTTGTTCATCCTTCACATAGTAAAACCCTTCACTCTTTCCCACATTCTGCCATCGCCGGGAATTTTGACCCCGCGACGATGACCTTCGGGCCGGAAGTGTCTGGAGGTCGGCACTGCGGTGTCTCATCCTGCATTTGGTTACCTCCGAATCGGGCTCACGTCGATTACATACAGCAGGCTGCTGAGGTTCAGGACGTGTGGGGTACATTTATGTTAGATAAGGGTCTAGGGTTCACGCAGGCCGGGGTTACTCACCTCAACGACTCCATTCGCACGTACGTCTGGGCCATCCTCGGCACACAGAAGCAAACTCGCAGTTCTATACTGGGCACGGGAACGACGTTTGATGCACAAAAACAATTTTTGGCACTTGTAGAGGACGCCATCTCAGCTAAGGTGGACCTGGAGAAGGCGATCCAGAATTATCAAGACGTTTTGCAGAATGTCAGCACCCCAGTAGACTACGTATTTGGAATAGGTCTTTATATGGCGCCGAGCAATATGATACTACGAGGCGACCCGGTTGACGGTTACAATAATCAGATCGTAATCGCCACCGTCAATCAAAAAATCGGCCACAACGGGAACGTGAACGCGGATATCATCAAACACAATCCCCGATTGAACACCAAGACGGTCATAAAAACCCCAAGCCAATCTCGATTGGATGCGCCTCACTCAACACAATCGGGATTGAAGTTGAACCCAGCACCCCCAATTCACGAATTGAGTCCCCCCAAGTCAATCGTCAACAGTGTTGAGGGAACAGGAGCGGAAACACCAATCAATATTGGAAGCACAACCCACGAGGAGGAGAAATTAGCGCTCATCGTTACCCTCGTGGTGATCGGACTATTTGCGCTTTGGTTTTAGGAACTCGAGAGAGAGTAAAAGTAAGAGACCGGCGATCGCCACGATTAAGGCCCAAGTATTTTTGGCGAGCCATCCGACCGTTTTTGATAATATAGATAGCAAGTAAGAAGCGATACTCCCGATCAATCCAGGCGGCGCGGCAGCCGCCTTTCCGGCTAATTTAGCCAGGAGACTGGCGAGGGCTTTTAGTTGCTTTTTTACCCACTCCTTGGCTCCACCGGATGGCGCGGGTGGTGGTGTGGGTGCTGGCGTGGGTGGTGGCGCCGCACCACCAGTGAAAGCTAGAACTATGGTCGATATAGTCATGCCAATAGCAACGAGGATGCTTGCTATCGTGATGCCCTGCTCTCTGAACAGAGTGCGAAGACGCTCACCGAGTGTCGTCTCCTCGTGCAGAACCCTCGAGATTGTTTCACGGATCCGACTTATTTTGGTGCGGAGCGCCCCACGACAAGCCGGTAGATTCTCTATCGCCACGGGCTTCCTCCAGTTTACTTTCTTCTAGCGCGATATGTTCATCCAGCACCGTGAGTTTGGCAAGGTTATGGACCAATTCGCCCCGGACTGTTTGCATAGCCTTACGAGTCCCCGGAGTTCGCGAAGAGGTAACGGTGGGTCATTCATCGTCCTGAGTTGTGCGTCTATCTCACTTTCGCTGAGCTCCATTGTGTGAATAGCGTCGGTGGCCACTCGAGGGACCTCGCTGAGCTCAACAGTTTCTATCGCGGCGGCTGTCTTCGTCATCGTTTCGTCGGTAGAATTTAGGACCTCTACAGCGCGGGCCGGCATAATTGTTTTACCACGCGACCAATCTACGAATCCTAGTTCGTTCTTTATGATTTCGCCACCACCCCGGGTTCCGGCAATGGTGTTCAGCGATAGGGGTTTTCCGGTATTCATGTTGATGATCGGGATATTTGATGATTTTAGTCGCAACCTACCACGCATATCCAATTCGAACTTGGAGTAGTCGCGACCGACAGATGGAACCAGTCCTTTTTCTGCCAAATTGTTGTAGTAGTCGTTTACAGCTCCCTCGAGTAATTCCCGACTTAGACCAACGCTGCTGGTAGCACCACCTATTTCCCCCAATTGCGATTGGATTGGATCTGGAGTCTGTATTGTGGGTGTCGCGAGGGAATCATCGATGTCATCATCATAATCATCGATGTAATCATCTCGATCGACTTCGTCTATACCAATATCGTAATCAGCCATCTTTATAATTATTATATAATTATGTATTAAAGACAAAACCATACGAGTTTAATAGAGTTATTTATTTTCACTGAAAATATGTCTTCGAGTCAATACGGTCACAAACTCTATCCATACCGCAGACTGCGTGAGCCCCTCGGGGCAAAAGGCGTGAGACAGAGTGTCGTTATTACGAACAACCCATCGACGATCGACCAGAACCAGCAGCTCTTAGTCCGCTTCCCCAACCTCGGAGCTAGCGACGTCATTGTGCCGGGTACTGTTCGCCTCGCTTTCACTATTTCGCTGACGTCAACGGACGCGGACCAAACCGTAGTTCAGAACCTGGGTGGCGCCATCGTCATGAAGACCATGATAAAGATTTCTGGTAATGAGGTGATGTCGATCGACGACAGCGACGTCTACCATTGCTATCAGGACCTGTGGAAGACGGCGCAAGAGCGCGAAAATGCAGTCTATCAGGGTATTGACACCTGCCGAAATAAGAACGTAACCAAACTTAGAATCGGGGCTGGTAACAAGGCAGATAACGTCGCGAGCGACAACGCGATCGTGGCCGCTTACGGCAACCGCTTCTACATCCCGCTCGACTTTGAGTTGCTGGAGAGTCACATGCCATACTATCAGAGTGCTTTGGTGGACCGCCTCGAATACGAACAAACGTTTAACGACTACGGCCGAGTTCTCATGGCCACCGACATGTTATCGACGTATACGATCGACAATGTTTCGCTGGAGTACGACATGGTCACGATGCCCAAACTCACGCGATTGATCAGAACCCAGTACGCCGGGCGCGTTGCCATACTTTACGACCGAGTTCTTCGCCACCGCAAGATGAAGAAAGACAAAAGCGACACATGAAAGGTATACTGAAAGGTATACTGATTCTGTTCGAGGATGCTCGGTTCGCGCTCGGTGCTAGAAAAACCAACAAATTCTATAACCCCAAAATCACAAAGGTCGAGGTGACGATGAGGGAGTCCCCAATCAACTCTACAGTGCGGGTCTTCGCGCGCACCAGCAGTGGGACGAAGTCAGAAAACAGTTTGCTTCCGGCTCTAAGCGTTCCCCGGTGGTTGCCGCGGTTGCCAAAGACCTGCAGCTATCGGCCGTCTCCCTCGCGGAGTTCCTGACTACCAAATATGCATTATGGCTAGACATGCGAGTCAGCGACGACGACCAAATGCACGGTAGCGTACGCCAAGTTGAGAACGCTAGCGAGGGTGTGACGATTCAGATAACCAAAGAGGCGGATGGAAATGGTCCATTGAACGTGTACTTATATATAATTACAAACGCACAACTCAACATCGAAGATGGTCGATATCGATACGTATCAGCGATCTACTGATTTTAGCAATCAATACCAATTCACGATTGGAGATGCCCACTCTGCCATAATATGTGGGCAGACGGGATGTGGAAAAACGGTTTTCATCCTCGACTTACTCAAAGGGTCCTACTGCGGTGCCTTTCGACACATTGTGATCCTGTGTCCCACTGTGTGGCACAATGATACTTATCAGCGACGCCCGTGGATATGGACCGACCCTGAGGTATACGTTATTGACCCCGGCGTGTATTCTACCAAAGATTCCAGGGTGAGCCCACCCTATACGTGATTGACGATTGTTCGGCCAAGGCGGCGATGACTAAAAAGAAGGACATGCTCTCTGAGCTCGCATTTTCTGGCGGCCATGCGAGGCAAAGCGTATGGATCTCCATTCAAAAGTACAACGCCGTCCTCAAGGATCTGCGCGAGCAAACGAAATGGGTCGCCCTCTTCCACTGCAAGGACCGAGTCTTAGAGAGAACGACGTTATCCCAACGCGCGAGGAGTGCCTGGAGGTTAGACACATGCTTTCGGAAACTAAGCACGCCAGGCTTTTGCTAAAGACTGATCAACCAACTGCTTATAAAGTTATTAATTAGCAAATGCTGAACAATTAATTTTAAGAAAATTAGCAAATGCTGAACAATTTTAAGAAAATTAACAAATGCTGAGCAATTGCTGAGCAATGTTGAACAATGTTTAACAAATATTTAACAATGCTGAGAAAATGCTTAACAATGCTGAGCAATTGTTAACAATTTGGTGCTCCGCTGCGAGCTTTGTTGCGAGCATAACGGTGATCATAAGTATCGGGTGGTGCGCTTTTATTATTTTTGTAATAAATAAATATGTTAGACTTATGAGTTTTTGTCAGTTTTTGTCAGTTTAGTTAAATTAATTTTAAGAAAAATAAAAAGATCAGATAATGGAAGAAACCTCAACGCCGACTGCCGACACAGTATCTTTCCTGAAAGATAATGAAACCTCAACTCCAATTTCGATTGGGTTGAGTGCCGATACGAATGAAAATGCTGCGCGACGAGAGCGGCCAGCTGCGCTGGTTGCTGGGGGGGCAATCGGAGCATTATCTCGGTAGGCGTCTCTCAGTTTGTCAGGTGGATAAGATGTCAGATGTAGAGGTTGATAAAATGTATGCGCGATACGAATCTAGGTTAGGTGCGGAGATGACAAAAACTCTTGGATCAGCGGCTATTCATTTGTACGCAACCGCCGTTAGTATACTTCTCCCTATACCAAACACCGCGGGGTTGATTCGCGATCTAGAGACTGATCCTTTTATAGGACACACTCTTAGAACAGCCTGCTGCTCAATTTATCACAAGTTTGGAATGTACTTAGCTCCACTGACAACCGCGTTGACCACGGGAAAACACTGTCAATTTGGACATATATGCCCACGAACTATAAGCCCTAATATTATAAATGATGACACAAGACACACCTGCGAGAGTGACGGAACCGCAATCCCCGATTGCACCTCCAACAGGGTTGGATTTTAACCCGATTGCACCTCCAACCCAATACCAACCACCGTTGGAATTGGAGTTGAACCCGATTACACGACATAAAAACCCAAAAAGACAGGCAGCTGGGCGGGCAGCGGCCGCCACCCGAAAAGTTAAACAAGATAAAATACTCGTCGAGCTTCGAGAGGCCAAACAGTCGTTGCAATCGGGGACGGACACAGCAAAACATCTGAAGACAGAGCAATCGGGTTCAACAGTGTTGAGTGCAACAACACCCCCAATTCACGAATTGGAAGCACACTCAACACCCAATCGAGATTGGACGAACCCGATTGAACCCCAATTCGTGAATTGGAGTTGGGTTGTTGGTGGTGGTCTGGCAGTTGTTGGTGCCCTGTGCGTGTGGAAATACCCCCTATTACACCAATCCTTATCGAAAAAGCAACCCCCATCAATTCATCCAAAAACAGTTATGAAACACCAATCGCAATTGGATGCGCCCCATTTAAACATTGATCGCGATCCCATTTATACGCAATAATTATAACAATGGATGAACAAGATGGTAAATTTTCGTGAATGCGATTTATCACGCCGTGGTGATATCGGGTCTCAGTATCAGGTGGGCTCAACTATTTAAGACGGTCTTAGGAAAGCCCGCTCGGAAATTGGAATTTACTGTGAAAGACACCTGGCTCGTGGGCTTAAATATAGCGCAAGCAATTTGGACCAGAGATTATCTAATTAAAGCTGGAATTCTACCCGTTAATATATGGAAATAAAATGGCTTCGATCGCAGTAATAGTAGGTGGTGCGCTTGTAAACGCATTGGCGTTCAGCGGTAGCAACTTTATATTCTCGAAAATGAGAAGCCCGAACGCGGATGAGGAGCGCAAGCGCCACGATTTGGCTGTAGAACAACTCAATATTGCAAAGGAAGCATGGTCGAAAAAACGAACCGCCCATCTGGACTGGGTCAACGAAGAGCTTCGCCGCGAGAATCACGCCGCGCAAACTTTCCAGAACGTTGAAGAAGCCAACCGCGAGTACGCGCTGGCATGTCCACAGAAAAGTCTCTATCCAATGAATCACGAGCCCCAACTTTCAGATTTCTATGTACCGTCAGAGGCCCAAAAAGACCGCGAGATCGCGTTCATCGTCGTGGGAATGGGTGTGGTGGGACTCGTCGGCTACTATATTCAATCGAGATTTCAAATTAATTAATTTTATAATTATTTTAAAACTTTTTTTTTTTAAATATATATATATAGAACGATGTTAGTTGACAAACTTTATTTTGCTCTGATTGATGTAGGATACACGGCCCTTAAACACCGTTTACCTGGTGCAAAGAGTATGATTAGTCTGGCCCGAGATTCTCTCGAGACGTGGCGCGAGGACGAAAAAGCGGCCACACTTTTCGCAAAGCGGATGTTAGATTCCCCAGAATTCCCTCTCCTGTTCCAACCCAAACGCGATTGGGGCTGCAGCGAAACTTCCAACAAAGGTTTATTATTAACGACGCAGTTACCGGCCGATCTGATGAGGGCATGTTGGAGATTGTCCGATATATTAGAATATTTCGCATACGATGGACACACGCAAACTTGATACCAAACTATCGGTTCGCCTGGCGTGCAAGCTATCAAACACGTACTACAGCCCCCGCGGCTACTGGAAGGGACTCGCGGCCATCAAGAACCTCACGGTGGCGACCAAGGTTTCTGAAAACGCCACCAAGGAATGGCTCAAGAAGCAGGCCATCTGGCAGATCTATTTACCCGCGCCTCACAATATTCCGCGCCGAAATTCGACGTGCCGGTGCCGAACCAAGTTCACTAAGCGCATCTCCTGTTTCTCCCTCACGATCGCGTCGGTCGCAAGACGTACAAGTACGCACTGACAATCGTTGACGTAGCGAGTCGTTATAAGGGGGCTGAGCCGTTGGCCACTAAAGAGTCTAAGGAGGTGGCCGAGGCTCTTTCCCGAATATATAAGAGGAGTCCTCTCAAATGGCCGAATCTTCTGCAGGTCGATCCCGGCCGCGAGTTCATGGGCGCGGTCTCTCATCTATTGTCTAAGCACAACGTTTCTGTCAGACGCGGCCGCGTCAGCATCCACCGGGACCAGGGGATCGTGGAGCGGTTCAATCGAACCCTGGCTGAGAGGCTGTTTGGTCATCAATATGCCAAAGAGCTTGTAGACCCTCATACACGATCGACCGCGTGGGTTGCCAGGCTGCCCGCCGTGGTCTCCGCACTGAATGGAGAGGTGACCAGATTGATCGACAAGAAGCCCGTAGATGCCATCAAGGCAAAAAAGGTGACGAGCAAGCCCTCTGCCGTCTCGCGCGGGCGACCCGTTGGTTTAGAGGAGCAACGGCTTCCATCGGATGTTGACGTCCGGTACCTCTATCAACCGGGAGAGCTCGAAGGTGGCAGCCGCCGCGCGACTGATCCCGTGTGGTCTCTCAATGTATATCATCTGGATAGATCTATTACCAAACCTGATGAGCCCGTGCTCTACTATTTGGCTGATGGTCCATCTCGCGGTTTTGTTCGCGAAGAACTTCTCGCGGTGCCTTCTGACACCCAGCCACCCCCGGACCGTCAGTCTTTAGATTGTTAATTTTCTTAAAATTAAAGAGGTTCTGTATGTATTCCGTCTGGTAACACGCGTCTTTTATCGTAGTACGCCGAGAGTCCTAATTTTTGTTGACAGTACGTTTTCATAACACAGTCTTTCATTTTAAATCCTCTATTTTGTGCTACATCTATAATGTGTTTTCCATTTTCTGTAGTTTCACTTAGTACTCGTTTATATTTATCCCAATTTAAATTGTTAGTTATCGTGGACATTCCTTTCGCAGAGTTTTTATTAATTAATTCTTTAGAATTATCAAAATTATTGGAATTAAATTTTTGTACGAAATAACACTTACTAGATAACGCTATCGCCCTATCTCCGCTGAATTCCATTTTGAAAAGTCCTGGCTCTCTTTCGCTCCATTTATCCCAAGCCAACCATTTCTTTTTTCTTTTTCAAACTCGTCTAGTAAGTTAGGTCTAATCAATTCCTATATTGTTTTTCCACTAACTCCTATATACATACTATCCGTGTCCATCTGTATTAATTCAAAGTCTTCTCTTTTTACGTATTTGTCTAGAAATTCGTAGTGAAATTCCAACATTCTCAATTTAGCTAGTTGATAAACCGCTATTCCGCAGTGGAAGGGTCTCTTTACTGCACACCGGGGTTTTCGGGAAGATATTTCGTACGCATCTCCTATCTCTTCCAAATCGTCAAAGAATGCAGATCTGAATGCTTTGTCAACACAGGTTTCGTCTTGTGTATATGTCGTATTTAAATGTCTCTCCGTTGCCTCTATCATTTTTCCACAACACGAGTTTCCTAATAATTTCATTATGTCGGCTACTGGTTTCTTATTTGGTTCTACATCCCCCGTTCGTCTTGCGGCTGTAACTTCTTTCGCGAACCATTCAAAGGGTTTACCACTAATATAATCTAAAACACGATGAACTCCCGTTATTTCTAGGCCGTGTTTTAAATACCATTTCAACAGTGGCGCGTATAGCAGTACTTTAGTGGCGGTCATAGATCCCACCAATTTTTTTCCATCTCCTCTTGTTCGGCCATTATCTTTTAAATATTTTAACATGTGTGCGGGAACTTCATCAACCTCTACTTCTCTGTTTATAAATATTGGGGACATTTCAGAAAACTTATCTTTTAAGTTGTGTGGAACTTCTATATCCACCTCCGCAAACCCAAACCAGTCTCCAGATAAAACTCTTTTACAAAACTTTTTAATAAATTTAGGGTTATGTGGGGTATCTATATGGTGTATAGTTTCTCTCCCACACGGCATCTCTTTATTTAACGTAGATAAATATAACGCGTTTGCATCGTACCCCAAAACAGCCTGACATGTTTTTAATTCTTTAGAATTACCCAATTCGTGAATTGGATTTCTAATCTTTGAAACACCGACTTCTGCATATCGTGTAAATATTATTGATGGACCACCAACTAGAGCGTCTTTCATCATTTCGTATGTTTCTTCTTTTGGTGCATATAGAGCATCCTCCGGTGTAATAGTCTTTGAAGATTTTTGTTCTTTAATGGTTCCTCTCAATAAATATTGTATAGCTACTCCAGGTAGTGTTACCGCGTCTTTGAAAATATCCACACCTCTGTGTTTATAAAATTCACACATTTTTCCCACCGCTTCTAGGAACGGTGCTACATCTAAATCGTTGTAATATTTCAACCACTCTCTGAAAGTTTTCATATTATTTTCTTCGAAAATTCTACAACATTTACTTAATTCTGTTTCATCTATTAACATTTTTTCCCAGATAGTTTGGAATACCAATTCTCTATATCAGGCAGTCCTGGGTAATCCAGTTTGTCTGGAGAATCGAACCACTCGTAAGGAAAGAAAGATTTCTGTCCTTTGCAGTCGTAGGCTTTTATCCAACTATCGTAACTTACACCAGGTCCTAGATAAAGTATTACATCAAGAAATCTAAACTCTGGAGTAAATAGAAATATTGTTGCGTTTGCACGTTTTCCGACCATTACTTTCTTTGTTGTTGATGCCAGTTCGCCTACTAGATATTTCTTTATTAGGTTTATATCGTACTTACTGCTGTTAAAACCTATAACCGGTACTTGATATATCCACTGTTCGATCTTGGTGATTTGGTTTTTACGTAAATGTTCTGTATTAAACCCATATCTTAACCATACTTCTTCTCTTATAGCTTTTCCCCTGACTTTCAAATCTTCTACGAATTTTTCTATAAGTTTTGCAGGATCTTTATCACAAATATGAGTTACTGTTCCTGAGAAATTATCTCCTATACTAACGCTTACCGGAACGTGCTCGGCCTCGTATTCTAAACTATTACCGATAGTTTCAAATTCCTGGCTGGAGATACGCTCAAAATCGTATACTATCTGATATGGATAAAGAGTAGTGTCGCAACCGATCTTTATATCTTTACCCGTTCTTTGGAATTCACATTCCCACATAACTACTAGGTTGAATTCTTTGCTTCTAATAAATTTATCTCTTCTCATAGTGGATGCGCGTTCTTCTTTTCTATGCTTTGCAATGAATCCTCGCACCCGTGCCAGTAACAGCCGTGATATTGATATACTGTATTGGTTTCTGGACAGTATCCATCTACTGGAGCTCCTAAAATACATCTTTCACCCCCGTGTCCACACTGTTCGTGGTGAATGTGAATTCCCTCCTGCTTTTCCACAGAGTACATCCAATCGATCGCCCCATAACTGTTAGAACTTTTTGGGTAAAACGCTTTCTCAAACGACGAACGCGGGCGTTCTAAATAATTACCATCACATATTACTTTTGTCTCACCTTTCATACATTTTGGTCCGTGTCTCTTCATATTACTCGCTTTCGTGAATTTCTGTTTGCAATTATCGCAGGCGTAAATTTTAGATAGATTTTTAAGGTTTTTTATCAGAAATGCGTGATTATTAAACAGTCCTATTGTCATTGGTTTATTACCTATTGCCTTATAGTGCGCTGGTACCTTTTTCAACCACCAAACACCACCTTATGTTGGTTGATATACTTCTATACCAATTTTAAAAAACTCTTCAACCTTTTTCAGATCTGAAAAAGGAATTGGTGAAACCACATTACTACCGGTATATTGTTTACTAAGTTCTTTCGCCCTTCCTGTACATCTGTCAGGTCTGATCTTTTTATCAAGGTGCATAGCTAGACACCTGAACAGACAAAGGTCGTCATTATACTTATCTAAAGAATACATACCTTTTTTATTCTTCAACCATTCTGGAAGTTCTCCTCCTGCTGCTTCTTTGGATTGTAGTCCCAAATCTATTCCCCTACTGCCCTGTATTAGCTTTATAAAAACCTCTACCCATCTTACAAACTTCCACTTTGTATTTGGTCTGTCTATTTTAGCGGACATTATTCGTGTTTGCTCCTTATCTGACAGTCACTTTTTAACGGTTTTCATTGATGATAGTGGTTCGCTACCGAGATTTTTGTGCATTATTATAGTTATAGGTTTTCCATTTTTAATTTCCTCCATATGTTCTAGCTTGTAAGAATACGAATATCTTAAATAAAAATTGGTTGTTAGATACGGAGCGAGTTTATCGGACATGCGTTCAGACTCGTTAATGTCAATGTTTTTACGAAAGGATAATGTAACTACTCGTCTTCCATTTTCTACCTTTTCCAATGTTTCATCATGAGCCCCTAATATTTCTTCACCTTTTTCCACTATCGCGCGAACTATAGATCTTTTCTTATTATTTGGTATTGGGTGACCTGTGTTTCTAATTTGGGACAAATTATTGGTGCTTGAAGGTTTTATTACACTAGCCCTTAACCCCGCAATACTTTCTTTTTGAATTCTGTTACCAACTTCCTCTGCTAGTGAGAGGTCTTTAAAGGCTCCTCGTTTGTGGGCGCGGGTAAACCACTTCATAAACGCCTCATTCTTTGTGGAGTTTATCAGCTTTGTCAACCCCCTAACTCTCAACTGTTTACTATAAGTAATCCCTAGACATTCGGCTTCTCTTCTCAAACTTTCTATTTCTGCTCTAGTTTATGGCGTTATCATATTTTCTGTATATATAACCTATGAAATTTAACTGTTCAATTGGATGTGATAAATTTACATCATGTTTTTTTCACGTCCAATTGAACATATATATATACATATACATATATAATGGAGTGTGTGAATTGTTGTAAGACGTTTACGTGTAAAGACTATCTACGAAGGCATCTAGCGAGACGTAGAAAGTTTCCTTGTGTCCCCCCACAATTTCAATGCCCCAGATGCCCTTGTAAATTCGTTAGTGCCCAAACTCTTTGTAGACATAAGCAACTACGCTGCCCTGTGGCTAAAGGTGAGCGGGGTAGACTAGAGCTGGTAGAATTAGTTGCTGATCTGCGAAATAAATTAGCTATATTGGAGGAGAAAAATGGGGTGTTGGAATATAAACTATCACTCGCGGCACATTGAAATTGCATTAATTATTTTCTCCAAAATTCATAAATTTGCTGTCGGATACAATTTTCTCATTAACCAATTTTTGAATTTTTCGGGGGTGGTAGGGTATTATAGGGGGTTGAAAATTATACCACCTCAGGTGGTATCATTTTGACTCCCTTTATACTACTCCTGCAAACACAAGTTGAAGAAGTAAAAGCCATGTGAAGAACTGTTGAGTAAACCCAAGTTTAAGGTATGTGTATCATAACAATTTATCACATGTATTTGTTGTTATTTATAAAATAGAATGAAAAAACGAATATTGGTCGCACAATTAACCTTTTTGTTGAACACTCCGACCCGGTGACGTTTGCAATACGTATGTCGTACCGGTATTCCATAATAAGGGGTGATAATCCTTGACACTTCAAGGACAGTTGTCCTTGGGCATGCGCAGAGTTTGTTTTCAACAGTAGCCATGTTGGCTTGCAGAACCCGGTGTCTGTCGCGATTTTTGTGCCAGTTTTCGAACAGCAAGCAGGATTTTCGTCAACAAAAGGCGAGACATACTCTCGAATTTGACAGTTTCCTTTGTCCGTACACTTGATCGCTTAAAACGTTGCACAATGTATCTTCTATTTTCCTGTCTATGAAATTTGACATTTGTTACCCCACCCACATATCACACCTAGTAAAGGACTTCAGTCAAAATATATTGTATTTAACACGACGTGTGTTGAAAATGTATATGACAGAGGTATCATATACCTTACAAGAGAATCCAACCGTGTTTTGACACTAATACAATTGTACAAACATCCGTGTTTTTGAATAGCTTCGGTGACCCAAGTCTTTTGACGACCCCTCATTGCAGAAATTGAGGGATCTACGACATAATTGTTTTCAAAGCTATTTAAAATATAATCAAAGGTGTACCAAAAAGTATAAACTACGCAATGTCCTATTAACCAAAGAGTACTGTACGTAAATTTATTCTTGGCCGTTTACCTGTGTACCCACTTTCTAGTTGCGAAGGTAACTCTTGCAATCTACTTCCGTACCGTCCAACTCGAGTTACGATTCCACTCCCAGGATTCCTCTGTAGAATAGCGAATCAGATCTGATTCGCACTTTAGCAGTTAATCGTGAAAGGTATTCTATATTTTTTAACTGAAATTAGCATATAGTCCCTATTCTCATGGATCCGTGCCCCTAAGCACATAAATTCATATTGTGTGTTATATTCTGATTAATTCCTGAAAATATATACATCAACATAAATTTCAAACACTTGACTATGAGTGCACATAAGGAATTCACCAAAATTGTTGTTTATGCAAGTCTTAGAGTCCCTACAAATAACCCACCTAAGTCGCCTAATTGATCTTGAAACTTCTCATCAGGTTCGTGCC
Organism: Conchocele bisecta; assembly: GCA_029237695.1. Lineage (NCBI taxonomy): Eukaryota > Metazoa > Mollusca > Bivalvia > Lucinida > Thyasiridae > Conchocele > Conchocele bisecta. The sequence continues at coordinate 29,676,225 of CM055269.1, read as the reverse complement.
CTATAACTTTTTGCACACTTGAGTGACATTCCTTGATCACTCCTACAATAAAGAAGTGTTGCTGCCTAGATGAATCAAATTTAAATATGGGGAAGTTTAGATTCACCTAGAAATCAACATATATCACATTTTATGCATCATTTGCGAACAGACCCTCTTCAGATTAAGGAAGTGTGTAGAAATGAAAATAACATATTCAAGTAATTATGACATAAATTTACATATGTATATGTATGACCTGATAAAAGTAAATTTAAGCTAGAATCAACAAGCGACCTAACTGCCCGTAATCCGCTTTATAGGCAACAGGTTGTCCTATTCGCTACACCTGCATATAGTAAAAATGTGTGTACCGTATTTACCCTATGTATTGGGACAGTAAAAATAAATAAAATTCTACGTGTCCCAATACATAATATAAAATAAATTAATAATTTTTGTTGGTGTCCCAATTATTAATATTGAAAGTTTGTATCCTCAAAATTTCGGTTAGTACACGGTTGTGCCTTGGCTCCCGAATTGTTTGCCTATTTGTATATCAAAATCGTGTTAAATTTGTAACACGACTATTGTCAGAAATCGTGTTAAATTTGCGATTCTTTGCCAAATTAGACACAAAATGGACGATTTTTTTATGGACGCATAGCCTCCTTTTTTCTCACCGATGTGAATGTGCAGCTGATCACGTTTGCACATTTCGTAAATTAATCCGAGCAAACTGGGAATAACATCAATTATTGGTCCCAGTAACAAAGCAGTGCTAATTGTTATGTGCTCGATTTAATTTTTCCGGCATGCGTTCGCGCTCACCATTGGTGGAATATTAATTAGGTGTAAAAGGCTGACCAATCGGAGATCGCGTATCAGTGGCGCAGATTAACTCAACCCAGATTAACTAAATTGTTACAGCACTGCCCACGCCCCCGTCGCATGTACACAAATGTGTACATGACAACTGGCCTTGTTTCGCTATGTCATAATTGAGCCAGTGCATGAGATAATCAACTTTATTATATAACCGAGATTTTCGCCGAGAATGATTTGACTTTTTTCTGCAAATATACATCGGAAAGTTGATAACATTTTCAGAGCAAATGCGTAATAATTACTAATTTAATATTCGTCACCATTCGATATCCTTTACAGAAAATGTACACTATTATCAGATTCATCTTCTTCGAAAATCTCACGTGATAAGCCTGATTACCTCATGAACTGGCGCAAAATTATAACACGTCGAGCAAAACATGTCTATACAGGTCTGTGGTGTTGAAAGGGTTAAAACTCTGTGCGTACTCAAACCCACAGGTGGAATAGTCGGATGTGTGACACAAAGAAAATGACCATTACAAAAATATCCATTACCCCACCCACTTGATCTTGTTCTATTATTAACGTCATGTACAGTACGATACCAGGTGGGTGGGATAATGGGATTTTTTTAATAGGCATTTATTTTGGTGTCATAGGTCCGAGTCTTCCACCTGTGCTCACCATATGAGTAAACACAGTTTGCAACGCACGAGCTTGTCACGTGACTTTGCAGCTGATGGAACAAGATATCGGTCATTGGGTCATTGCGTCATCGAATGTATTTACTACACTTTTTTTCTACACGCGTTTACAATAATGGATTGCACGGACCTGCGTAGATCTACATTCTACATGAACATGATGAATAAATAAAACATGACGTTAACAATTCTTGGATTCAATATATTTATTACATGTGAAGATAACAGTGAAAACTTATGGCATATTATAGGCATTGGCGACGTCGTTCATTCGCAGTCACAGTGTACAGTGTACATGTATTTTTTGTTGACATTATGATGCGTCTTGGGCGAGAACGGATATAGCACGGTTCGGATAAGCAACACGGAAGGTTGTATGTCGCCGGACTTCCGTGTACTAACGGGGTCGCACTGTACTATACTTTCCACCCAGTTGTCCCGATCGAAATGCCATCCCTCGGTAGTGTCTGGATATAATAGCATGGAGAGCATGCCGTGACCGGATACACGTCCGTACTTTAAACTTACCTCGTGAATATTGATGAGAGGGTGGGGCGATGTATCAGGAGTATTTCCGTGTGAATCGAAATAATTTTCGCAAATAAATCACATTGCGGCATTGACAGGCGGCATTGTCGATGTATACGGTTTATTAGTAATCTATTTAATCAACAGAGCTCAGATTTACCGTCAGCACTGTGTTATATTAGTTAATCTGCGACGGCCTCTGTTTATAGCGAGACGTGCCAATAGTCGGCATGACCAGTAGCCGGTGAAAAAAAATTAAAAAAATTGGAGTGGCGATTTTTTTCCCCAGCGGAATCCCTGACTGTGTTTAAAAGTATTTAAAAAAAAAGAGAGATGTCCCAATACTTAAGGTGCAGAAATTATTGATTTTTTTTAAAAATTGTGATGTGTCCCAAAACTTGTTAAACCTAACAAATAATTATTTCTCCCCAAAACGGGGGTGTCCCAATATAAAGGGTGTCCCAATACATAGGGTAAATACGGTAATAGCATTTACAATTCGCGCATTAAAATATAGAAAAAACCTGCTGGGCGTTGACATTCATACTTCGCTATACACTGCAGCTCCAGATCTCCATTATAACACGGGTCTCTCGTGAATCCCAATTTTTTTTTTAAATTCAAGAAAAAAAAATCAAATAAATCGTCGGACGTCGTAGTTGATTTGTGATTTCTGTAAGTTTATTCAAACAACGAAGTTCAAAGTCCATGAAAGGATTATTATTAGTATGTTACCAAATGTAATACCTTTAATCAGGTAACCATGTTAATAGGCATATTTATTAATCAATTCAATTACCTTAATCCCATTTGATATGTATTCGCGAAGTAATGGTCGTATCAAAGGAGCATGCCGACCAATGTAACGCCTGATCAGAAGCTACACTGGTCACAAATCCCATGAGCACAATTTCTCCAGTCACGTAAATGTACCGCTTTTTCTCACCAAGTAATGTCAATGTATCTGTGTTAACACATAATTGTCGCTAATAAATGGTTGCGTGTTCGATCGCCTTTCTTTTTCTTTACTCCCAGGTGTAATATTTAGCGTTCTATAAATAGACTGGTGTTTCAGCATTATCTGGGTATGGGATCACGTGGTCTATTGTTTACACTGCAGCCCACGGCAATCTCGCTTAAATCGTAAATTTCATTCATCAATATGCCTGTTGCAGCATAAACAATAGATCACGTGACCCCACATCCTGAGATTATGCACGTATCAACAGCTAATCGTCCGCATTAATAGGCAGGACACGTGACCATAGGCATTATTTATTATCAATTAATCCTTTTAAGCGCCTGTTGATCGCGAGTTGTATACATTGTAATAAGCGTCTGTCTATCGCGAGCACTATACAACGTAATAGCCTAAGCATGATTTTATAAATAACTCGTATGTTTAATACATTAATACAAGTTTGTATGTCATAGGCATTATTAATAATTACTTTAACTTGTGTTCAAATGACATGATTTTATATGGGTCCGTTGCTAATGGAATTCCCGCAATAGTTGGTAACCGAAATGCGGATGATACCAGTAACCCGTTCAGTACCTGTGCATGTCCCGAAATTTTATAACGCGGTTGGATTCGATCGCGGTTTGAAATCTTTGAACCCGACCACCGCGTTATAATGGAGCTGCAGTGTATTGTTATTGATAGACTATACTCCAATATGACACGAAAATATTATCACAAACTCACATAATAAAGTGTTGATAAGCAAAATTCTAAGGTCACTCCCACACGAAGCAGAAAGTAAACGGAGCGTCTTCAATATGGCGGGAGATGGATCACACGTGACTAGCATGTGATTTATAATTATCGAGTCACAGTTTTGAGGCCCAAGATGGCTCGCGCGTAACTTTATATAGACTTTTGTATAGAGATCGCATCGTCAAATGAGAAACACCATGGGATTTTGTACTTTCGGACATCTGTGTAATTTCATTAAATACATTGAGAAAATTTAGATCTAGATCTACAATATTTTTCATTATTAAAGTAAAATTAAATTTTGTCAACTTCTGACATCATTTACGGAAAACAATTATATTACATTTTCTGTAAATATATTGAAATATATTTACAGAAAATGTAATATAATTACGCAGATGTCCGAATGCGTTTACATTCTTGTTGTTTCTGCTGATTTTGATGTGTGTTCTTATAATACGAATGATTGCACGGGCAACTCTTCAATTTGATGAGTGCTATATTCGGTTTAAAACTACATTAATTCATTTATTATTCTACTTTAAAATAAAATAATTAAAGTTCTATATATAAATTGTATACACTACATTTAATAACATTACAAGAATGTAATTAAGATTTAAAATGCATTGAAAATATAAGTGGTACTTGTTTGCTTCTTTTTCATTTTCAATTTCATTACGACCTACCGAGGCCTCAATCAGTAATTTATAGTATTTTAATGATTCGAACGCTAGCAAGCTCGAACCAAACCGTCTCGGGACAACCTTGCTATTTTTTATTACGCGTGATCAACATATACGTGGAAGTTCTTTATCACATATGATATATGAACCTTGTGCATGCTCACTGTTAATATATCATTAAGTTTAAACTTGGGACAAAACAATCAAACATAAATAACGAATATATTACGGTCTGAAACGCTCTCGAAATTATATATAGATCACCAGGAAGGAAACTACTGACACCGGGCAATGTAAGAAGAATTGGCGATCCAGAGTAAACATCTCAATTTGTCCATGAAATTGCTGTGTAGAACCATTTTTGTTGAGCCCGCTTGCGAAAAGCGAGACATAGTGATCACAATGACGTCCGGGTGTCCGTGCGTCCGTCCGAAATCTGGCAATTGGAGCAACTAATGTTCCCGCTACTGGCCCCTAATTTGGCGTGTAATTGGACAATGGCCCACCCACAAGAGTTACCTTATGAGATTTTGACCAGCATAGCACCCGCTCCATTTACACATCTGTAGCCTATTTCATCAACATTGCAAAGTATACTTTAGTAGCAAAGTATACTTTGAGGGAGAAATTTTCATTTTTTTTTTAAATTTATTAATTTTTATTATACTGAATTTATTACATTATCACAGCCAATTTGGCTGTGATAATGTAATAAATTCAGTATAATAATTCTGCATACTTTTAATCATGAAATATATGCATTTGTTAGTTCTATATGAAATAATGCATTTCAGGAAAAATAAATGATTACTCCCTCAAAGTATACTTTGCTAGTAAAGTATACTTTGCAATGTTGATGAAATAGGCTACTGATAGCTCTGATAAGTGTCTACTCTATTGCCCTCCTGGTGACTGATTTATAACCTATATAATTACTATCGGGAAAATAATAGACTGTAACCTGACGATGTAAATATACATATTATACAGGCTGGTATCCTACAGCTGTTGAAAATTGCATACATGTAGTGATGTCCATTTTGTTACCCACTATCGCATTTCAGTATGTATTTTGTAACTAGGTAATTCTTATATTTATACAGTACAGCTAGGAGGTTATGTCTGTTGTACCAGCGCTCTAATAAACTCGAGTTCTAGGAGTCTGTTGAACTATTAAGGGTACTAATCGATGCCTACATTTCGGCTGTACTACGCATATGTCATATAGCCACGTGACCGCTAAGGGAAATAACTGTGGTAAGCAAAATAAGGGGAAGTTAGTCATGCAGTGACGGCTGGAAAAACTGGCTGTCCGGAATATGAAATCCGTAAAAGAACGGCACATAATTGTCGGATAACTGAAATTTGTTTTATTCAATATGTAAATGATAAATACACAAGTGTATCGCGAAAACAGAACCTGGTTATATCTCCTTGAATTACATTTACTCCATGTCTTGTAGCAAAATCAGATTTACAGGCTTAATGCCATCAGCTAAGGACCTAGATTTGTCACAAATCTCAAAGGATCTTTTTTCAGCCGGTTGCCTTTGTGGGAAGGGAATAAGTTAAGTAAGAGTTTTATGTGTTGGTGCTACCGATACAATTGGGTGTTCAGTGGTGAATTTTCCATTCTTATATTATGAGCATTTATGGGTGCCTTAGGACATTTTCAACATTTGTAAATCATGAGTAACTGGCACATTCACATAAGAATAAAAAATGATAAATACAGTTCATTTCCTGAGGACAGTAACTCTACTTCTGTGAGAAACAGCTATAGGCCTTGATCAGATTTCAGACATGATTGACGTGGGTGCATGTCTAATTGCAATCAACATTTTTATAAACCCTTAGACCGCGATAGACAACAATTGTCGTCTGCTGTTGCTTTTATATCTCGGGTCTCAATGTTAACTCTTTTTTTCACTAGACCAGTCGGGCTAGTACTTTTAGAAACTACTAGCCCTGACCTAATTTGTACTAGCCCTGACCTAGTGAAGCATAACTTGCATGAATTTATCTAAGTTTTTATTAACTTATACATGTATAGTTATTATCAACTAACATTACATTGTACTTGTAGGAACTAGGACTCTATTGTATTGATTTTTTGGTACTACATGTCTGTGCATATAAAGCATATGTCAATGGTAATTGTATCCCCAGGGGGATACTATGGATTTGACAGCGCGCTGCGTCCGCCGCAGACACTTCTTGTCCGGAGCATAACTCGAACACCCTTTGGAATATTTTCATGAAACTTCACACATGCATAGACCACGACCCGAAGGTGTGTCGCGCACAAGAATAACAACTCTTGCATAGCTAATTTTTGAGTTATCTCCCTTTTTTGTTTCTCGCACTGATTTCGTGTCCGGAGCATAACTCCACCACCCTTTGGAATATTTTCATGAAACTTCACACATGCATAGACCACGACCCGAAGGTGTGTCGCGCACAAGAATGACAACTCTTGCATTGCTAATTTTTTAGTTATCTCCCTTTTTTGTTTCACGCACTGATTGACCATAACTCGACCACCCTGTGGAATATTTTTATGAAACTTAACACATTCTATTAGACCACGAACCGAAGGTGTGTCGTGCACAAGAATGACAACTCTTGCATAGCTAATTTTTTAGTTTAGTTATCTCCCTTTTTTGTTTTCGCGCACTAATTTCCTGTCCGGAGCATAACTCGACCACCCTTTGGAATATTTTCATGAAACTTCACACATGCATAGACCACGACCCGGAGGTGTGTCGCGCACAAGAATGACAACTCTTGCATAGCTAATTTTTGAGTTATCTCCCTTTTTTGTTTTGCACACTCTACAAACTGGACAATAATGCATGAAGACCCGTTTTCTCGTCTGCTCTGTACACCTTTTCTCTTGTGCTCTGTACACCTTACCTGTAGAGAGAACAATAGAGACTGGGAGAACCATGTGCTAGCATGGGCTTGCATGTGCAGATGACCAGTGCTTGACCACTGCTCACCACAGGTAATTTATACAGGTAAATTACTTTTTTTTTTTTTTTTTTTTCGTTATATTTAACGGCGGCACTGGCTCTAGGACCTTGCATGCCGTCTCCCAAGAATGGGAGAATGAACGGAGGTAGAGACTTTTTGAGAGAAGCCGGTAATTCGTATTTACAGAGCAACTACGAATTATCGGTACCCATTTACAGCTGGGTGAACTGGAGCAGTGTGGATAAAGTGTCTTGCTCAAGGACACAACGCACGCCGCTAGTCAGGCTCGAACCCACGACCCTTGGATCAGTAGTCCGACACACTAACCATTACGCCACGGCGCTCCACTGGTAAATTACTACATTGGGTACTGTGTTGAAAATATTGTGGCATTATGTGGACCTGTGCAGATATATGTAGATAAATATAGGACTATTAAAACAAAATCTGGGCTCCAGTAGCAAGCATTATTATTTTTTTTCATTTTTTTTTTTTTTTTTTTTTTTTTTTCATTTTTTGTCTAGTAGCATAGGGTCGTAAGTGCTATATACAGACTATTCACCTGTGCATGTGCTAGCATGTGCAACTGACCACTTACAGGTAATTTATACAGGTAAATGATTATATTACATTTCCGTAAACTGTGTTGAAAATATTGTGGCAATATGTGGACCTGTATATATATATGATATGTAGATAAATATAGGACTATTAAAAAACATTCTGGGCTCCAGTAGGGAGCATTATTCTTTTATTTTTTTTAAATTTAATTTTTTTTTTCCATTTTTTTTTTTTACATTCTTTTTCAATTTTTACCTGACCACTAACTTATTACAGGTAATTTATACAGGTACATTATTACATTTCCGTAACTATTAACAAAAATTCTGGGCTCCAGTAGCGAGCATTATTATTTTATTTTTTTTTGTATATTACATTTCCGTAAACTGTGTTGAAAATATTGTGGCATTATGTGGACCTGTGCAGATATATGTAGATAAATATAGGACTATTAAAAAAAATTCTGGGCTCCAGTAGCAAGCATTATTATTTTTAATTTTTAAAAAAAAAAAATCATTTTTTTTTTTCAAATTCTTTTTCAATTTTTGTCCAGTAGCATAAGGTCGTAAGTGCTATATACAGACTATTATCATATAATAAAACAATTATTGACTAGTGAGCCATAGAATATAATCTATATTCTATGGCTCACTAGTCAATAATTGTATAATATGTTCGGGCCAGTGAAAATTGCTTTCTGGCCCAGGCTCGAGGTCAAGGCGGGACAAGGCGAGGCATCTGATTCCGCGGAATTCTTGTTTACTTATCTCCCTTTGTTGTTTCGTGCTCTGATTTTGTATCCAGAGCATAACTCGAACACCCTTTGGAATATTTTTATGCCCCACCACGATAGTGGAGGGGGCATTTAGTGTTACCCTCGTCCGTCCGTACCGCACACACGAATGGGTACTTGTTGTAAGCGTACGGGGATCTTATTGGGTAGGGTTAGGATAGTGTTGGGTACTCTTGTTGGGTATTTTTATACAGTAAAAACCCAACAAGTATTCATTCGTAGGAACGGTGCGTCCCGTCCTCCGTCCGTCCGCCGTCCGTCACAAAACTTTAACACTCGGGTAAAATGTCTCATAATTTCTTCATCCTTTGACCGATCTGCTTCATATTTCATATACACATTGCTCTGATGGTTCACTACCGCCCTGTGCCAAATCCACGTTCGTCCTGCCCCCGGCAAGCCCAGGGTCAAGGTCATATACTTAGTGCTTCAAAAACTTTAACGCTCGGGTTAATATCTTATAATTTCTGTTTTCTTTCACGGATCAGCTTCATATTTCATATACATATTGCTCTAATGGTCCTCTACCGCCCTGTGCCAAATCCACATTCGTCCTGCCCCCGCCAAGCCCAGGGTCAAGGTTACATACTTGGTGCTTCAAAAACTTTAACGCTCGGGTAAATATCTTATAATTTCTGTTTTCTTTCACGGATCAGCTTCATATTTCATATACGCATTGCTCTAATGGTCCTCTACCGCCCTGTGCCAAATCCACGTTTGTCCTGCCCCCGCCAAGCCCAGTGTCAAGGTCACATACTTGGTGCTTCAAAAACTTTTAACTCTCAGGTAAAAGAAAATTTTGACTTGGAATTTGGCCTCATTTATTATCAAAGCGATATGTGGGACATCCGTGTTCTATGAACACATTTTCTAGTTTATTAAACTTCACACATGCATAGAAGACGACCCAAAGGTGTGTCGCACGTAAGAATGACAACTCTTGCGTCGTTAATTTCTTAGTTATCTCCCTTTGTTGTTTCGTGCACTAATTTCGTGTCTGGAGCATAACTCGAACACCCTTTGGAATATTTTCATGAAACTTCACACATGCATAGACCACAACCCTAAAGGTGTGTCGTGCAAGAATGACAACTCTTGCATCACTAATTTTTTAGTTATCTCCCTTTGTTTTTTCCGTCACTGATTTTGTCTCCGGAGCATAACTCGAACACCCTTTTTTCAAACTACTTGTGTATCTGGGGAGGGGGATACACATGCGCTTGTCGACAAGCGTCCATTTCTAGTTAATTATGAAATCTGGAAGCAGACAGTTTTGAAACGGTTAACCTATTCAGTGTGCATTCCAGGAATGTTTAAAGTGGGGCCCACCTCATACACAAAGTTGGGGAGATTTGAAAAAGGTATAGGACATTGTAAATGACAAGACAAAATATAATTAATGGAACCATCACAGTTTCACAGTGCTAAGTCATTTTCAAATCGGCTAACATAGTGATCGTGATGATACAGGTATGTGTTTGAATGTAATCAGTGTGTCCAACTACTGGTTATGTCGACTACTGGTTATGCAACAATGTAATTAAATAGTTGTATCGTTGGAAGGTTTAACGTTCAAGAAACCAGTTGTTAATTTCTGAAAGAGTAATAATAAACCTATAACTACACAAATTAATCATGGAAGTGTCTGGAATGCATCATTACTGAAAACAAGCTAAAAAACGTCAGCAGCAGGCACTTCCGGTGTGAACATTTTGTGTTGTTTTTTTCAATTGGTGACGATTAAATTCATCTTATCCAAGGTGTCAGATCAATGAATAATGATTCATTAAATGGCAAATTCTAATTTCCACTGATTCTGCCTCCCAGCACAACAAAACAAGAACTTTAAGTGACTTGGAATGTTCCATATCAGTTGAACTCATTTTCACTATGCTCATATCAGGGCACACGATTTATTAGCGTTGTGGATGTTAGTAAAATCACGTGCTCAGCAGCATGCCTCGGTCAATACAAATGTATACAAATGACTTTTGGACAAGTTGTTTGACACATTTGATCCACTGTGTGTGATTGGCCAAGTGACAGGCCGATTACATGATCGGCGCAATGAGAATTCACTTTTTTATTCAAGATAATTTTATGATCAATACGTACGGTACTCACTATTTGCGTATATTTCTGACAGCTTCCAATAAAAATTGCTATTTGTGGAATGAAGCACCATCAACCAATCGTAGATCGTTCTACTTCTTATGTAAAATTAGCTTTACTCCGGACTTGATTGTTATTATTTAGTTTGGTTCATTTATCGGGATCTGGTCAAAATTACATCAGAATATCATAATGCCGTGCGGTTTGCATTGTTGATAATAGATTTAAACTGTCCAGCCAAAAAAAAATGAACGAACTGGAGACCTACATCAGTGCACACAGAATTTTAAATTCACTGACTAAATTATCATATTCGATGGTAGCATTGATCCCACTGTTTAAAATGGGTACGTTTTGGTTTGGGTACGAAATGCAGAGGCCTACTCCATTATCATACCCGAAACCTAGGCAAACAAGTCCGCCTGGAGTTGTAAATAAACTATTTTCGAACTGTCAATCAGCGATATTTTTTGGAAGTTTTGTTTGTTGTTACCAGAAAATTAAAAGGTGAACTAATACTGGTTTATTTCTGACATTTTTGGCAGCGTCTTTGGTCAAATTGGAACACGACCAGTCGGTTCCGGGAAAATTGACTAGTAAATTTTTAATAGACTCGGTCGGTCGGACGTGCCTTAGTGTTGACTGTTGAGCCCTGTATCTTGCCTTATTTCTCAATAAAAACATGGTTTGACAGCACTTCAGAATCATTTCCAATGGAAATGATTCTGAAGTGCTGTCAAAGCATGTTGTAAATTATTCTAAAGTGCTGTCAAAGCATGTTTTTGATGATAAAAATAGAAAATAAACAGCAGACGACAAAAAATAAGATAGCGGTGTAAGGGTTAATAATGTCATGCTTGTATTTTCAGGTACAGCAGGTTTGCAAGAAGAATGTTTGTAGTAAGTATATGTCGATTATTATACAGATGTTGAAACTTCATTTACTTGACTTTTTTTTTGTTTCTCTTCAAATATTTGGATTAATGGTACGGTACATCAGTGGAGCAGCTGAGCATAATTAGTAGAACAGGGGGCCGTTTCAGTAAACTTCGTACGACAAAAATGTTCGTAATTGCAAAATTATGATAGTCTGTAAATTTCACATTAACATTGTTTTCTTGTAAATAATTTTTGGATTTACATTTGTCGAGCATAGGCTGCATATGCAGCCTATGCTCAATAAATGTAAATCCATAAATTGAAATTTACAGACGATCTTAAATTTGCACTTACGAACATTTTAGTCGTAAGAAGTTTAGTGAAACGGGCCCCTGATGATCTATCTACCTGTATGTCTTCCTAATGCCCAAAATTACAAAGAAACATGTTCGATATATTCATGTACATTGTACTTGTTTTGCAATTTATCCATTTATTATACCCCCATTGTATAAAAAAGTTTTTATCTGTCCGTCTGCCCTGTAACAATTGAGCCCAAGTTTTCAGGTACATATCATCTCTGCAACCGTATGTCAAATTGAAATGAAGCTTCATATGGGATGATATGTCTATTTATCACCATCCACAGGTGTTTCACTGATCAGATTATGCGGATTGAGATCTACACTGGTCTCAAATAACTTAAGGCTTCGCCCCATTTCATCAGTCACAGCCACAAATTGCATTAAATCATCTGTAACATTGGTATTGCATATCTTTGGAAACCTTGCAAATTTGACTTGCACAATCCTTAAAGAGTTAATGTGGTAGAGCATATCAAATACGGTTGTTCAAATTCATATCTGCTGTCTGTTTCACGGAACCTGCCCAAATTGTATGGCCATATAAACAATGCAAAAACAATATTTTTTTGGATAATGTTAAATTAAAGCAAAATTTAAGAATGAGCCTTCATTTCGTGAAATTTCGTCCAATATCAATTTTATTGCAAAAAAAAAAAAAAATCCCCTTGTTAAATCCCCATAGACATCTTCACTCTGTTGATCTAACAAAAATTAAATTTGAAAATCGGTCCACTACTGGTATTTCTGAAATTAGAAAAATTTCCCCATGTTAAATCCCCATAGACTCTGTGAAGATGTCTACGGGGAATTTTTTCTAATTTCAGAAATAGTGGACCGATTTGTATTCTGAGTTGGATCATTTCCAAGCTATCTAGCCAGTAGCCTATTTCATCAACATTGCAAAGTATACTTTACTAGCAAAGTATACTTTGAGGGAGTAATCATTTATTTTTCCTGAAATGCATTATTTCATATAGAACTAACAAATGCATATATTTCATGATTAAAAGTATGCAGAATTATTATACTGAATTTATTACATTATCACAGCCAAATTGGCTGTGATAATGTAATAAATTCAGTATAATAAAAAAATAATAAAGTTATCATAAAATTGAAAATTTCTCCCTCAAAGTATACTTTGCTACTAAAGTATACTTTGCAATGTTGATGAAATAGGCTACAGGTTTCAGATTAAATTTTCAAATATTTTTGTTTTTCGACTCCTCTTCCCGGTTCTCCGTCTCTTTTCCCCCATGTTAAATTCCCACAGAGAAATAATGTTTTGTAATAAAATCAAGATTTGTCCACATTTTACAAATTAAATAAAAAGAAGGCTCATTCTTACCTTTTTATATACCGATAGTTTAATATTATCAAAAAAAAAATATTTTTGCATTGTAAAAAGAGTATTAATATTTTTGCACTGTAAAATATGGGCAGGTTTCGTGAAACAGACAGTAGTTCACTTTCTGTTCTATTTTGTATAGAGCATAGCAAAGACAGTTGTACAAATTCAGATCTAGTTCAGTTTCTATTGTATTTTGTTGCAGGCTTGAGCTTCACTCATTCAGGCGGAGCACACAATGCAAGGTATGCATCATTTCATTTATATGCATAGCTCCAGATAAGGTGCGTATCGGCGTATTTTACTCGCTTATGTTAGCAGAATACGCATTGATTATCAAAAGTGGGAGTACAAAATACTCACAGCAATGTGAAAATATGCATTGATTTTCAAATTGAGTACCGGTAGTGAAAATACTGTAATAAAGGTGAAAATGTTCTTAGTTGAGCTGCAAAAAACATTTTTAAATTTGTTTTCTTTTTATCATTTGTTCCCTATTTAATAAGGAAGAAAATAAATAATACATTTGTAAAAGTAAAATACACATTGAATTTGAAATATGGGGTTGTAATACTCTTTATATACAAAACTTATCTATCTATCTGGATCTCTGTATATATGCATTTATACATTACTGTCCAAATTACACTAACTGCACAATGTACGGGCAATATTCAAGTTTGTATTTCTGCTATTTCAGCATATTGAACACTACCATTTTTATACCCAGTCGGGTTGTGCGTCCGTCCGTGTGTGCGTCCGTCCGTGCGTATAATATTGTTATAACTTCTATTTCCTTCATCTAAAATGCTTAATATTTCACACATGCATTCCTGTAAGGCTCTACTACCATGCTGTGCCAAATCCACGACCGTCCAACCCTCGCTGATCCCATGGTCAAGGTCAAATACTTAGTCTCTTTACAAAACTTAACATCAGAGAAATATTGTTATAACTTCTATTTCCTTCATCTAAAATGCTTGATATTTCACACATGCATTCCTGTAAGGCTCTACTACCTTGCTGTGCCAAATCCACGACCGTCCAACCCCCGCTGATCCCATGGTCAAGGTCAAATTACTTAGTCTCTTTACAAAATTAACATCAGAGAAATATTGTTATAACTTCTATTTCCTTCATCTAAAATGCGTTAATATTTCACACATGCATTCCTGTAAGGCTCTATTACCATGCTGTGCCAAATCCACGACCGTCCAACCCCGCTGATCCCAAGGTCAAGGTCAAATACTTAGTCTCTTTACAAACTTAACATCAGAGAAATATTGTTATAACTTGTATTTCCTTCATCTAAAATGCTTAATATTTCACACATGCATTCCTGTAAGGCTCTACTACCATGCTGTGCCAAATCCACGACCGTCCACCCCCGCTGATCCCAAGGTCAAGGTCAAATACTTAGTCTCTTTACAAAACTTAACATCAGAGAAATATTGTTATAACTTGTATTTCCTTCATCTAAAATGCTTAATATTTCACACATGCATTCCTGTAAGGCTCTACTACCATGCTGTGCCAAATCCACGACCGTCCAACCCCCGCTGATCCCAAGGTCAAGGTCAAATACATGGTCTCTTTACAAAACTTAACATCAGAGAAATATGTTATAACTTCATCTAAAATGCTTAATATTTCACACATGCATTCCTGTAAGGCTCTACTACCATGCTGTGCCAAATCCACGACCGTCCAACCCCCGCTGATCCCAAGGTCAAGGTCAAATACATGGTCTCTTTACAAAACTTAACATCAGAGAAATATGTTATAACTTCATCTAAAATTCTTAATATTTCATGCATGCATTCCTCTAAGACTCTACTATCATGCTGTGACATATCCCCGCTGATCCCAAGGTCAAGATCACATACTTAGTTCTCTTTACAAAACTTAACATCAGAGAAATCGGTTATAACTTCTATTTCCTTGCTCGGATCTGCTTCACATTCATGTTCGTGCCGCCCCCGCTAAGCCCAGAGTCAAGGTCACAAGTCCACACACTTAGAAAATTTTACATATTTAGGGGTACCTGATTCCGTAAGCCTCACTTACTGACCAATCTAGTTCAAACTGGTCTAGCATGAAAAACTGGTATCCTCTCAGTCTGGGCAATTTATCAGATACTAACATAATCAGGAAAGGACCATTGCCTTGGTGTTCGCTGTTGGACAAGTGAACCATCAATTATGTGCCCACACTTGACATATACCGGTATGTACAGTCTCCGCAAAACTGCCAAAATTTTACGGGACACTTCACTCTGTAACCCATGCATGTAGTCCACATACCCAGTATCGAGGTCAACTCTACATGAGTGATCAAAGCCAGGGACATCCTCATCACTATCTGAAGTGTTTGTCAGAATTTTCAGACATATAAACTATACCTGTTTCCTGCCAGTAGCCCTGTGTTGTGTTTATTTCAGTGTGAAACGGAATAGATGGCCGCATCGACAGCAGCTGGTCAGGACATTCCACGCCACGTCCGTTTGCTGTAAGTTGTGTCCTTGCCATGTGATTATATAACTGTCTGTGTGCCCAAGTTTGATTTGACCCCCAGATCATGGATTATCTCCCCCTTTTCAACTTTGAATTTCACAATTTTATCTTGTATGTTGTAAAACTTTTAAACCCTAATATAACTGAAGACTTCATATTTGGTATGTGTTTCATTATAGTGTGTAGACATGCAAAGTGAATTGCAATTTTTGATTCGACCCCCCAGGTCATGGCTTATCTCCCTCTTTGCAACTTTGAATTTCTCAATTTTGCCTTGTAATTCATAAAACTTTTAACCCTAATAGCTGGAGACTTCACATTTGGAATATGTCACTTACTTATGATGTGTACATACTCCAAGTGAATTTTGATTTTATTAGCTCACCTGAGCCAAAGGCTCAAGTATTAACCGAATATGGTCATGTCATATATCAAATTGAAGGTACATGTATCGACAAGATCACTCTGGAGTACTTTTTGTTGAAAGGTGGTTGCCGAACAGTCAAGAGGTCATCCTTTTATTAGAGATTTCTAACGTCTTCTCGTGAATTGCTTGGCCAATGTTGGTAAAACTTCACAGAGATGATCTATGGGTGGGTGTATGTCAGATTTGTAAATTTGGAGGTTGTCGCCTAATCCAAGATGGCCACCATGAAAAAGTAGGTAAAATTCTTAAAAAGTCTTCCTCAACAAACTGCCTGACAGATTTCAACGAAACTTGACGGGAATGATCGACAGTAAATGCTCTTTCAGATTTGTAAAAATGGTGACCGATTTTCAAAATTTAACTTGTGTTTTCTTAGATAGATCATTTCCAAGCTAGCTAGCCAGATTTCGGGGTCACTTTCCAAAAAAAAAAAAAGTTAAGAATGATATAGAGACATGGCATGTTAGTCTACTCCACCAGCTCCTCCACCTCCTTTTCCCCCATGTTAAATTCCCATAAACAAATTAATTTTTCGTAATAAAATCAATATTTGACAAAATTTCGCAAAATAAATAGAAGGCTCATGCGTTCATTTTGCTAATATTTAATATCGAAAAAAATATTGTTTTTTGCATTGTTGAATGTCCATAAATTTTGGGCAGGTTTCGTGAAACAGACTGTAGTTTGATTTTGGTGAAGCCTTAATCTAATGGTATGTGGTATGTCGGGTTATATAGGTCACATGCATGAACAATGCTTTAAATTCAAAATGACCAGATCGGTCAGTATTGAAAACTGTAATCTCCTGCTTGTACAAGCGGATTTGGAGGAGTATTGTTTGTGGTGTTACAAGAGAACCTGACACCAGATTGGAATCATGTGGATTTAGTGAGTACTGAATCTTATTTCTCCCACACATCAGCAGACTATTTTTACTCATTCACTGTATGTCTTCATTAACCCTTTCAACACCACAGACCTCTATAGAGACAATGTTTGCAAACAGTGCAGATCCAGATGAGCCGGCTCGTAACGAGCCGTCTCATCAGGATCTTCACTGTTTGTTAATAATTTTAAACGTCGTACAGATTACCCTTTTAGAAGAATGGGATAATTTGAATGAACAAAATTAATGAAATAGCGTGAAACATTGGCATGGAACATCCTATTAAGTTACTTGGTGTTGAAAGGGTTAACAGAAAATAGACCTCTATAGAGACAATGTTTGCAAACAGTGCAGATCCAGATGAGCCGGCTCGTAACGAGCCGTCTCATCAGGATCTCCACTGTTTGTTAAGAATGGGATAATTTGAATGAACAAAATTAATGAAATAGCGTGAAACATTGGCATGGAACATCCTATTAAGTTACTTGGTGTTGAAAGGGTTAATACACAGATACTACTCCTTTCAACACTACAAACGTCATACATGCCAGCTTGTTTTTGTCGCGCCGCTTGCGGACAGCGCGATATTGTCGGCACATTGACGTACGTTCATGCGTCCGGGTAAAAGTTTTTGTTTTTTGGTTAAAGTTTTTTGGAATACATATACATGTACATGTACTATCAAAGCCTCGCGACAAAGCCTGTCGGACACTGCACTGTCTGTAGATATGTTCAGAATTTTTACATTTCTGTTTTATAAAGGTACATGCCCACCCAGTAGACACAAAATGTTCTTCATATCAGAGACATCATCTGAGACGTTTTCTGGCAAAATAAACATTCATTCAACATTACCCCATGTATTGATTGCAGTGGCGTCGCAGTTGGATCCGCAGACTGCGGCCCCAATATTTTTGTGCCTCTGTATATTCTACCGGGAAATCGCGCCTGAGGCGTTCTGGTTTTCTAAATTTTCTTGGGGGAGGACCCCCCACCCCCTACTGAGTGGGCATGTACCTTTAAGAGTTTGATACTAGACATTGAAGAGTCCTTTATTGTTAAGCCGTCCAATCGGCCATCAGGAACTACTGATTAAAACTCACTTCGGTCCATTTTGTGATGTCGCTAATTATCTCATATTAATTTTGTATGTCACTGGAAAAATGGGGCTTTCGGGATTTGTGTAGCTCCTGATCAAATAGCGCACTCCTGTAGCCTCGCATCGATGTACATGTATATTGCTTGGTAGAAGCATGACAGGTGTTTCATTGATGAAATGGCGAACAATGTAGAACAATGCAGACTGGATCTACACTGGTCGCAAAACCCATAAGCCCTATTTGTTCAGTCACAGCCACACATGAGACACGCCATGTGATTTTGTACCTTTGGACGTCTGCGTAATTTCATTAAATACGTTTACAAAATTTACAATATTTTTCCTAAATAAAGTAAAAAATGTCCGAAGCCTCAAGGTAAAAAATCCCATGGCGTGTCTCATATATGGCCTTGTATTGATAGGTGACGACCAGATTGTGAAATGTCCTGCATTTGCAGAGTCCATCACCGAGGGGGACATCAGGTGGGAGAAAGGTAGGTTCTGTAGTCATCATGATTGGGTCATATGGAACGCTGGCTGATAAAAGGGCCCTTACGGCATGCGTGACAAGTGTAGATTATGATAAAAATGGTTATTCATGGAGATGAACAAGTTTAGATTGAATGGCGAACTGTGTCGGCCCTGATTAGACTGCACGGATCTGAGGCTAAGCTGGTCGCTCATGTCTTAGCTGGAAGGGATTTTGATTTGTTAATATTGCAACCAATCCAACCGTCGCAAAATGATTTTCCGACTTTGTCCATTTATGAAAATGGGGTTCTTTTTGTTCTCAAAAATATGAAAATTACTGTCAAAAAGTGCAGATCCTGATGAGACCAGAGCACCAGTTAAGGTGCGTAATTTTATCAACTTTGGGGACATTTGTTATTTCTTCGCCAAAATTGGTAAGTTGGGAGTGCTTTAGAATCGTCTCGATGAGACGATTCTAAAGCAATCCCAATTTGCCATTTTTTGTGAAGAAGTAAGAAAAATACCTGGAACATTTGGTCCAATTACGCACGTTAACTGGAACTCTGGAGACGGCTCGTTATCTTGGTCGTCTTCATGATCAGAATAGCAGTCAAAAATTCTGGCGAAATGTCATCAATTTTGCATGTGCATCCAAATGTTGAATACAGTCGGTATTCTTTACAATGGCAATGTTCATTGGAAGCCGAATTTGCCGGTCTATCAAGCGGATTAAAGAGCATGCCGATTCGTGTTGCGGCTTATTGTGCCGCGAGGCGAATATGCCGCTGTAACGTGTGCCGTTGTACAGAATCCTTAGTCACATCATTACCAAACTTTATCAATAGTTTTCTCGCATTGGTGGCTATCCACCTAATGTCGGCGATTGTCTTGCTTTCATTTGTATTTCTAAGGAAAATAGATTGCATTTAATTTTAACGTTCCTTTGAAATTACGGTCTTATAACAGAGAATAAGCTTAAAGTGCTACTTGTAATGTGATGGTATAAATTAGTATTAACCCTTGCACCCCTAAGTAACTGTAATGGAATTTGATATATTAATTTTGCAACCAATCCAACGAGCACAGAATGATTTTCAGACTATTCCATTTATGAAAAGGGTGCGTTTTCGTTCCCAAAAATTATTTGCAAAAAGTGCAGATCCTGATGGTTGTCACGAAAAAAAAGGGGGGGGGGTTTGTTCTCAAAAATATGAAAATTACTTACAAAAAGTGCAGATCCTGATGAGACGGTTCGTCACGAACCGTCACATCTGGATCTACACTGTTTGCCAATACCACTATACAGGCCTGTGGTGTTAAAAGGGTTAAACTGATTGTTTCAGCTGTCGGTGATTCAGTTCAGGTGGACGAAGTCATAGGAGAAGTTGAAACAGACAAGGTGAGTTACCTCCCTTACACCAGTGGCTTCAAAATCATGTTCCAGTCCATCGACTGACAAAAAGGTTC
The DNA here is from genome assembly GCA_029237695.1 of Conchocele bisecta. NCBI lineage: Eukaryota > Metazoa > Mollusca > Bivalvia > Lucinida > Thyasiridae > Conchocele > Conchocele bisecta. The sequence goes on along the minus strand of CM055269.1, from coordinate 29,655,880 downwards.
TTATGACATGTGTGACCAGGGTAGATTATGATCATCATTAAAGACACGCCATTTGATTTTGTACCTTCGGACATCTGCGTAATTTCAGGGTCAAGGTCACATTTGAAACCTTAACGCTCGGGTAAATGTCTTTACCGCACGGCCGGCGGGCGGCGGGCGGGCGGGCGGCTGAAGAAAAAGTGCATAGTTCGTGTACACAACTCCTCCGAAACCGTTCAGTCGATCGATCTGAAACTATACACACGTCTTCTACACATATTGAAAATGTGGACCTTGGTGTTTTTATGCCGAAAACATATTTTTCTATACAATTCTATATACGGTACAGAGTTTGTGTACATAACTCCTCCGAAACCGTTCAGTCGATCGTTCTGAAACTATACACATGTCTTCTACACATATTGAAGATGTGCACCTTGGTGTTTTTATGCCGAAAACATATTTTTTAACAAAAATATCACCTTTTTAACTTAGCCATTTTGTCTACATTATTATATCCAATTCCCTATCATTTCTACTTTACACTCTACTTTTCTATCTCTGCCTAAATTAGTATACATGTTAGCACGAGATGAAGAAATAATGTTATAGACTTTCAAATTCTCATTAATGTTTCTTGCCTTGGTGGCAGCTTCACATTTCTGCATCTTCGCTGTCTGGCCCATATTCGACTGGCGTATTTTGTGACTTACGGCACTCTTGTTCTTGACTGGATTTGTCACATTCTGGGTGCATTCGAAACTGTAACACTCTGGTAAATGTCTTATAATTTTTCCTTGCACGGATCTGCTTGATATTTCACACACGCATTGCTCTAAAGGTCTCTACCGCCCTGTGAGAAATCCACGATCGTCCTGCCCCCGTTAAGCCCAGGGTCAAGGTCACATACTTTGTGCGTTCAAAACCCGTTTGCCCGGCCTTACATGACCTTAGCTGTTGATAGGCCGTTAAACACCAGTAAACAAACAAACAAACAAAACTCGGATAAGTGTCTTATATTCTTATAGTCTTATAGTCTATATTCTTATAGTCTTATATTCCTTGCATGGAATTGCTTGATATTTCATGATGGTCTGCTTTCATGCTTCTCTGGCCCTCTATGTTTTCAAATATACCTCGTTTTCTTTGGCTGCCAGCGGTGGCATTCGTGTCTTATTTATATTTATTCCGCAGTAGATTTCAGTTAAAATACAATCACATGTTTATAAGTCATGGATTTTACCGAAAAATTATCTTGTCACGGTCATCACCCAATGAAATCTTCACAGTACTATGTGTGCAGTGATGCATTCTGTAGCCGATTTCACCAACATTGCAAAGTATACTTTACCAGCAAAGTATACTTTGAGGGAGAAATTTTCACTTTTTTTTAAAAATTTATTAATTTTTATTATACTGAATTTATTACATTATCACAGCCATTTAATGGCTGTGATAATGTAATAAATTCAGTATAATAATTCTGCATACTTTTAATCATGAACTATATGCATTTGTTAGTTCTATATGAAATAATGCATTTCAGGAAAAATAAATGATTACTCCCTCAAAGTATACTTTGCTAGTAAAGTATACTTTGCAATGTTGATGAAATGGGCTACAGATCTGGACCTGCACTGTTCGCTAGTGAGATGAGAAAATATTCCTGATCCATGTATCAAAAGCCTTGATAAAAAACTCACTAGGTCCCGTTTTGTTGTGGCAAGTCACTTGTAATGATGATATACACTCTGCCGTGGCCTGTAACATGTTTTATTAACTCCTTATATAGGTTGATATTTCATAGTTTTTGTCTCGCCCGCGAAGCGCAAAGCGAGACATAGGTTTTGCTTTTCCGGAGTCGGAGTCGTCGTCGGCGGCGGCGGCGTCGTCGTCGTCGTCGTCATCATTCAATGTTAAGTTTTCGTGTTACGGTCATTACTTCAACACCTCATCAGCTACAGTCATCAAACTTTATACATACCTTTACTATGATATGTAGATGAATATAGGACTATTCTCGGGGTCAAGGTCAAGGCCCCAGGGTCAAGGTCAAGGCGGAACAAGGCGAGACATTTGATTCCGCGGAATTCTTGTGACTAATTCCCTGTGTTTTCACGTGCCTGGGCAATAGTTCCGCGTGTCTGGTCAACAGTTCCGCATGCCCGGTCAATAGTTCTGTGTGTCCGTGGAATAGTCAAAACTATTTCACCCCTGAAAATCATGACGTCATGAAGATACGTCTTAAAATTCTTAAAACGCAATTTAATCTATCGATGCGCCCCATGCCAAATTTACGTTCATTGCATCACTTGCACTGTTACAGGTTGAGTAATATAACAGTTATTTCATGATCATTCGGGGAACAGTCAAAAGTATTGCCCCGAGGTGCTGTGGACGACCCGAGGCACTATTGCCCATAGGCCTTGTGGACGACCCAAGGCACTATTGCCCTCGGCCTTCGGCCTATGGGCAATAGTGCCTCGAGTCGTCCACAGCACCTCGGGGCAATAGTTTTGACTGTTCCCTAATGATCATGAAATAACTGTATACTGTTTGTCGTGTAGACGTCGGTGCCGGTGAATGCATCAGTAGCGGGAGTGATCGCGGAGCTGCTGGTTGCCGACGGCGACACCGTGGAGGCCGGTGCCCAGCTCTGCAAGATCTCATCCTCAGGTATGTCCACTCGCTCTCTCAAACTGTACTGTGGTGAGGGGGGGGAGGGGGGGCACTGTGTTGTTTGTAGACAATTTACAGGCAGTTTCGAGGCCAGTGTTATACTTGTGTTATAATCATATTGCCACTTATATGTAAAATTGTTACCTTTTCTGCAAAATTTTAGAATGATGATCAATCTATCAAATACAATATGTGTGACTTGTAATCCTGACGTAAATAACTGAATAATGCACTTTGTCATACCGCAGATAAGTTTCTCGGTTTTTGATTGGCTAGCTTGCCTGGTCATATATATTATATGACCTGCCAAGACCGTCGGACATACATGAATTGCGATTCCCCTCCGGCGCCTCGCATTCAATGAAGACACATTTTGCAAGCGTCTATCGATTGCGAATTGTATTCCTCACTAAACACAATAAAACCCCGAATTGATCAATACAAGTAACAAATTGTACACTCAAAACCAGTCTTTATTGTTTATTTTTCCATAAATATTCTTCGCTCATCAATATATGAGCGAAAAATTAGCCAAAATAACGAAAATTGCTTTTCAAATCTCAACACGCTTGCCTTCGTGACACGGCTATATTTAGGTCACAAACTATGGGTTCTACGCACGAAACCGCGGCGTAGCAATGACAGCGAATGTTTGGGAACCAGTCGCATTATTCTAGAGGCGCCAAAGGGAGAGCAGATCGATAGAGCAGTGGAATATAAATTAAATTACACGATATAAAAAAAACTGTCACAAAGTCGTTTTCGATGGATTTCTTACTCCATATTTTGTTTGTTTTCGTTTAATAAAAAAACAAAATGTTCATTTACGCCTTTATATTAAGACTGACGGTAGAAAATCGAATCTCGGATTATTTTTCTTCCTGAAAAAACGCAAAGATCAAAAGAAGAGATATGTTTATACGGCCAAATACAGGATCTGCGGTATGACAAATACGTTATTGTGATTCTACAAAGGCTATATGGTGTAATATTGCCCGTCTGAAGGTATGTTCACCCTCAGCTATCTCCTCGGGTGAACATACCTCCAGACGGGCAATATTACACCATATAGCCTGTGTAGAATCACAATAACTTATAAGCTTGTATATTTATGATTTGCTCTAGACATTGGGCTTATGGCTTGGTCTGCACTGTTCGCCCATCGGTGAAACACTTTTGATCCTTATAGGCTACAGAAGTTTGCTAGTAGATAAGAAGCTAGTCTGGCACATATACGCCTCTTATTTGTTTTCACAGTCATACAAGAGGAGCCATGTTGTAATTCAGAAGATATGCAATATCTCATAAAAACCATTTACAAAATTTATGATATTTTCCGTAAATGGCGTCGAACGTTGACTAAATGTTTTGTCAACTTCAACGTCATTTGCAGAAAATATCACAGTTTCTGTAAATATATTTCAGAAAAATCGCACATATCTTGTTTCATATTTATATACCAAGTGCTTTGCTTCTAGTACCTGTAGCCGATTTCATCAACATTGCAAAGTATACTTATCTAGCAAAGTATACTTTGAGGGAGTAATCATTTATTTTTCCCAAAATGCATTATTTCACATAGAACTAACGACTGCATATATTTGATGATTAAAAGTATGCAGAATTATTATACTGAATTTATTACATTATCACAGCCAAAATGGCTGTGATAATGTAATAAATTCGTATTTTGGCTGTGATAATGTAATAAATTTAGTATAATAAAAATTAATAAATTTATCCTTAAATTGAAAGTTTCTCCCTCAAAGTATACTTTGCTAGATAAGTATATTTTGCAATGTTGGTGAAATAGGCTACAGATATGTCTATTATTATCCAACAGGAGCTGCAGCAGAGAAACCTGCGCCGGCTCCAGCTGCCTCCGCCCCTCCCCCACCGCCTCCGCCCGCCCCAGCAGCAGTGGGTGGCCCTATACCCACAGCCCCACCCCCAGTGCCCCCGCTCCCCACCCAGCCTATGACCGCGGTGCCCAAGGCGGATATCAAACCTCGGCCAGCCATGCCACCAGCAGCCAGTTTTGAAGTCCCGTCGGGCAGTCTACGCTCCGAAAGTAGGGTGAGTTTATTTCTACAAGAAATACATAGACATGCCATGGGATTTTGTACTTCGGACATCTGCGTAATTTCATTAAATACGTTTACAAAATTTACAATATTTTTCATAAATAAAGTCAAAAGTTGACAATATAATTCCGCATGTACTCTGAAAATTGTGTCAAATTTTGACGCCATTTACGGAAAATATTGTATATATTATATAACATATTTCATGAAATTACGCAGATGTCCGAAGGTACAAACTCCCATGACGTGTCTCATATGTGGCTGTAACTGGGGCTTATGGGATGGCACACTCCTGTAGCCTCGTATCTATCTATGTTGCTTGTTAGAAACATGACAGGGGTTTCATTGATGGAATGTCAAACACTGCAGATCATGATCAGACTGTGCGGATGATGCACACACTGATCTGGATCTACACTGGTCACAAAACCCATAGCCCCATGTCTCCAGTCACAGCCACTTGTATACTTCTAAAGGCACAGTTGCGCAAATGATTTCTCGGATATTACGTGGTTTATAGCTTTATAATTCCAGCACAAAAATATTTACACAATTCCCTAACATTTGATTGGCCCGTAGCAAGTCTCTGTCCAGAATTTATATCCCAGTAAACTCCCACGCCTAACTACTTTCCATAACCGTGAGGCGCAGTTAAAATAATTCTTAAGAAAACGGAAAATAAACACATTTTCTTGATGAATTTATTTCAAATGCTGGAATTATAAGGAATGAATGGCCTTTTTGTGGAATTTATCGGGGATATAAACTTGGAAAAGTCGCGGGAATACTGGACGAGGCCTTCCGGCCTTCGTCCAGTATTCGCGCGACTTTTCCAAGTTTATACCCCGATAAATTCCACAAAAAGGCCATTCATTCCTATAATGGTTTCAGATTACCAGTATCAAGCAATTTGAAGCGTCTTGTCTCTATATCATTATTATATGCTTAGCTGTTACTGGGATGTTTGACCTTTTCACCTTTCTGTTGTTTTCCAAGTTTTGAGTTTAAAGGTTTATTTTTTCCAATTTATTTCATTTCTAAACTGGTTCGGCCACAGCTCAGCTATACATAAGTCGCTAAGGTACTATAGTGTGTTTGTAGGTAAAGATGAACAGAATGCGACAGAGGATAGCCCAACGACTGAAGGATGCACAGAACACATGTGCTATGCTTACAACATTTAATGAAATCGATATGAGGTAGGTACAAACATGCTGCAATGCGTGGATTAGACATGTTCACTTTTCCAGGAGATAATGACCTCATATTTTGAGCTCACCTGAGCGAAGCTCATGTGAGCTATTGTTACCGCAATGTGTCCGTCGTCTGTCGTCCGTGAACATTTTCAAACGTCTTCTCCTCGGTAACCATTGGGCCTATAGTCACCAAACTTCATGGTCATGGTCCTTAGATAGGGGGATTACAAAATTGTTAAAATGACGTCATTACCTAATCCAAGATGGCCGCCATCTAAAAATAACACAAATTCTTCAAAAATCTTCTTCTCAAGAACCACCAACCGGATTTCGACAAAACTTGGTAGGAATGATCGATGTACAATGCTCTTTCAAAGTTGTTAAAATGGTGACCCCGGGGTCAAAAATGGGCGTGGCCCGTGGGGTCAAATTGGGGTCAAATGTTTTACCGAATATGGCCATGTTATATATCAAATCGAAGGTATCAAATCGAAGGTATCAACGAGGCGATCACTCTGGTGCATTTTTGGTTATGTCATCCAAGAAAGGTCAAAAGGTCGTTCTTTTATTAGAGATTTCAAAATTCTTCTTCACATGAACCGCTTGGCCCATGGTAGCCAAACTTAAAAGTTATGGTCCATGGGTGAAGCCTTTTCAGATTTGTTAAAATGGAGGTCATCGTTAATCCAAGATGGCCGTCTAAAAATAGCATAAATTCTTAAAAAATCTTCTCATGAACCGCTAGCCGGATTTCGACGAAACTTGGTAGGAATGATCGATGTACAATACTCTTTCAAAGTTGTTAGAATGGTGACCGCGGGGTCAAAAATGGGCGTGGCCCGTGGGATCAAATTTATTTTTGACCGAATATGGTCGTGTCTATATCAAATCGAAGGTATCAAAGAGACGATCGCTCTGGTACATTTTTGTCGAAATTGGATGGTCTTGTCATCCAAGATGGCCGCCAAAAGGTCATTCTTTTTATTAGATTTCAAAATTCTTCTTCACACGAACCGCTTGGCCCATGGTGGCCAAACTTCACAGTTATGGTCCATGGGTGAGCCTTTTCATATTTGTTAAAACGGAGGTCGTCACTAATCCAAGATGGCCGCCGTCTAAAATAGCACAAATTCTTAAAAAATCTTCTCGTGAACCTCCAGCCGGATTTCGACGAAACTTGGTAGGAATGATTGATGTAGAATGCTCTTTCAAAGGTGTTAAAATGGTGACCCCGGGTCAAAAATGGGCGTAGCCCGTGGGGTCAAATTTTCTTTTTGACTGAATATGCTCATGTCATACATCAAATTGAAGGTGTCGATGAGGCGATTGCTCTGGTGCAATATTTGTCGGAATCGGATGATTATGTCATCCATGATGGCTGCCAAAAGGTCCATTTATTCGAGATTTTGAACGTCTTTTTCTCAGGAACCACATGGCCGATGCTGGCCAAACTTCATAGTAAGTTAAGATCCTTGGGTGAAGCATTTTTATATTTGGTAAAATGAGTCATCGCTTAATCCAAGATGACCGCCATCTAAAAATATCACAATTTTTTTAGAACACATATGAACTCAATGTCACATTCTCCTCTGGTGTTCATGGAGTCAGGTGAGCGCATTAGGGCCATCATGGCCCTCTTGTTTTAAAATGTGCAGCTGTTGATCTCACATAATGGAATTATTCCCAAAGAAATTCTTCACATCTCATCGCTGATAGGCAAGTGTATGTCCATGTATACACGTTAGTTACACCTTTAATTTATTATGCCCCCGCTACCGAAAGGTACGGGGGCATATAGTGTTACCGGCGTCCGTCCGTACGTACGTCCGTCCGTACGTCCGTCCCGTCCGTCCGTCCGTACGTCCCGATATTACCATATTCTTTACTAACTTCTACATGGCTTCACATATTATGTCAATATTTATACACGTGATACATATGAACATGCCTTACACACTCCACCCCCCAGTACTTCGACCTTGACCTTTGGCCTTGACCTTTTCCATTTTAAATGTTTGCTTGGCACTTTGGGACAAATCTACGTGCACGTTTCTCAATCCTGCATTAACTTCTCAATACTTTTGCCAATCGCTTAAATATTTATGCACATGATACATATGAACATGCCCTACACACTCCACCACCCAGTACTTCGACCTTGACCTTTGACCTTGACCTTTTCCACTTTAAATGTTTGCTTGGCACTTTGGGACAAATCTACGTGCACGTTTCTCAATCCTACACTAACTTCTCAATACTTTTGCCAATCGCTTAAATATTTTTACACATGATACATATGAACATGCCCTACACACTCCACCACCAGTACTTCGACCTTGACCTTTTCCACTTTAAATGTTTGCTTGGCACTTTGGGACAAATCTACGTGCACGTTTCTCAATCCTACACTAACTTCTCAATACTTTTGCCAATCGCTTAAATATTTATACACATGATACATATGAACATGCCCTACACACTCCACCACCCAGTACTTCGACCTTGACCTTTTCCACTTTAAATGTTTGCTTGGCACTTTGGACAAATCTACGTGCACGTTTCTCAATCCTACACTAACTTCTCAATACTTTTGCCAATCGCTTAAATATTTTTACACATGATACATATGAACATGCCCTACACACTCCACCACCAGTACTTCGACCTTGACCTTTTCCACTTTAAATGTTTGCTTGGCACTTTGGGACAAATCTACGTGCACGTTTCTCAATCCTACACTAACTTCTCAATACTTTTGCCAATCGCTTAAATATTTATACACATGATACATATGAACATGCCCTACACACTCCACCACCCAGTACTTCGACCTTGACCTTTTCCACTTTAAATGTTTGCTTGGCACTTTGGACAAATCTACGTGCACGTTTCTCAATCCTACACTAACTTCTCAATACTTTTGCCAATCGCTTAAATATTTATACACATGATACATATGAACATGCCCTACACACTCCACCACCCAGTACTTCGACCTTGACCTTTGACCTTCACCTTTTCTACTTTAAATGTTTACTTAGCACTTTGGGACAAATCTACTTGCACATTTCTCAATCCTACAATAACTTCTCAATACTTTTGCCAATCGCTTAAATATTTATACACATCATACATATGAACATGCCTTACACACTCCACCACCCATTACTTCGACCTTCACCTTTGACCTTCACCTTTTCCACTTTAATTGTTTACTTGCCACTTTGGGACAAATCTACGTGTGCGTTTCTCAATCCTACACTAACTTTCACACACGCATTGCTCCAATGGTCCTCTACCGCCCTGTGACAAATCCACATTCGTCCTGCCCCCGCTAAGCACAGGGTCAAGGTCACAGACTTGATGCGTTTGAAACCTTAACATTCAGTTAAATGGCTTATAATTTGTGTTTCCTTGCTCGGATCTGCTTCACATTTCACACACACATTGCTACAATGGTCCTCTACCGCCCTGTGACAAATCCACATTCGTCCCGCCCCCACTAAGCCCAAGGTCAAGGTGCGTTCAAAACCTTAACGCTCGGGTAAATGGCTTATAATCAAATATGCCTCGTTTTCTTTGGCTGCCAGCGGGGGTATTCGTGTGCCGACAGGCCACATTTCTAGTTAATAATAGAGTCCAACCTACGGTAATGGCCACCTCCCTACAATGTTCACCGCTCAACAACGGTCAGTTCGAATCCCCCCCCCCCCCCATAACTCACCTTACTCAAACGGTCACCTATCTACTCTGGCTAACGACTATGCAATTTTCAACAAAATCGTTAAAGTGTCTGATGTCAAATATTTGTCTTATCCCTTCATCAAATTTTTAAAATTGTGATTGAATTGGATCTATTCTTGTTTATCAATACATAGCAGTTACAACTGGAAGGCACTAGTGTCGGTGACTGTTCATATATGACCCCGTTCTACAACAGCCACCCATGGGAAGACACAAAACTGGCTGTTGTTGAGAGATGGCTGTTGTAGAGAGGTTGCACTGTATCTTATGAAACACTTCACCGATTTTAATGATATTTGTCCACAATGTGCTTTGTTTCGTTTCGCATTGAAAATTTCTCCCTCAAAGTGTACTTAGCAAGATAAGTATACTTTGCAATTTTGGTGAAATAGGCTACAGAAATCGTGTACTTATTTATCTATATTTGTATTTCAGCAACGTAATGGAGATGAGAAAACAGTACAAGGACATATTCCTCAAGCAACATGGACTTAAACTAGGATTTATGTCGGCATTTATAAAGGCTTCATCGGCCGCTCTACAGGGGCAGCCCATTGTTAATGCTGTTATCGACGATCTGGAGATAGTGTACAGAGACTATGTTGATATCAGTGTCGCCGTGGCCACCCCCAAAGTAAGTGTAGCTGGACGCCAGCATGGTGTAGTGTGGCAGGTTGGTGGTGGCCGGCAGTGTGGTGTAGTGTGGCAGGTTGGTGGTGGCCGGCAGTGTGGTGTAGTGCGACAGGTTTGTGACAGGTTGGTGGTGGCCGGCAGTGTGGTGTAGTGCGACAGGTTTGTGACAGGTTGGTGGTGGCTGGCAGTGTGGTGTAGTGTGGCAGGTTGGTGATTGCCTGCAGTGTGGTGTAGCTGCTGCTCACTAAATCAACGGAATCTCGGTTTATTCTAAACGGGCTAGTCCATGAGCATAAATGTCCGTAAATTGTGTGTAAAGCTGGAACAGGTTTTCAGACACGTCCAGAAATTAATTATGCTCTTTATGCCAACATATAAGACCGTTTTTATATCTCGCCCACTTTAGTGGAAAGTGAGAGCAGAGTCATAGCTGTCAAATGTCCAGCATCGTCGTAGTCGTCAGCATCGATACTTTTGGGCGAACATCTACAATTTGTACATCTGCTGAGTCCGGTCTTTACTAATCCTCATCAATAGCTTCCGCACATTGATGGCTATCTGTCTACTGTTTGTTCAATGTTTTTATGCCAACCTACTTTGGCCATTACACAGTAAATCCCAAAAATAACTTTGAAACTATTTCGTACATATGAATTTACGGAACAATATACAAAATCTATATAGCCAGATTTCGGAATCACTTTCAAAACTTTTTTTGTTTTTCGACCCTCCTCGTCACTCTCCTGTTCATTTGTGGCCCATATTAAAATTTTTGTTCGCAATTAAATAAATATTTGATGGGATTATATCAAATAAAAAAAATTAATTGTATCCCAGACAAAAGTCCTACGTTATTCCCATTTTTAGCTCGCCTGCACGAAGTGCACAAGAGCTTATGGCATACCCCCAGCGTCGTCGGCGTCTACAAATGTCTTATAACTTCTGTTTCCTTTCATGGAACACCTTGTTATTTCATACATGCATTCCTCAGATGACCCTCTATCATCCTGTAGCCCCGTGCAGGCACCGGGGCGGGGTCAACTGATCCTGAGAATAGTGCTGCAGTAGCCATATTTTGTCGTAAAAGGCGACTAAACTGGCTTAACGATTGGGTTCATACTTTCCGGAACCCACTATACCGGATTTGGCCCTCATGTACATTTTTGGCTTTCTTGTATGTGAGAGTTGAGTCGGGCTATGCCCCATATATAAAAGTAAGATTAGCGCTTATCCTATTACTTATAGGGGACGGGATAAATGATGCTGGTGTGGCGAGGGCCTGGCACCAGATCAGGTTGTTCTAATTTCAGGACTGAATATATATTTTGATTGTAAATATTGAGTTCTGAAGTTGGGATTTACCCCCCTCGGACAGGTGGATACGGGACACGACCCCGTTGACCCGTCTGCGTGTAGACTCCCTGAGGCTTGTACCTCTATGTCAGAAAAGTGGACGTTAAACCCTATTCACTCACTCACTCTATCATGCTGTAGCAAATCCATGACCCACCACCCAACCCTTACCCCAAGGTCAAGGTCACAAACTTAGCACATTCATAAACTTAACGTTGGGGTAAATGTCTTGTAACATCTGTTTCCTTTCATGGAACACCTTGATATTTCATACCTGCATTCCTCAGATGACCCTCTATCATGCTGTAGCAAATTCCACGACCCACCACCCCCCCAACCTTACCCCCCCAAGGTGGAAGGTCACAAACTTAGCATGTTCATGAACTTAATGTTGGGGTAAATGTTGAGTAACTTTTGTTTATTTACAGGGAATGCCTTCATATTTCATACATGCATTCATCTGATGACCCTCTATCATGCTGTAGCAAATCCACGACCCACCACCCAACCCTTACCCCAAGGTCAAGGTCACAAACTTAGCATGTTCATAAACTTAACGTTGGGGTAAATGTTGTGTAACTTCTGTTTATTTACAGGGAACACCTTCATATTTCATACATGGATTCTTCTGATGATACTCTATCGTGCTATAGCAAATCCATGACCCACCCCCCACCTCTTTACCGAAGGTCAAGGTCACAAACTTAGCACATTCATAAACTTAACGTTGGGGTAAATGTCTTATAACATCTGTTTCCTTTCATGAAACACCTTGATATTTCGTACATGCATTCATCTGATGATACTCTATTGTGCTATCGCAAATCCATGACCCACCCACCCCCCCACCCCTTACCCCAAGGTCAAGGTCACAAACTTAGCACATTCATAAACTTAACGTTGGGGTAAATGTCTTATAACATCTGTTCCCTTTCATGGAACGCCTTGATATTTCATACATGCATTCCTCACATGACCCTCTATCATGCTGTAGCAAATCCACAACCCACCACCCAACCCTTACCCCAAGGTCAAGGTCACACACTTAGCATGTTCATAAACTTAATGTTGGGGTAAATGTTGTCCAACTTCTGTTTTTTTACAGGGAACGCTTTAATATTTCATACATGCATTCATCTGATGATACTCTATCGTGCTATAGCAAATCCATGACACCCCCCCCACCCCTTTCCCCAAGGTCAAGGTCACAAACTTAGCACATTCATAAACTTAACGTTGGGGTAAATGTCTTATAACATCTGTTTCCTTTCAATGAACGCCTTGAAATTTCATACATGCATTCATCTGATGATACTCTATCGTGCTATAGCAAATCCATGACCCACCGCCCACCCTTACCCCAGGGTCAAGGTCACAAACTTAGCAGGTTCATAAACTTAACGTTGGGGTAAATGTTATGTAACTTCTGTTTCTTTACAGGGAACGCTTTGATATTTCATACATGCTTTCATCTGATGATCCTCTATTGTGCTACATCAAATCCATGACCCACCCCCCCCCCCCCCCCCACCCCTTTCCCCAAGGTCAAGGTCACAAACTTAGCACATTCATACATACATGTAGCTATTATGCTGTAGAAAATCACCAACTTAGTGTGTTCATAAACTTAACGTTTGGTTAAATTTTGTTTTACTTCTGTTTTGATATTTTATACATGCATTCATCTTAATATGCTATATTCTGCTATAGCAAACCCACGAACCACCTTGCACCACTGACCCCAATGTCAAGGTCCACCGCACACCCTTTAACCCAAGGTCAAGTTATATAATATTCATGTTTTTTATGCAACTGTGCCAGGTTTGAGTGAATGCTGCCAACAGGCGAGCTTCGTTGTCTTCTGACAACTCTTTGTTAGATCACCTGTGCTGAAGGCTCAAGTGAACTATTGTTACCGCTTTTCGTCCTTTGTCTGTTCGTCCGTCCACACTTTCAAATGTCTTCTCACGAACAGCTGGTTCAAAAATGGGCGGGGCTAGGGGGCGTCAAATTTTACATTTGACCGAATATGGTCCTGTCATATATCAAATCGACGATATCGACAAGACAATCCGCTCTGGAGTATTTTTTTGTCGAAATCGGATGATAACATTATCCAAGATGGCCACTGAAAGGTCAAAGTGGCATCCTTTTATAGAATTCTTAAAAAGTCTTCTCAAGAACCGCCAGACAGATTTCAACAAAACTTGACAGGACTGAATGCTCTTTCAGATTTGTAAAAATGGTGACCCATGGGTCAAAAATGGGCGGCGCCCGGGGTGTTAACTCGGGGGTCAAATTTTTCACATTTGATCAAATCTGGTCATGTCATATATCACATTGAAAGTATTGAGGATACAATCACTCTGGATCATTTTTTGTCGAAATCGGATGTTTATGTCGTCCAGGATGGCCGCCGAAAGGTCATTCTTTAATTATAGTTCAAACATCTTCTTCTTGTGGACCGCTTGGCCGATGTTGGTCAAACTTCACAGGACGATATATGGGTGGGGGCATGACATATTTATAAATTTGGAGTATTCTTTTGTCATAATCAGATGAATAGGTCATCCAAGATGGCCGCCAAAAGGTCAAACCTGTGTCTTTTTATTAGAGCTTTCAAACAGCCTTTTCTTACTAACTGCTTGGCCAATGCTGGCCATACTTCATAGTTATTGTCTTTCGGTGAAACATTTACAGATTTTTTTAATTGTAGATCGTCACTGGACGCCGTATAAAGTTGGACAAAATCTTTAAACATTGTCTTCCCATTATAATCACCAGACTCGTTTCAACAACACTTTTTATGAATAATGAATGTTTAAAGCTCTCTCAGGTTTTCCTGCATATATAATAATAACCAGGTGAGCGATATAGGGCCACAATGGCCCTCTTGTTTTGTTTTTATGCCCCACCACGATAGTGGAGGGGCATTTAGTGTTACCCTTGTCTGTCCTGTCCTGTCCGTCTGTCACCAACCCTGTAACTCGTAAAACTTTTTAAACTGTACTAGCTACAGAACCGAAACTTGGTATGTAGCTTCCTTATGATGAGTAGATGCGCAAAGTTTATTTGATTTTTTATACAACCCCCGGGTCATGGATTATCTCCTCCTTTTCGACTTAGAATTTCCCAATTTTGCTTTGTAACTCGTAAAACTTTTAAACTGTACTATCTACAGACCTGAAACTTTGTATGTAGCTTTCTTAATATGATGAGTAGATGCTAAAGTTTATTTCGATTTTTTATTCGACCTCCGGGTCATGGATTATCTCTTTTCGACATAGAATTTCACCATTTTGCCTTGTAACTTGTAAATTTTTTAAAACCGTAATAGCTGGAGGCACGATATGTAGCTTCTTTATGGTGTGTATATGCACAAAGTGAATTTCTATTTTTGCTTTGACACTGAGCTGTCGATTATCTTCCCCTTTTTTACTTTGAATTTTGCCTCGTTTACTATCAAAGCAATATGTGGGGCATCCGTGTTCTATGAACACGCCCTTGTTTTATAGTCACTCTGGTTGAAAATTTAATAAACAGAGTGACATTAAGATTAGTACTAATCCTATTACTGTCACTCTGCTAAATGACAGTCTAAAAAATATATATTCAGCCCTGAAATTAGAATAAAATATATATTCAGCCCTGAAATTAGAATAACCTGATCCGGTGTAAGATCCTCACCACACCAGTCATTGAGTTTCACAATTCTGTCATATCTTCTAAATCCCTTGAAGGATTACTTTAACATTTCAATACATCATACTTGTGCACAAATGTCAAACAATCATGCTGCCCTTAATACGACCTTGACCTTCACAACTGTTCTTAAGAATAATTATCACTTTTGGTTAATTAAATTTGGCACAGTTTCTCCAATCAGCCACCGGGCGCATTCGTGTGCCAACAGACCACATTTTCTTGTCTTATTCAGAGCTCCAGATAAGCTGCGTATTTGCTTAAATACCCAAATAAAATTGCCAAAAACCCAATTGAAATCAGAAGTAGCCAGTATCAAAAAGCAATAACAATTTTGTGGTACCTTTATCATCTTGCAGAAAACAATAAACAGACAACAAATATACATGTAGCATATTTTTATTTTTTTTTTCAATGAAAACACATTGTGGTATTTCATTAGAATTGTCTCCAAGGAAACAATTCTAATGAAAAGCCAAGACATGTTTTCATTTCGAAGCAAACTATTCAATAATTTCTGTCTGTTGATGTGTAAACAGTAGTGATTTTAATTTGCCCAATTAAAATTTTGAAATACCCAATTGCTTCAGAAATGATGGAGTAAAAATACTCAATTACTAATTCCTTATCTGGAGCCCTGGTCTTATTTATAAAAATATAACCCCTTTCTGATAACTGAAATAGTCTGCAAAATAACATGGGATCATGCGTTCCAGTTACTTAATAGAGATGAAAGGGTTCAGATATTAACCCTTAGACGGCTACTCACAACAATTGTCGTCTGCTGTTGCTTTTATATCTTGCCTTATTTCTCAATAAAAACATGGTTTGACAGCACTTCAGAATCATTTCCAATGGAAATGATTCTGAAGTGCTGTTAAAGCATGTTTTTGATGATAAAAATGGAAAATAGAAAATGAACAGCAGACGACAAAAAAATTAAGACAGCGGTCTAAGGGTTAAATGGCAATCAATCCAAATAGTTTGGGAGACCCAAGTGGTTGAATGCTCAAGATGTTCCTTCTCTATCCATATCTGTTCTTATGCCCATTAACACTGCTTAACCCTTACTACGCTGAATTAAATGTTGTCGTCTGCTGGAAATGTTTTATTTTCAATATTTCTCGACAAAAACCTGGTTTTGACAGCACATGAGAATCGTCTCCAGTGGAGACGATTCTCATGTGCTGTCAAAACCATTTTTTTGTTAAGAATTAAAGCAAAAATGAAAAACAGCAGACGGCAATTTCCGTCAACAGCGTAGGAAGGGTTAAAATGACTAAATACTGAGTTCTGTTGCAGGTTATTAAATAACATAAGTTAATTTCAACAATTGTTTCTCTATATTTCAGGGCTTAGTCGTTCCTGTGATAAGAAATGTAGACAATATGAATTATGCAGATATAGAAAAAAGTATCCATGCCCTAGGTGAAAAGGTGAGTTATTTTGTATTGTGGAATTTCAGTTTCATAAAGTGGCTAGTCTCTGTTTAAGTGGATAATATTCATACCCTTTTAAACTGCACTTCCGCCCATGGGTATCGATGTATATTCGGTATGATTGGTAACCGTTTGCGGCGAATTGCACATTATGAAATAAAATATTTGCTGAAATTGCAATGAAATTTACTGCAGGGTAATACCTGGGACCCAGTACTGTGTCTCGGATAATACTTGGGAAGATATGTACTGCCATATATATCCGTACTACAATAATTCAATGTCCTTGACACTTCGGCCTGAAGTGATTAACAATTTGGCCCGACAAGATGAAATCCCGTCTGGCAAAATTCTGAAGATTTGCTGGGGCGCGTATAATAGGGCAGGCACAAATATTGGGATGAATACGATATTTGTGGCTGTAACGAGAAATTGGACTCCTGGGTTTTGCGACCAGAGTAGACACAGATAAACCTCTGCATCCCCAGTCTGATCATGATCTGCACAGTTTGCCATTCCATCAATGAATCGCCCATGATGCTTGTAATCAGCAACAGAAATCGTCGTCCGGCTACATGAGTGTGCTGGCAGATCCGTGTGATCTGTGTGGTCCGTCCGTGCGTGCGTGCGTCCGTAAACTTAACATCAGAGAAATATTGTTATATCCTCTATTTCCTTCATCTAAAATGCTTAATATTTCACACATGCATTCCTGTAAGGCTCTACTACCATGCTGTGCCAAATCCATGACCGTCCAACCCCTGCTGATCCCATGGTCAAGGTCAAATACTTAGTCTCTTTACAAAACTTAACATCAGAGAAATATTGTTATAACTTCTACTTCTTTCATTGAAAATTCTTAATATTTCACTCGTGCATTCCTCTAAGGTTCTACTATCATACTGTGACAAATCTACGACCATACAAACCCCACTGATCCCAAGGTCAAGGTCACATACTTGGTCTCTTTACAAAACTTAACATCAAGAGAAATATGTTATAACTTCTATTTCTTTCATCGAAAATTATTAATATTTCATGCATGCTCTACTATCATGCTGTGACAAATTCCCGCTGATCTAGAGGTCCAGGTCACATAGCTAGTCTCTTTACAAAACTTAACATCAGAGAAATCGGTTATAACTTCTGTTTCGTTGCTCGGGTCTGCTTCACGTTTCACACACGCATTGCTCCAATGGACCTCTACCACCCTGTGACAAATTCACGTTCATGCCGCTCCCGCTAAGCCCAGAGTCAAGGTCACAAGCCCACACACTTGGAAATTTTTACATATTTTAGGGGTACCTGGGCCCACGCGGGGGGTATTCCGTAAGCCTCGCTTACTGACCAATCTAGTTTCTCCAATCACAGCCACTTATAGCTAATTATACCCCCCGCAACGAGTTGTGGGGGTGTATACTGGAGTCAGGTTGTCCGTCCGTCCGTCCGTCAATCCGTCCGTCCGTCCGGGCACACATTAGGGTACTTATGGGGTAGGGGGCGTGGCCTAAGACAATGGGTTAGGGTTAGAACACAATAGAACTTAATCCGTACCCCGTAAGCCTATCTTTTATATAGCAAGTACCCCCTAAGGTCCGAAATGTAAGTTCGTCCGTCTGTCCGTCCGTCCGTCCGTCCGTCCGTCCGTCTGTCCGTCCGGGCACACATTAGGGTACTTATGTGGCTAGCCCCACAGGGTTATGGACTTGTTAAAGGATAGGGTTGGTTACAATTAGCCACCTAAAAAATCGTTTTATTTGGCTAAAAATCGTTTTATGTGGCTAATATTTAACATGTGATAAGCCACATAAGTACCCTAATGTAAGAACGTCCGTCCGTCCGTCCGTCCGTCCGTCCGTCCGCGTCCGTCCGTCCGTCCGTGATAAGCCACATAAGTACCCTAATGTAAGAACGTCCGTCCGTCCGTCAGTCCGTCCGTCCGGGCACACATTAGGGTACTTAATGTGGCTAGCCCCACAGGGTTATGGACTTGGTAAAGGATAGGGTTGGTTACAATTAGCCACCTAAAAAATCCTTTTATGTGGCTAAAAATCGTTTTATGTGGCTAATATTTAACATGTGATAAGCCACATAAGTATAGTACTGTAAGAACGTCCGTCCGTCCGTCCGTAGACTTAACATCAGAGAAATATTGTTATAACTTCTATTTCCTTCATCTAAAATGCTTAATATTTCACACATGCATTCCTGTAAGGCTCTACTACCATGCTGTGCCAAATCCACGACCGTCCAACCCCCGCAGATCCCAAGGTCAAGGTCAAATACTTAGTCCGTAAACTTAAACACGAACCCGCGGTAGCGCCTACCGACCCTCCAGTGGGAAGGGTTTATCTAACAGCTGATTCAGTGTATGGAAACATTACCGTATATACCACAACTGCTGCAGCCAGCAATAGAGAATTGTTTCCAATTATGTAAATCTCAGCACTTTAGGGGAGAAAGAAGAAAACTTTTTTGCAATATTTAGTATCAAAGATATTGCCTAATTGCATGTGGCGGCTATATAGCTGTAGTTACATTTTTGAAACCCTTTCAATGCTAGAAACAAAAATTGTCGTCTGCTAGTTTTAATTGTTCTTTTAAAACATGTAGAATCATTTCCATTGAAGAAAATAATACTTTGCTACCAAAAAATGTTTATATAAACAATAAATAAATATACATATATGGTACATGTACGTGTCACCTGCTGCTTTTTTTCAGAACATGTTTTTGCAACACAATAACATCGTCTCCATTAGAGACAATTATACTTTGCAACCAAGATGGGTTTTAGAAACTAAATATATATATCTGATATCATTATACAGCTGGTTTTAAATAGTATTCTCTTTTTTTTTCTCAAAAGAACACGAGTTGGCAGCAAAATAGAATCATCTCCATTGGAGACAATATAATCGTCTCCATTGGAGACGATTCTACATGTATTTTGCTATCAAAATATGAAGTTAAATATCTAATGTCGTCTGCTGGTTTTAAATATGATTCTTTTGTTGCTTTTTTTTTGCTTTTTTTCTCTCAAAAAATGTTGTGCAACATGTACTAGTATGTCTAGTATGTATGTGAAGTGTTATTTGTATTGTCTTACAGTTGCATATACACGCTCAGCAGTGGTATGTTGTTGATACAGCCACCTGACTGGGGGTCAGAGGTTACAAACAGTTTGAATTTTGAATTGTTTATATTAAATACTGCTTTTTCTAGATTTTTGTTTCTGCAAATATATTGCTCTATAAATGCACTATATGACTATCAACTTAGAATATAAATTTAATATTTTTCTAACAATTAGTTTTTTAATAATCATTGATAATACAGCTGAGAAAGACAAAAAGTCAAAAGTATTGCGGTTTTGAAATAGCTCCGCCCACACCTATTTATAGACCTGCCTGGCCTTTAACATCAGAGAAATATTGTTATAACTTCTATTTCCTTCATCTAAAATGCTTAATATTTCACATATGCATTCCTGTAAGGCTCTACTACCATGCTGTACCAAATCCACGACCGTCCCACCCCCGCAGATCCCAAGGTCAAGGTCAAATACTTGGTCTCTTTACAAAACTTAACATCAGAGAAATGTTGTTATAACTTCTATTTCCTTCATCTAAAATGCTTAATATTTCACACATGCATTCCTGTAAGGCTCTATTACCATGCTGTGCCAAATCCACGACCGTCCAACCCCCACTGATCCCAAGGTCAAGGTCAAATACTTAGTCTCTTTACAAAACTTAACATCAGAGAAATATTGTTCTAACTTCTATTTCCTTCATCTAAAATGCTTAATATTCCACACATGCATTCCTGTAAGGCTCTACTACCATGCTGTGCCAAATCCACGACCGTCCAACCCCCGCAGATCCCAATGTCAAGGTCAAATACTTAGTCTCTTTACAAAACTTAACATCAGAGAAATAAGTTATAACTTCTATTTCCTTCATTGAAAATTCTTATTTATATTTCACTTGTGCATTCCTCTAAGGTTGTACTAGCATGCTGTGACAAATCTACGACTGTCCAACCCCCGCTGATCCCAAGGTCAAGGTCACATACTTAGTCTCTTTACAAAACTTAACATCAGAGAAATGTTGTTATAACTTCTATTTCCTTCATCTGAAATGCTTAATATTTCACACATGCATTCCTGTAAGGCTCTACTACCATGCTGTGCCAAATCCACGACCGTCCAACCCCCGCAGATCCCAAGGTCAAGGTCAAATACTTAGTCTCTTTACAAAACTTAACATCAGAGAAATGTTGTTATAACTTCTATTTCCTTCATCTAAAATGCTTAATATTTCACACATGCATTCCTGTAAGGCTCTACTACCATGCTGTGCCAAATCCACGACCGTCCAACACCCGCTGATCCCAAGGTCAAGGTCAAATACTTAGTCTCTTTACAAAACTTAACATCAGAGAAATAAGTTATAATAACTTCTATTTCCTTCATTGAAAATTCTTATTTATATTTCACTTGTGCATTCCTCTAAGGTTGTACTAGCATGCTGTGACAAATCTACGACTGTCCAACCCCCGCTGATCCCAAGGTCAAGGTCACATACTTAGTATCTTTACAAAACTTAACATCAGAGAAATATGTTATAACTTCTATTTCTTTCATTGAAAATTCTTAATATTTCATATGCTGTGACAAATTCCCGCTGATCTCGAGGTCAACGTCACATACTTACCGTATAACCTCGAATTAACGCCCCCCTCCTAATAAACATCCCTGTGACAAATTCACGTTCATGCCGCTCCCGCTAATCCCAGAGTCAAGGTCACAAGCCCACACACTTGGAAATTTTTACATATTTTAGGGGTACCTGGGCCCACGCGGGGGGTATTCCGTAAGCCTCGCTTACTGACCAATCTAGTTATTATACCCCCCGCAACGAGTTGTGGGGGGTATACTGGAGTCGGGTTGTTATACCCCCGCAACGAGTTGTCCTCGTTGTGGGGGGGGGTATGCTGAAGTCCGGTTGTCCGTCCGTACAGACGAGAGCTACATTGTGAGGTTAACCACATAGTGATGGACTTGTTAAGAGATGCTTATTCCGTTTTAACCCCGTTATAAATTGCTCTTGTGGGGTTATTTTGTCTTGTGGGGTTGTTTTTTTCTGTGCGATTGATGTTTACGGGGTTTGATTTAGGATGGGTTAGGGTTAGTAACCTCACAATGTACGTCTCGTCCGTCCGTCCGTCCGTCCGTCCGTCCGGGCACACATTAGGGTACTTTTGGGGTAGGGGGCCTGGCCTAAGACAATAGAAGACAATGGAACTTATTCCGTACCCCGTAAGCCTATTGTGTCTTACGGGGTATTTCCTTTAATCTTTTATATAGCAAGTACCCCCTAAGGTCTGAAATATACGTCCGTCCGTCCGTCCGTCCGGGCACACATTAGGGTACTTATGTGGCTAGCCCCACAGGGTTATGGACTTAGTAAAGGATAGGGTTGGTTACAATTAGCCACCTAAAAAATCGTTTTATGTGGCTAAAAATCGTTTTATGTGGCTAATATTTAACATGTGATAAGCCACATAAGTATAGTACTGTAAGAACGTCCGTCCGTCCGTCCGTAAACTTAACATCAGAGAAATATTGTTATAACTTCTATTTCCTTCATCTAAAATGCTTAATATTTCACACATGCATTCCTGTCAGGCTCTTCTACCATGCTGTGCCAAATCCACGACCGTCCAACCCCCGCTGATCCCAAGGGCAAGGTCAAATACTTAGTCTCTTTACAAAACTTAACATCAGAGAAATATTGTTATAACTTCTATTTCCTTCATCTAAAATGCTTACTATTTCACACATGCATTCCTGTAAGGCTCTAATACCATCCTGTGCCAAATCTACGACCGTCCAACCCCCGCTGATCCCAAGGTCAAGGTCAAATACTTTAGTCTCTTTACAAAACTTAACATCAGAGAAATATTGTTATAACTTCTATTTCCTTCATCTAAAATGCTTAATATTTCACACATGCATTCCTGTCAGGCTCTTCTACCATGCTGTGCCAAATCCACGACCGTCCAACCCCCGCTGATCCCAAGGGCAAGGTCAAATACTTAGTATCTTTATAAAACTTAACATCAGAGAAATATGTTATAACTTCTATTTCTTTCATCGAAAATTCTTAATAGTTCATGCTTGCATTCCTCTAAGGCTCTACTATCATGCTGTGACAAATTCCCGCTGATCTCGAGGTCAAGGTCACATACTTAGCCTCTTTACAAAACTTAACATCTGAGAAATTGGTTATAACTTCTATTTCTTTGCTCAGATCTGCTTCACATTTCACACACGCATTGCTCCAATGGACCTCTACCCACAGTCAAGGGTCACAAGCCCACATACTTGGCAATTTTTACATATTTTAGGGGTACCTGGGCCCACGCAGGGGGTGTTCCTTAAGCCTCGCTTACTGACCAATCTAGTTTTATATGTAGCGTGCAAGCATTTTATTTAATCTCCACCAACACCAGTTGTGGCTGTGGATACTGGTATATCACATACCGTAACTGATGCAAACCGCTCCATCCTAGATTCTTTTGGTTAAAGTCAATTACCTGGGATATGATGACATTCACTAGGGGACCATTTCACTAAACTTCGTACGACTAAAATGTTTGTAAGTACAAACTTATTATAGTCTGTAAATTTCACATTAGCAATGTTTTATTGTTAACAATTATTGGATTTACATTTATTGAGCATAGGCTGCATGCAGCCTATGCTCAATAAATGTAAATCCATCAATTGAAATTTCCAGACGATTTTAAATTTGCACTTAAGAACATCTTAGTCGTACGAAGTTTAGTGAAACTGACCCCAGATTCTCTTCCAGATTTCCTCTCACTTCTGGCATATTTTTAATTCTTTCAACATACTATACAGTGCTTGACACTCGCCGAATCGGCATGGTAGCCCAAATAAAAATATTTGGGCTAGTAAAAAATTTAGATTCCCATATTTCACTAGCCCAAATGAAAATTTGGTAGCCCAAAAAAGGTATGACTGAATTTAGTGAAATATGCGATTAGGGGCGTATCTACACTGGCAGAGATGGACGAGTGACACAAAATTAAATGTACAATTTAATATGATTTATATTTATAATAGTCCATTTTCCTCCATAACCATTTATACATGATGTTCATCATTCCCATCCACCTCCTCCTCATCACTGATAATAATGTTCTCCTCCGTCTTCTCTTCCTCCTCCTCCACCTCGTCGTCAAATACATGGCACGCGTACAGCAGTTGTCGCAGAGCCTTCAAAAGCGTGAAAACACGCACTCCACGACCAGCGGTGTACGATCCCCAAGAGAATGCAATAATCACAACAAGAAAACAAAAAAAGTAAAAATACAACAAAAGCCCCACAAGACACTACCCACAATAAGCCAACAAACAAACACACTATAGTATTTTCATGCTAAATAATTCTAGAAAATTACCTCCCCCTCCCCCAACCCGGTATTATTCAGGGCTGGCGGTCATCTTAAATTAGTACGGGAAATCCGGAAAATTCCGGACAGTTGGTCGCCTTAGTTTTCAAAACCAAAGTGAAACCGAAAGTACGAAAACAATCGATCACTTCCTGGTTCAATCGGCATACCTCGGATGTGTACATTGCACCCTGTGAGATTATGTCATGGAGAAAACAAAAAATACATAACTACAGTCGAACTTCGATGGGTCGAACTTCGATGGGTCGAACCCTGGTAAACTCGTCAGCCATGCTTGCCTCGAACTAGCCTTTAGGTCCCGGCAGAATTCCTATATAAATACATTAAAACTACCCGGTATAGGTCGAACTTGTGAAAGTCGAACAACCCAATGCTCGAATCGCTGTCACGCCCGGTCGTGTATAAATCCACTATAAACACCACAAAAACTCGAACATGTCAGACGATTGTCTCCAGACTAGTTGATTGACTTTCACACCTATTGTTAACCGGTTGTCAAACAAATCTCAAGTGGTCATTTGAGCGTATACAATAACGGCAGTCGTGACCAGCATACGTGGTAATTATGCATTGACCAATGTCGGCGAAGTTGTTAGTTAATTAAAGTGGTAATTTATGGGACATGTGGAATTAAATAGCGCTCAGTTTTAATTTTAATTTAACTTGTACTGGGTTCCATGTGATAGTAAATTATGATATGCAGTGAATGTGGTTCCGGGTCCGAAGTAGTGATGGGGCGACTGGGCATGCATCTATTGATTTATCAGTGTATGACGAGCGATGTAATTTTATACCTACAAGCATGCACATCATTTTATGGCAAATACTTATTCACTCACAAAGATTTATATTTGATTAGATAAATATTTGTCATGAAATTACGCAAATGCCAATAGGTACAAAATCAGAGATGCTTTCACATGATCGTATCGGACGAGGCAATCAAGTCCGACAATTGTATTTCGTAAGCATTTTCTGTTGTTCGCATGTTCTATTGCTGTAGTATAATGGCTATGTCAATAAAAACACACATGAGTTTGCCGCTTTCTTTATTTTATTAAAGCCTGTTTCTGTTAATAAACGACTGTGACAATCAACCGTAAATGCAAATGTAAGCGCATTTATATGAAACAACGTGTCGTAATGACGACTTGTTTCACTTAGTACACTGACCAACTCGTAGATCTGAAATGGTTACAGTAGAAAATCCCGATGGGTCGAACAACGGATGGGTCAAACTAAAACTTAAACCCGCAGGCTGTTCGACCTATTGAAGTTTGACTGTACTTACTTGGCCCATTTACCCTTCTTCTTTACTTCCTATGTCTTTCGCATCATGAAATCCCACTAAATTTTGGGAGCCGGGGCACAGCTTCAAGGTCGATAGCCAAGTCGTCGACTTTCTCCTCGTCCGCCATTATTATCGCGACGAACAAAACCGAACGTTCCGAATGATACCTATTTCGCGCAAGTCGGTTCGTACATTTTCAAAATTGCGCTTGATAATTTTGTCACTATTTCGTTTATTAATTCCGTGAAAGAGTATCGATTCGTAGATAATTTGAAAGGTAATCAGTATTGCTATGCAGCTACATTCAATGCATTTCTGCGCTTAATTAACATGCGACAAGTTGTTTTTATAGAATGCAGAGATTGGGTCCGAAAACAAATGAGGCCGAAATAAGCAAGGTGTGATTTCGAACGCCGGGTAACATCCGCCTTTTTTATTTGATAATTTATGCAGTCAAGAGTATACCTACCCAATCAGCAACGTAAACCCGCGTGTTTGACAAAGGTCAAGGATTGTTTTTATTAAAAATAACCCAGGATTTGTTTACAATCGTCAAAAACAGCAAATGACGAACATCTTCCAAAATATGTGTGGTCGCCCGAAAGAAAATATTTGGGCGAGTATCAAGTATGCGGCGGGTAAAATCTACTCGCCCAAGATGAAATTCACTCGCATTGGCGACTTGGCGAGCGCCCATATCGAGCACTGCTATATTTGGACTCGTATATCAAGGGAAATTTTCCACAGTTCTCCCGGGAACATGTATTATGGTTATGTTGTAGGCGCGAACTGGTGATTTAGCTATAGAAGACATGGATGGAGGCACATTCACCATATCAAATGGGGGTGTCTTTGGCTCGATGTTTGGGACGCCAATCTTGAACCCACCACAGTCCTCTATACTTGGAATGCATGGTATATTCGACAGACCTGTAGCTATTAACGGAAAGGTAGGATTACTGTAGCTGTAATTATCATATGAGACATGCCGCATGATTTTGTACCTAAGAAAATGTGCGATTTGTCATGAAATATATTTACAAACACTGTGATCAATTCGGTAAATGACATCAAAAGATGACGAAATTTCGCCAACTTTCGACATTTACGGAAATTATCGTAAATTTTGTAACTATATTTCATGAGATATCGCACATGTTCTTGGGTACAAAATCACATGGCATGTCTCATGTCTTCATTGTGCGGGAAACGGTCTTTTTATATGTATATGCAACTACTTCATCCAGACATTATGTGAATTTCAGGAAGGTCCGTCACATAACTGGTACTGGTCAGAGAATATTCAGGTTACCTCTGGAGGAGATGTAATTTGTTGGCATTTTTTTACAATTGCACATTGCTGACAGGCTGTTGCATAAGGCATGAAAAATATTTTGATAGTAGTTCCATCCCACTTGTCGTTCAGAGGAGACTTGAAACTGAGGCCCCATCCTTATAGCTGTTGAGGGGACATTAAACCATTCACCTTCACATTTTTGGCCCGCGGGGTACATTTTTTCTTTTACGCGTGAGTTAAATCTGGTTATACCCATTGTAAGAGTAGTGAGATTAGTGCTAATCATATTACTTTTAGGGGGTGGCTAAGTGACTGGAGTTGTGAGGACCTGGCACCAGATCAAGTTATTCTAATTACAGGGACTGCCCCGTGCAGGCACCGGGGCGGGATCAACTGATCCTGAGAATAGTGCTGCAGTAGCCATTGCTTGTCGTAAAAGGCGACTAAACTGGCTTAACGATTGGGTTCATACTTTCCGGAACCCACTATACCAGATTTGGCCCTCATGTACATTTTTGGCTTTCTTGTATGTGAGAGTTGAGTCGGGCTATGCCCCATATATAAAAGTAAGATTAGCGCTAATCCTATTACTTTTAGGGGATGGGATAAATGATGCTGGTGTGGCGAGGGCCTGGCACCAGATCAGGTTGTTCTAATTTCAGGACTGAATATATATTTTGATTGTAAATATTGAGTTCTGAAGTTGGGATTTACCCCCCTTGGACAGGTGGATATGGGACTCGACCCCGTTGACCCGTCTGCGTGTAGACTCCCTGAGGCTTGTACCTCTATGTCAGAAAAGCGGACGTTAAACCCTATTCACTCACTCACTCACTCACTCACTAATTACAGGGCTAATATGCATTTATGATTTTGGGGCTTTCCCTGGATCTGTACAAGTGAAATGCCAATGGGATTTTACCCCGTTAACCCGACCTAACATAACCTGAACTATTAACAGGCTGTTATATTCCATGAAATAAATGACTATAAATCTACTCAGTCTCCCACCTGTTGTTTATGACGTCGTCGTGCAATGGACCTTTTCCCAAATTAAATCAATCTGAAGAAAAAAATTCATGTAACTGAAACTTGAGAAGAAATTGCCATATTTATTGCCTTCAGGTGGAAATCCGGCCGATGATGTACGTGGCATTAACATACGATCACCGATTGATAGACGGCCGGGAAGCTGTCCTCTTCCTCAGGAAAATCAAGGCTGCCGTCGAAGACCCGCGTGTTTTATTACTCGACATATAGTCTACATCTGTAGTGAAGG
Organism: Conchocele bisecta; assembly: GCA_029237695.1. NCBI lineage: Eukaryota > Metazoa > Mollusca > Bivalvia > Lucinida > Thyasiridae > Conchocele > Conchocele bisecta. The sequence goes on along the minus strand of CM055269.1, from coordinate 29,627,698 downwards.
GCCATTCCAGAATTAATGTGTTGGCTTGGGTGGTGATGGCCCCGGTATGAATTACTGAGAAAAGTTGTTGTGGGCGCATAACTCTGCCAACAACAACAACAAAACAGTGACTTTTCTTACAGTTGCAGGCGAAAACTCTTCAAAAACTCCCGTACCGACCGTTACAGGACGGGAGTTTTTAAAGAGTTTTTGCCTGCAACTGTAAGAAAAGCCACTGTTCTGTCTCTTGTGACATTGGTCGGACCGGACCGGCCTGAGCCTGTACATAGTCGGGATAGACTCTTCGTGGTGTACACAGTCCATCATTCAGTCAGTGTCTGAGGATCCATCCCACATCTTCTGTGTTTGTGGCCCGTTAAGCCCCATTCCAATCCATCCTAAAGCTAGCCATCAAATGTAGCTGTGAGCTGTAACTGAAGAAATGGGGCTTATGGCATTCATTTTCAGTTTAACTTCTGGTTAGCTAGCGCCTAGTAGAACGTATACTGTTTTTTTTAGATCATAATGGGTGTTCAAATTATTGAATGGTGAACAGTGTAGACCCTGATCGGACACATTCGAATGCACAGGCTGGTCTTATTTTTATTAATGAGCAATAGACTATTAATTCTACAGGTGCATAAAGAAATAATCCCCTGCCACCTTTAACCATTCATTCCGGAATTGTTCTGCTTACATCAGTAGCCGATTTCATCAAAATTGCAAAGTACGTGTATACTTATCTAGCAAAGTATACTTTGAGGGAGTAATCATTTATTTTTCCCGAAATGCATTATTTCATATAGAACTAACGACTGCATATATTTGATGGTTAAAAGTATGCCATTTTGGCTGTGATAATGTAATAAATTCAGTATAATAAAAATTAATAAATTTATCCTTAAATTGAAAATTTCTCTCTGAAAGTATACTTTGCTAGATAAGTATACTTTGCAATGTTGGTGAAATATGCTACAGATATGATTTTCGTTAAATACATGGCACGCTATCAAAATGCACGACTTGTGTGCAGAAACTGTTATTGCCCGAGGAAAGTAGTATCTATCACATGTTTTGTTATCTAGTATCAGTTGTATACTAGTGATGTATAAAAGGAGTCACTGGCTTGCATAGTGCTTCCCGATGCTTGTTAGTGTAGCTCCATGTCAGCTAGCACAATGGCATTTTGATCAGGTCCTTTAGTGTTTACTAGTCGGTCAGTTGACTTCTATGTAGAGAAAATAGTTTTGATACCGTGATTAATCCTTACACCACTACAGACGGACCTCTATAGCAGTGTTTGCAAACAGTGCAGATCCAGATGAGCCGGCTTGTAACGAGCCGTCTCGTCAAGATATGCAATTTTTGCAAATAAATTTCAGAGAAATACCCTCGTTTTATAAAATGGACTAGTCTGAAAATCATTTTGTGACGATTGGATTGATTGGAAAATTAATATATCCCAGTCCATTTGTTATTTAAGGTTTAAAGGGTTAAAGGTGCATACCCACTCAGTAGGCGCAAAATGTTCTTTATATCAGAGACATCATCGGAGACATTTTCTGGCAAAATAAACATTCCATCCCAATTACCCCGCGTAATGATTGGCATTATTATACATTTTATATCAGACGTAAATTTCCACACTGATATCAGGGGTGATAACCGTGTTTCCTTAAAATGTTAACGGACATTACTATTTATTCTCTGTATTTATTTTTTGATGTGCAATGATCATACTTTTATAAAATGTCGAAAATATTAATTTTTTAGATGAAGCATTTAATTAGTATAAATAATTATAAAATATCATGCCTCATTTGCATATTAAAATAGCCCGATACCACCAATAAAAATTTCTGAATATGTACTTAAAATTCTAACCCCAAAGTCAATAGTTTGGATGTCCGAGCGTAACTAAATCTCAGCCGCAACTAAACTGCATCATTTTTTTGAGTGCGAGATTTCAGTACATTTTCAGGTTTTGTAATCGCCCTGATCATTCACGAAAGTGAGTGGACTGCGCTCTTGTATAGTTGGTGGTATCTCGGTAAACTGTAGATCCCAACTGAGGTGTGCATCACTTACACTGATACCAGTTTTCGTTAACTTTCGACGAGTGATGATCATAAGTGTCGTACTCGGGATTATATGTTCATTGTAAACCCATTTTATTGCCACACACACTACTTATACATATCATTTAGTTGAATCTGCAATCAAATTTATTATAGGAATGAATGGCCTTTTTGTGGAATTTATCGGGGTATAAACTTGGAAAAGTCGCGGGAATACTGGACGAAGGCCAGAAGGCCTTGTCCAGTATTCCCGCGACTTTTCCAAGTTTATATCCCCGATAAATTCCACAAAAAGGCCATTCATTCCTTATAATTCCAGCATTTGAAATAAATTCATCAAGAAAATGTGTTTATTTTCCGTTTTCTTAAGAATTATTTTAACTGCGCCTCAGGGTTACGGAAAGTAGTTTGGCATGGCGTTTACTGGGATATAAATTTTGGACGGAGACGGACCAATCAAATGTTAGGGAATTGTGTAAATATTTTTGTGCTGGAATTATATTGTTTTGGGTTTCTTTGATCAGCATTTCGTTGTTATATTACACACAATTTCCACACAGCATAATACTTTTAACGTTATGTCCGACAAATCCAATTTTCATATTCTTGCTTCAAAATCGTTGAATTCGAGATCTTGTATCCCAAGTCACACTTTCAATTGTACTCCATGTGTATAGTATAATATATAGTAAGTTTGAAATATCAGATGTTTTCCCATGATGTTTGTAAAGTTTCTTTATTGACTTTACAAACAAGTAAACCCTGTATTTGAAAATGATAATTGAATCAACTTGAAGCTCCGTCTTGCAGAAGTAACCTAAAATGGGAACGTTACTTGCGCTGATCGTGGCAGGTGGGAGCATGCGATGGGTAATGTAACGATCAGGGTTAATCCTTACCAGCAGATCAGGATTATTCTGATTTCAGGGCTGAATATATATAGTTTTTTTATTGTAAATATTCAGTTCTGACTGGGATTTTCCCCCCATTGTACTTGAACATGTGCATGTACTTGTACAGGTAATATATGGAATTTAGTACTAAACCCATTGACCCGGCCTTAAATAACCTTAGCTGTTGATAGGTTGTTAAACCCCAACAAACAAACAAACAATTGGAGACCTGGTTTGGCCCTCACATACGTCTTTGGCATTTTGTATGTGACAGTTGAATCTGGTTATATCCCATATGTGAGTACATGTATTACAATTATATTACATAGATATTCCATTCTGATTTTGGGATTTTCCCCCAATACAGCAGGCTTTAAAGGGACAGCACGATATAGTCGGCATATTAGCGTACATATGTACGCGCGTGCGTGCGCGCGCGCGCGTGCATCCAGTTAAAGTTTTTGGTTATACATGTAAGTTTTTTGGTATACTATCCAAGCCTCGGTGGGCGCGACATGCGGGCCGCGGCCAACTAGTATCTAGTGCCAACCACTTTTTTTGTTCTATTGACATGTTCTTAGTACATTGTAGTTCATTCCATCTACTTTTACATTCTTATTTGTAGCTGTGGTTGGAGAAATTGGCTTATGACTTGCAACCAGAGTAGAGCAAGATCAGCCTGAGCAATTTGCAGTTTAATCAGTGCCCACATTGTATGCCATTTCAATCAGTAAAGGCACCTGCCATACTTCTAACACTCGGGCCATATTGGGCTGTAGACATGCCACAAATAACATCAGGCCCATTTCTTCAGTCAGTCACATTTCATCGCTTATCCATTACTAATCGTTCTACTGAGGAGCACCATCAAGGTGCATGATCAAGTGGTTGCAACAACAACGTCGCCCACTCCAAAGTAAGTATTATTTGATATTTTCCTTAATATGCAACGGATTTTGATCAAATATGGCGCAGCAAACGCGTCTTCATGAGCTTCATTTGGTGGTCTAGGGAGTTTGGCACAGACTTATGTCGTTTTTACGAAGAATCGATTTCCGTGTCTCGGACACGGAAATCGATTCTTCGCAAAAACGACAGAAGTTTGGGCGAAAATACAGAAACCACCAAATGCAGCTTAACAAGATGCGTTTGATGCGCCATATTTCATCAAAATCCGTTACGTAATAAAGGACACTATAAAAGAATACGTACTTTGAATCGGTACTTGTTGTTAGTACCACGTGATCATACACCTTGACCATGTGATTGTGATTGGAGAAATTGTGACATCAGTAGCTTTTGTTTTGGTCTGTTGGCTATCTCTGGTTATGGATCCATTACCATTGTTTGAAGCATGTTTGCTCTTTCACTGACTGAATGGTAAACAGTGCAGACCCTGATTTTAGGATAATGTCTTGGAAAATGTTGGATTATTTCTTCGCGTGTGTTTAATGGTCCTACACATTCACCCGCCTGTATTTCACCTCTGGTTAAACAGACATTGAAACCTATTAACAGAATTATATCCTACACCATTATATAGTTTTGTTATGGAATGCAGTATGATGTATATACATGTGTAATGGTGCTTTGTAAATAGTTGGTCCGTGTGCTACATCTGTATTTGAATATTTATTTCCTGTTTGTTCCTATATAGTTCCTTGTTGAGTGCCCACCAATTGATGGGAAATGGGGATTTGGCTATTAACATACGAGACACGCCATGTGATTTTGTACCTTTGGACATAGAGCGTGGCAGGTGGGAGCACGCGATGGGTAATTTAACGATCACACACGTCTTTGGCATTTTGTATGTGACGGTTGAATCTGGTTATGCTCCTTATGTGAGTATTACGAGTACTCCGAATATTTTGTCAACTTTTTACTTTATTTATGAAAAATATTTGTCGGCGTATTTAATGAAATTATGCAGATGTTCAAAGGTACAAAATCACATGGCATGTCTCATATATCCTGCTGAGCTGAGGATGCACTATTTTGCTTTATAATAATTCTACATATTTATTATTATACCCCCTGCAACGAGTGGGTGGGTACACTGGAGTCGGGTTGTCCATCTGTGTGTCAGTCCGTCACTAAACTTAACATCAGAGAAATATGTTATAACTACATATTTAGGGATACCTGGGCCCACGCGGTTCAAATGAGTGGTCACAAAATATACTTTTGTGGTGAAATTAGAAAATGTATCCCAACATGAATGAATTGATATATTCAATAACGTATAATTGTTCTGACGTGGGTGGCAGGTGGGAGCGCATGCGATGGATAATTTAGCGATCGGGGTTCATCATTAATGGAATTCTGACTGGAGACCTGGTTTGGCCCTCACATACGTCTTTGGCATTTTGTATGCGACAGTTGAATCTGGTAAAACCCCTTATGTGAATATTACGATTACTCGTAATCCTATTTTAGGGGGAGGGGCCAAGTGACTTTGTTGTGGTATGGACCTGGCAACTGGTCAGGTTATTCTAATTTCAGGGCTGAATATATCTTTTCTCGATGTAAATATTCCGTTTTGATTTTGGGATTTTCCCCTCAATGCAACAGGTTAAAACGGGATCGAACCCATTTGCCCAGCCTTACATGACCATAGCTGTTGATAGGCCGTTAAACACCAATAAACAAACAAATAAATTGTTCCGACGAAATTGGCCAAATGTGTACTGTTGTGCAGTTCCTGATAATAAACTCGTTATTGCATTATAATGATGCAAGATGTATGTTTGTAGTGCATGTGGCCTAGGTGCTTCAGACTATGTCAGTTGTGCTACTGATCTGTAGCCTATTTCATCAACATTGCAAAGTATACTTTAGTAGCAAAGTATACTTTGAGGGAGAAATTTTCAATTTTTTTTTTAATTTATTAATTTTTATTATACTGAATTTATTACATTATCACAGCCATTTAATGGCTGTGATAATGTAATAAATTCAGTATAATGATTCTGCATACTTTTAATCATGAAATACATGCATTTGTTAGTTCTATATGAAATAATGCATTTCAGGAAAAATAAATGATTACTCCCTCAAAGTATACTTTGCTAGTAAAGTATACTTTGCAATGTTGATGAAATAGGCTACTGAGCCCGTCCTTATAAACCTTCTGTGCACATTGATGAATTTGTAGTCGATATCAGGCTGTTTGATTGGTCGAACTGAGCATAGCCCAGCCTCGACCAATCCAACATCCTAGGGGGCCGTTTCACTAAACTTGGTACGACTAAAATGTTTGTAAGTGCAAAATTATGATCTCAATTTCAAATTAACAAGGTGTTCTTGTAAACAATTATTGGATTTACATTTATTGAGCATAGGCTGCATATATCCATCAATTGAATTGAATTTTACAGACTATTCTAAATCTGCACTTATGAACATTCTTTTAGAGCAGCGTATGGGCACAAAATTATTTACAAGCACAGGCATCGTGTCTGCACTGGTCACGCAGCCATTTAGACCATTACAATACAGTTGTATATTGTGACTGGAGACTTTGAGCTTATAACACGTGTGACCAACCTGTCGCATGATCTGTAAGTGCTCTTCTATAGTCTGATCTGATGAACAATAAATCCATCAATTGTCTGGTCTTACACGGAAATGGATTTTACATAATATCTTCATCACGACACCGACTTCCATACATGTTAACTGACTTTGATTGGTTGAGACTAAATGCTTAGGAATTTTATTGGTGCTTCTCTCGTCTGAACTATCCTACAGTTGTCATGGATGAGTAACAGTGGATATGACTGAGTGCTCTTAACCCTTACACCGCTATCTTGTAGGTGGCAGGTGGGAGTATGCGATGGGTAATTTAACGATCGGAGTTTATCCTTACTGGAATCCCGACTGGAGACCTGGTTTGGCCCTCACATACGTCTTTGGCATTTTGTATGTGACAGTTGAATCTGGTTATACCCCTTATGTGAGTATTACGATTGTTCGTAATCCTATTTTAGGGGAAGGAGCCAAGTGACTTTGGTGTGGTATGGACCTGGCACCAGGTCGGGTTATTCTATATTTCAGGACTAAATATATTTTTTCTCCATGTAAATATTCCGTTCTGATTTTGGGATTTTCCCGCCAATGCAGCAGGTTAAAATTGGATCGAACCCGTTTGCCCGGCCTTACATGACCGTAGCTGTTGATAGGCTGTTAAACACCAATACACAAACAAACTTTAGAATAATTTACAACATGCTTTGACAGCACTTCAGAATCATTTCCATTTGGAAATGATTCTGAAGTGCTGTCGAACCATATTTTTTTTTAGAAATAAGGCAAGATATAAAAGCAACAGCAGACGACAATTGTTGTGAGTAGCGGTCTAAGGGTTAATAGTTATGTAACAAATGCCTTTAAACTGATTGGATGTGAACTCGAGCAATTAGTTTTTGTCTCGCCCACGATAGTGGAAAGTGAGACCTAGCCGTCACAATTCCGGCGGCGTCAACAATTTGGGACGTAAATTTTGTACGTAGCCAAATTTCGCACATCTTTTTATCTTTACCAAACTTATAAATAGCTTCCTCACATTGATAGCTATCCATCCAGTGTCATTACGGTGACCTTGACCACCATCTTCGTGACCTTGACTGTTGTGTCAATTGGATGTACGTCCAAATGTTGAATATGGGTCACTTTGACGGCTATCCATCCAGTGCCCTTTGCGTTACCTTCATATCAATGGACTTCCTCATATTGTGACCTTGACCTTGGTGACCTTGATAGTGATCACCTTGTTTAGTGGGTGCGACACTCGACACTCTTAGGCGATCGCCTTGTTTTTATTTCTAGGTCGTCAATTAAATCCTTAAACATTCAGCACTTTAAAACAAAGGTTTATAAAGTTTAATTGCAAAACCTGTTTCAGCCAATCAGAAGTTGTCAGTCATGTGACCTCATCAGCAGCTCAGCATGTGTGCCTTAGAATGTATGCTAACCTGCCAACTTTCATACCCATACAGACATGTGTGCTGCCTCACATCCAGCTACGACAAATTGTCTAGCAGGGCAATATTACGGCTAATGTGTCTTACAACTACCCATGTAAATAATGAATAAGTTTGATGTTTATTATTTTCAATGGTTGTTGACGTGTTTATTATCACGTCATAGTGTAATGAAGTCATTTTAATTTTGATGACAACAGCAACGTGCGACGTACATTTTGGCGTCGCCAAGGCTGTATGTTGACAACATTGAACATTAATAATAATTTGTCCACTGAAATGTCATTAGAGTCCATTGGTGGGTAAAAACTTTGTTTTAACCCATTTGTTTACATGGCGAATATGTTGGGACGTATAAAAAGTCGAATAAATTCAGTGAATAACAGGTAGTCTTATTGTGGGTCAGATAAATATTTTGAGATTCGTAAATATGCTCTATATAGGGGTGAGAAAAAGTATCTATCATGATCATATGCACTAGTATTCCAACCGAGTGTCAGAGTATGTAGTCAGAAACGAGGCTTTGCCGAGTTTCTGACATAATATTCTGATCACGAGGGTGAAATATTCTTGTCCCACCCTAGTGCATATGTGGTTGTGACGAGAAATGCGACCAGTGTAGATCCAGATCAGCATGTGCATCCACAGTCCGATCAGGATCTGCACTGTTCTCCATTCCATCAATGAAACGCATGTCATTCTTATAACAATCAATATAGATCGTTATCAGCTTCAGGAGTGTGTTATTTGATCAGGAGCTACACTTGTTGATGGAACGTTAAGCACCATTTCATTCCAGTCACAGCCACATATGATGGATCTCTTAGTGACCTCTCGAGTCGAAGATCTGTGGCCTATTTCACCAACATTGCAAAGTATACTTTGAGGGAGTAATCATTTATTTTTCCTGAAATGCATTATTTGATATAGAACTAACAACTGCATATAGTTGATGATTAAAAGTATGCAGAATTATGATACTGAATTTATTACATTATCACAGCCAAACTGGCTGTGATAATGTAATAAATTCAGTATAATAAAAAATAATAAATTTATCCTAAAATTGAGAATTTCTCCCTCTCCCTCAAAGTGTACTTTGCTAGCGAAGTATACTTGCCATGTGGATGAAATAGGCTACAGCTGTCCCAGCTCATGTAGTCTGGGCCCCTGCTTGTGAAGCTTAATTAGCATTGTCTACAAGTTTGTCTCGAATGCACAGGCTTATCTGGGACTAGACTGGTCACAAACGCCGTAATGTCTTGCATGTGAACAGTCAGTCAGTCAACCTATACGGGTAATGGTGGTCACCATGCAGCATTCGATGGCCCTTTGCTTGTATGTACGTGTGTACAATGTAATTGTTTCTTGGGTAGTGTTGCGGTTTAAACGAACAACGGCCATCTATAAACAGAAGAATTTTGATAATAAAGTATTTATAGTAGTTAAGTGTGCAAATGACAAATGGGTACAGAGCTTTAAGCAGCCAATTGGATAAAAGATAAATGTGACCGCGAAGTGTGTGTTGTTCTTTCAAATCCATGACCTTGTACGAGAGGTAAAGTATGTTGTACCATGCAGATGCTATGTCAGCCCAGGGGACATTTTCCCCACCTCAAAATGCTATTGTTCCTTAACCCTTTCACTCCTAAGTAACTGGAATGGAATTTGATATGTTAACGTTGCAACCAATCCAATGGTCACAAAATGATTTTCAGACTAGTCCATTTATGAAAAGGGTGTTTTTGTTCTCAAAAATTACTTGCAAAAAGTGCAGATCCTGATGAGACGGCTCGCGACGAGCCGGCTCATCTGGATCTACACTGTTTGCCAATACCACTATACAGGCCTGTGGTGTTGAAAGGGTTCAAATGTAGCAATCATTGCCCTTAGGCCATATAAAGTTAATTTACTGAATATCATCCGAATTTGAAGAAAAAATGGGGTGAGTGTGTGACTTAATATCGCCTCGCCGATAGGCCTGAGGGGATATAGTGTTAGTCCATGTGCGTGCATTAGTAACACCTTTCATTTTTCAATAACTTATGAATCTTTTCACCGATTTTGACAATATTTGACCACAATGTGTGTCTAGGGATATTGCTTTGTTTTGCATATGACCCAAGGTCGCTAAGGATTTGTTTTGACCTTGTTTGTAAGGCAAATGCGTTACTTTTTTTATCAAGGCTGCCAGCGAGGGGATTAGCTTAGAGATAACGATGACCTTTTTAATAAAATTTGTTGTAAAAAGTGTTAACAACAATAATTAATTATTTTTCTTCAAGGATTCATCCTTAACGGCGCCCCGTGCAGGCACCGGGGCGGGATCAACTGATCCTGAGAATAGTGCTGCAGTAGCCATTGCTTGTCGTAAAAGGCGACTAAACTAGCTTAACGATTGGGTTCATACTTTCCAGAACCCACTATACCGGATTTGGCCCTCATGTACATTTTTGGCTTTCTTGTATGTGAGAGTTGAGTCGGGCTATGCCCCATATATAAAAGTAAGATTAGCGCTAATCCTATTACTTTTAGGGGATGGGATAAATGATGCTGGTGTGGCGAGGGCCTGGCACCAGATCAGGTTGTTCTAATTTCAGGACTGAATATATATTTTGATTGTAAATATTGAGTTCTGAAGTTGGGATTTACCCCCCTTGGACAGGTGGATATGGGACTCGACCCCGTTGACCCGTCTGCGTGTAGACTCCCTGAGGCTTGTACCTCTATGTCAGAAAAGCGGACGTTAAACCCTATTCACTCACTCACTCACTCATCCTTAACGGCATCGCGAACGGAGAAATTTTCAATTTTATGATAAATTTATTAATTTTTATTATACTGAATTTATTACATTATCACAGCCATCTTGGCTGTGATAATGTAATAAATTCAGTATAATAATTCTGCATACTTTTAATCATCAAATATGTGAAGTTGTTAGTTTTATATGAAATAATGCATTTCAGGAAAAATAAATGATTACTCCCTCAAAGTATACTTTGCTAGAAAAGTATACTTTGCAATGTTGGTGAAATCGGCTACTGGATTGGCCCTCAGGTATGTCTTTGGCATAGTTGTATGTGAGGGTTTAATCTGGTTTAACCTTGTACGAGTAATACGATTATTCCTAATCCTATTACTTTTATGGACCTGGCACCAGGTCGGGTTATTCTAATTTATCTATGTAAATATTCCATACTGATTTTGGCATTTTCTCCCCAATGCAGCAGGTTACACACGGGATCGAACCCGTTTGAAATCAAATACCAATGAAATTAACGATTGATGATTGGTGTTTAATGGCCTATCAACAGCTAGTCATTTAAGGCCAGGAATAAAATCAAATACAGTGTATACACAAATAAAAAATTCATCTGACATTATTTTTAAGGGTGGGTGGGGATAATATTCAGTGAATTAACCCTTAGACCGCTACACACAATTGTTTTATATCTTGCCTTATTTCTCAATAAAAACACGTTTTTTACTGCTCTTCAGAATCAGTTCCAATGGAAATGATTCTGAAGTGCTGTCAAAGCATGTTGTAAATCATTCTAAAGTGCTGTCAAAGCATGTTTTTGATGATGAAAATGGAAAATAGAAAATAAACAGCAGACGGCAAAAAATTAAGATAGCGATGTAAGGGTTAATGCTATATTGCCTTATAATGGGAGAGGATCCACACACTCGAGTTGTCCCCTTGAATCTGAGACCTGGACAAAACACTGCTATTTAGGCTCGCATCAATCTACATTTTTATCAATGTCTCTGTGACTACCACTATTGAAGCAATTTTGATGTGACGAAAAGCAGATACCACAGCCCACTAGCGCATGCCTATGACCCCGCCCACATAGTTGTAGCCATTTCTCGGTTATTTTATGAGAAGTTCAAAATAAATTTGAAATTGTCACTGGGATGACGTCGTAGGCTGGAGACTGATATAATTAACCCTCAGACCGCTATCTTATTTCTTTTGTCGTCTGCTGTTTATTTTCTATTTTCCATTTTTATCATCAAAAACATGCTTTAACAGCACTTTAGAATAGTTTACAACATGCTTTGACAGCACCTCAGAATCATTTTCATTGGAAATGATTCTGAAGTGCTGTCAAACCATGTTTTTTATTGAGAAATAAGGCAAGATATAAAAGCTACAGCAGACAACAATTGTTGTGAGTAGCAGTCCAAGGGTTAAATGTAGGGTCAAGCGTCTCTAAATAGCATGCTTATGTAACATACATTGTGATGTGCATAGGAATATCCGTGCAACATATTCCACAGTACATGTACATGTATGCCCAGTTTTGATTGATTTCAGAACATCAACCACTTCTCAGCGTGTAGAATCTTGCGGTCTCAGAATCTGGCAACGTAGGCAAGAGCGGATATAGCGTTAGTCCATGTACGTACGTACGTGCGTACGTACATATGTTAGTAACATCTTTCATTTTTCAATAACTCGTGAACCGCTTCGCCGATTTTGATATTTGGTCACAATGTGTGTCTAGGGATGGTGCTTTGTTTTGCAGACGACCCACGTCCAACCGCCCAAAGTCAAGGTCACTGCAGACTTGTGTTCACCTTGTTAGTGTGTTTTTTTTATTATCAAGGCTGCCGATACGACCCACATTCGATCACCCAAGGTGAAGGTCACTGAGGATATGTTGTGTTTTTTTTTAATTATTATTACAATGTATTATCAAGGCTTTCACTGAGGGAATAATCTTCGTTTTACGATGCCATTTCTTGTTATGGTCAAGTCTCATTGCCACAAATGAAGCTTTGTTACGAGACTACAGAAAAGAGCGTTTATTTAGTTTTTGACCACTGTAGCTCGTGATCATTTATGATCTAACACTCCAGAAGACTGAAGGGCTGTGGCTGTGATTGGATTTTTGACCAATGTGGCCCTTGATCAAATAGCACTCGTGTAACCTGCTTGTTGGAAGCATGATGCACATGCTGATCTGGATCCACACTGTTCACAAATCCCATAAGGCCCATTTCTCCAGCCACTGCCATATGTTTGTAGCTAACAGTGATGTACACGCTGCTGATCTTGGTCTACAATGGTCACCAACTCCATAATCCCTCTTTTGTTTAATAGTGGACGAAGCAGATGCAGGCAATGGTTATCGTCATTTATTTTCCTATTTCTGCCAGCTCCAAATATCTTGCAACAGATGTCAATTGTGTGTTTGTTTATTACTTTTTAATGGCCTATCAACAGCTAAGGTCATGTAAACTTCAACAATACAACAGTGAACAAGAATACCTTCAATGTAACATAGATGTATACATGTTCCCATGGCAATCTGGAACCTTCAAAAAATTTAATTCAAATATGCTTAATGGAAAAGATGTACAAAGCAATGGACATAATGGATTGATAAGCTCACATAATGGTGCCATTTGTGCATCACATATATGAAGTGTGTAAATATTACAGTAATCCTTCAAGTTATATCGAAGACATAGCAAGCTACTGAATCTCTAGAGGAAGGAAATACTGGGGCCCGTTTCACTAAACTTTGTACGAATAAAAAGTTTGTAAGTGAAAAATTATGATAGTCTGTAACTTTCACATTAACAATGTTTTCTTTTAAGCAATTGTTGGATTTACATTTATTGAGCAGCCTATGTTCAATAAAGGTAAATCCATCAATTGAAATTTCTGGACGATCCTAAATGTGCACTTACGAATATTTTAGTTGTACAAAGTTTAGTGAAGCGGGCCCCTGGTTTGCCTCGCTGACTATCGCATGCCTCCCTGTAAAAGAGGATTGGTGTCAATTGAGTTACTATACCGCTCATTCGGTACACAATAGATGCACATGGGTTAGCTCTTGCATTGTTGGATTTAAATTGGCTCATCTAATTTCTGTTACATTCATTTTAAGTTTTGGTAGCGCAATACAGAAAAAGCATTTCCAATGTACAGACTAGATGGATAACAGGCGCGGATCCAGGATTTCGGGTTAGGGGGGGCGTAACTATTTTGCAATACTTGACTATATTATCGAACGAGCTAAGCTCGTTCGATAATATAGTCAAGTATTGCAAAATAGTCGACCGAGCGGAGCGGAGCAGAAAAATGCATGGAATACATGGCACTTGGCATGAAACGTGCCTTGTAACTTGTAAAAAATCTTACTGGGCGAATTTTAGGGGGGGGGGGGCGTGCGCCGGGGTCCGCCCCCTCCCCCCCCTGAATCCGCCCATGGATAAGCACAGTTGATAACCATCGTTTTCCAATGTTATATGGAAACATAATTTAAAGGTACATGTCTCCTCAGTAGGTTATAATTTAGGGAGACAGATAGTTTGGTATATTCTGTAGATATCACATTTCTGGCAAAATAAACATTCATTCACCATTACCCACGTATTGATTGGCATCATTATAAATTTATATCAGACATAAATTTCCACACTGATATCTGGGGCGATAAACGTAATTCCTTAAAATGTTAACGGGCATTACCGGTACTATTTATTCTCTGTATTTATTTTTTGATGTGCCATGATCATACTTTATAATCTATTGAAAATATATTTTTTCAGACGACACATTTAATTACCATAAATAATTAAAAAAATATCATGCCTCCTTTGCATATGAAAATAGCCCGATACCAGCGCGAGTCACAATCAGTAAAATAAATATTACTAAATGATCATATCTGTATAGCACGCACTCATAATGTTTAGAACCGGTGGAATTGTGACACAAATATACACTTATTTAATTCCTAAAAAGAACCTTTAATGTAATACAATGATGAAGCTTTACTTGTACAAACTTTTTGACGCAAAATATGGCGAAGTGTTTCCGCAAAAATGTGAAGGTACAAAAGGTCAAGATCATGTTAAATGTACATGCCTACTGAGTAAGCACAAAATGTTCTTTATATCCGAGACACATCTAGGACATTTTCTGGCAAAATAAACATTCATTCACCATTACCCCACGTATTAATTGGCATTATTATACATTTTATATCAGACTTAAATTTCCACACTAATAACAGGGGCGATAACCGTGTTTCCTTACTGTTTATTATCTGTATTTATTTTTTGATGTGCAATGATCATACATGTACTTTATAATCTGTCGATAAAAACAATTTTGAGGTGATTCATTTAATTAGTATAAATAATTAAAAAATATCATTCCTCATTTGCATATGAAAATAATTATTTCTAAATGATTATATCTGTATAGAGGGCACTCGTAATTTTTAGAACTGGTGTAATAGTGACACAATTACACACTTATTTAATTCCTATAAAGAACATTTTGTGCCTACTGAGTGGGCATGTACCTTTAATGGGGGCATGAGTGTGCTCCAAATTCCCACATGTATCAAGTGTCCAAATATTGAAACAATATGTCGAGTAATATTAAAGTTATATCATGATGAAGAAACTCGTACAATCTTTTTAGCTAAGTGTTTCTGCAAATATGTGAAGGTAAAAAAGGTCAAGGTCATGTTAATGGCGGCATGAGTGTGTTACCAATGATTACATGTATCAAGTGTCCAAACATTGAAGCAATTCATCCAGTAACATTAATGTTATACGATGATGAAGAGACTTGTACAAACTGTTTGACGCAAAAAAAATGGCTACTAAGTGTTTCCACAAACATGTGAAGATAACGGACATTATGTTTGTAAAACATGGATATGGATATACTTGACTGCAAAAATGGCTATGTTTTTCAGCGACCTTGTAAGGGTAAAAAAAAGTCAAGGTCAAGTTAATGGTGGCGCGAGTGTGTGACAAATGTTCAGGTGATTCAAGTGTCCAAGTATAGAAGCAATCCTTTGGGTAATGTTGAAGATATTCACATAATATTGAAGATATTACAAATTGGAGAAAGTCTTTTTGACATAAATGTACGCAGACGGACATACGGACGGACGTATGGAACTTCAAGAGCAACTCAATATGCCCCCCTTGATATCGCATAGCGGGCATAAAAATGATCACATGTATACAAATATTGAAGCAATCCATTAACTCTGCATGCTGGGAAATTTGTGGGCTTTAAATAGTTAAAAAATAGCAGATGACAATTCATTATATTTTCTTTTATTTCTCCTTATAAATGTCATGAATATGTCTTGGAACTTCATTAGAATTGTGTCCAGAACACAATTCTAATGAAATTTCAAGACATATTTACAGAGAGAAATAAAACATATACTCGTAATTCGTTTGGCGGATAATTTCGCCGCTAGCACGCAAACAGTTAAGTAATATTAAAGTTATATCATGATAAAGAAACTTTTACAAACTTTTTTATGCAAAAAAATGGCGGCATGAGCGTGTTCCAAATGCTCACATAATATATCAAGTATCCAAATATTGAAGCTATCCGTCTAGTAATACAGTGGATTTAGTTAGGTTCTGGATAATAAGCCTTCGTTGGCCAGTTACTAGAGCTATAAGCATATACCGGTAAAAACAATTATTCAAAACTTTTTAAAACAATAAACTTATCGTAAAAGTGCTGTTAAACCAGATTTACCTAAAAGTCTCGCTTGTTTCCATGTCGTCCATTTTGTTATCCAGGCGATTGTATAAAATATAGATTGTGACCTTAGAATCTAGATTTTGTTGTTTGGTTATTCTCATCCTGTACTGCGGCACACCATCTGGTCAGTGTAAAAAATGGTTATGTAAATTATCAGATTATTTTGAGTATTTTTATAATCAACAGAACAATAAATTCTACTAAAAAACACAGAGTTTATATCTACATCTGTGTAATCAAATATAAATCTGTGTTAGTGTTTTTATTGTTTTCAATATAAGACCCTCCAGTATAATGAGAAGCTCTATTCTGGACAGCTACCAGTATGTGATTACATGACCTGGACTTCTCAAAATGGCTAAAGAGTCCAGTGACGCAGACTGACGGAACCATGCTTTGTAAATCTTTTTAAATAATGATGTTTACGACAGGACAAAAGTGGGAATAGCTGAAATACAACATTTTGAAGGTATTTTAACAGTTTTGATTAAAAACTTACATGCCCAAGGGCAATGTGGAACATTTTTCTCCATTTGACAGATGTGTGTCTTCTGCAAAAAATGTCCGGGAAACTGACCATGAAAGTTTCTGTGATTTGACAAATGCGGTTTACGAAAATTCCAAATTCGGGGGTAATCCCAACAAATGGTTACGCTACTGTATTAAAGTTATACCATGGTGACGAAGCTTGTACATGCTTTTGGACATTTCGGACGACTTCTGCTACAGCAGGTGCAACAAAAAGTACTACCGGTATGTCATATTTGCAAAAACTAACAATGTACCAGTCCAATTTCTGTATAATGTTATTTTTGTTTAATTAATTAATTAACCGTAACATTCCCAAAAAAAGATTTTTATTTAGATTCTGGTGCCATGGCCCAGAAATCACACAAATTTGTTTTTACAATTTTACATTTATATAAATTCATTGCCACAATCTCATCGAAAGTTTCATCGAAATAAGTGGTCATAACATACACTTCTGGGGCCCGTTTCACTAAACTTCGTACGACTAAAATGTTTGTAAGTGCAAAATTATGATAGTCTGTAAATTGCACATCAGCACTGTTTTCTTGTAAACAATTATTGGATTTACATTTATTGAGCATAGGCTGCATATGCAGCCTATGCTCAATAAATGTAAATCCATAAATTGAAATTTCTATACGATCCTAAATTTGTGCTTACGAACATTTTAGTCGTAAGAAGTTTAGTGAAACGGGCCCCTGATGAGAAATAAGAAAATTATCTATTGTTATCCATCCGCCAAATGGTGTAGTCTTAGAATGAATTGAGTTAACAAAACATTCTGGCAACGCCTTCTATTTAAACTCCCTGAACATTCCGACAGTTCTATCAAACAGCATCTTGTCACTATATTCCCCAGTCTGGTTCAGGGCGAATGGCCCCCGATGGCCCTTCATTCTGATACTGAGTAGGTCGGTGGCTTCGTGACGGGCCAACCTTCCACAGGTTATCTCCTTTAATGGCTTTTTGAATGATTTGCTCAGTCCAAATGGGCCAAATGTTTCCAGAATGGCTTCATGTCCGCCCTTCAACAGTGTAATCCTCCTAATGATTCGGTAAGGGATCAGGATGCACAACAGAAATGCACCCCAACCTGAAATAGAGATTGATTGATTGATTGACATACTGATACGCACACACAGTTGATACAAAGAACAAGGGCATCGTTATCACTACTGTCTGTTTCATGAAACCTGCCCAAATTTTACGGCTATATAAACAATGCAAAAACAATATTTTATTCGCTAATCTTAAATTATAGCAAAATTTAAGAATGAGCCTTCTTTTTATTTAGTGGCATTTGGTCCTATATTGATTTTATGGCGAAAAAACTAGTGAAGATGTCTATGGGGATTTAACATGGGGTAATTTTTTGAATTTCAGAAATACTGGACCGATTTTCAAAATTTAACTTTTGTTTTCTTAGTTTAATAAATCATTTCCAAGCTACATGTATCTAGCCAGGTTTCGGAAGAAATTTCCCAAAAAAATAGTTTTTTGACTGTTCCCTCAGCTACTCCACCTCCCTTTCCCCCCATGTTAAATTCCCATAGACAAATACAGTTTTCGTAATAAAATCAATATTTGACCAAATTTCACGAAATAAAAAGAAGGCTCATTCTTACATTTTTATAAATTTAATTTGATCCAAAAAAAAATTGTTTTTGCATTGTTTATATGGCCGTAAAATTTGGGCAGGTTTCGTGAAACAGACAGTAAGCTAATCCCCTCGCTGGCAGCCTCGATAATAATTTTTTTAAACATTTTTGCATTACAAACAACTTGAAACAAGGTGTGAACACAAGTCCTCAGTGACCTTGACTGGTCGGACGTGGTTCGTGTGCAAAACAAAGAACCATCCCATGACACACATTGTGGCAAAATATTATCAAAATCGGTGAAGTGGTTCATAAGTTATTGAAAAATGAAAGTTGTTACTAACGTACACACGTACGGTACGTATGCTGCTGCTATCGGCGAGAGGATAATCAATAACATTGATGGATGTACCCATCAAAAACTTTTAATGCAAAAAAAATTAACACAAACTTCTATGTCATTTGACCTTGAGCACATGGGGCTGCAGGGGTGGGCTATAGAATGATTATATGGATGCTGACAAATAAGTATATGAAGTTTCAAGCCAATCAGACTTATGGTAACAGTGATAGTATACATGATTAGCCGAAAACTTTTAGTATGTATTTAACCTTTAGTATGTATTTAACAATTTTCTTAAAAATATATTCTTACATTTTAGAGCTTATGGTGCTTTTAAAGTAATGCATAGACCGCTACTCACAACAATTGTCGTCTGCTGTTGTTTTTATATCTTGCCTTATTTCTCAATAAAAACATGGTTTGACAGCACTTCAGAATCATTTCCAATGGAAATGATTCTGAAGTGCTGTCAAAGCACGTAAATTATTCTAAAGTGCTGTCAAAACATGTTTTTGATGATAAAAATGGAAAATAGCGGTGCAAAGGTTAAGATATTTAGTCACACAAAGTATGCATAATGTTTACACATTCACACGTTTGAATAAGATACATGTAATTACGGGGCCGGATTAGACATGTTAATATCGATGTGATATTACCTGCTGGGATCAGAACATGGGATCGTAATTCGGAATAGACAAGGGCCAGAATACACCGATAAAATACATGGAAACTGACTGAAGGGTCAGTAGATATGAATGAAAAAGAGTCCGAAATGAACAAGGTACACTGTATTCAGCCCTGAAATTAGAACAATTAACCCGACTGGTGCCAAGCTGACAGACAGACAAACAGGCAGACAAAGTGCAGGGATCGGTTTACAGGGCGAAATTATTTCCCTAAATTGTCTGACTTCTACCTATTTTGAGTTGAGGGAGAAGTTTTTCACTACATAAAACAGAAATTTTGGAAAAAATGGTCTATTTTCTCAATTTTTAGTGAAAAATTCTGTCTATTTTGAAGGGCTAGCTTGAACCCTGCAAAGTGGCGACCATACATAAATACCCTGAAATATGTTAGGGATACATAAAAAGTGGTTAACACCAGGTATTTAAAGGAATATAAAAATTTACCATAAAATTCCAACCTCTCAGAATAAATCTCTCTCCAAGTTCCAAGAGTTGGAGCAGCATTTTTATAATTGTAATATTTGAG